>OZ020516.1:2681287-3023765 GCA_963971425.1 Bryoerythrophyllum caledonicum | reverse complement strand
CTCAGAGCGCACGCGCCCGGTCCCCGTTCGCGCACGCACTGTCACTATTCGTTCGCACCAGGCCCCCATTCGCGCGCGCCCGGCCCTAAAGCGTGCATGTTCGGCCTCAAAAGGCACGCGCTCGGCCCCTATTCGCGCGCGCGCGCGACCCTGAAGCGCACCCGCCCGGCCCTATTCGCACGTGCCCGACCCCTATTTGCGCGTTCCCGGCCACACAGCGCACGCGCTCGACCCTGAAGAGCACGCGCCTGGCCCCATTTGCACGCGCCCGACCATTCTGTTCCTCCCACCGCGACCATGATTGGTACGCGCGAGACTGTCCCATCTTGTACACGGGTGGCCTATGGGGGGCATGCGCGCCTTGCTATAAGTTTGGGAATTGTGGCACGATGGGCCCACTTCCCACGCGCTTTGGCCTGCAATTGCCACGTGGCGGCTGCTTGCTAAGCACTATTAGAAAGTGGGTCCCGGTGTCTATTGAAATCCCTTTTACTCCCGGTGTCTATTGACACCCTTTTACTCCCGGTGCCCCTTCCCGCTAGTTTCAAGCATGGACTCAAGTGGGCCTTCTGAGATTCGGGCTTCCGAGAAGAAAATGAAGAAACGAGAGCGTGATGCGGGACGAGTACGCAACCACAAGCAAAAGAAACGCATTCACATATTCATCGATGGTGAGCTGAAGGCATTTCGAGGCTGGGGAGATGTACCAAACCCGTGGACATTTATACAGTGTGCAAAGTACATTGCCTGGTGTCATTTGGGACGAATGTGGCCGCATTCGCGGTATTCGCAACTTCGGAAATACGACAAGGGTAATTTAAATTACTGCACCAATGAAGTATTCAAAGAACGGTGCATCCAAGCGTACCAGCACATCTACAACACAGCAAAGGTTCACCGGAACGAGGTGAATCTATCCATTTTACGAATGGTGTATGCTGAGATTATACTCGGAGTAGTAGTCGATTGGAGGACGATGGAAATACAACCAAACTCCAAGATGACACCAATATCCGAAGCTCAATATACACGGCGTCACTATCAATAGAGCGCAAGTTTACGGGCGAAGCTCTAGAAAAAAAGGCGAAGGAAGTTGAAGTTCCAAACGAGAAAGTCGTGTGGTCTGACACTTCCAATGACGACTCGGACACTGGATGCGACCCATCTATTTGCAAGGAGAATGAGGGCTTTATTAAATGCCATTGGCTAGATTCTGCCCTCCAAGAAACACCGACAATTGGAGAAGATTCCGGCAAGGAAGAAGATCAAACTGAGATGGACGCGGTTGCATATGAGAACATCAATGAAAACCTAGAGTCTTCTGATGATGTTCCAATTGGACGAGAGGCTCATCTTCAACTTCTTGCTAAATATGAGCAGAGTTTACAGGAAAACAAGAATCTGGTAGAAGAAGCCAACCGCAACAAAGAAGAACTTCAAAAATTACGCGCTATACTCCAAGAAAAGGACATTCAAATCTAGGAATACGCGAAGTTGGTGTTTACTTTAAAGTCGTAGAATTTGATAGCAATGGAAGTAGTGCCATGAATGATAAGCGGGCAATTTTGTATCATTTTGAAATCATAGACCTTGTGAATTTTTTAAATTGCACTTCATTTGTAAATGGCTTTAGTTCAAAACAATATTGTTTACCTGTGACGTTAATCAAGTTTGTATTGTTCAGCATGTTTTATAATTTGGCTAGATGTAATAAAGTGAATGTTCTATACAGTCTTGTATACGTTTAAATTATATATTTGATGAACGTGTTATGATCTTCCATGATTGTACAACTTCATGCACCCTAGTCAATAAATTAAATTCACTTTTGTCTAATATTTGATAACCGACTACAATAGTCTATAGTATCATCGAGAATTTTTTTGTAGTGGAATTTATATCATGTGTTGAAGAATAAAACTTAAATTCTTGTCTCAAACATGTCAATCATAAGACTAAACAATAAAAATCATGTTACTTTCTTGCATAATAAATGATTTGGGATGTAACAAAATCCCCAATATTAATGCAACATTATTATTCTTGGTTGAATTATATGTAACTAATTGCAACGGCCTTCCAAATGATAAGAGATGGCATTCTACCATACAAATTATCCATATTATATCTTAATATGAGTATAAGTTTGGGGAACAAATCATTGAGCATGCTAATTGAAGGTACTAACTCTCCCCAAAAAATCATTAAGTAAGCATAAGTATTGTGTGCCTAAGTAAGTATCAGTAGTGTATAAGTAAGTATAAATATTAAGTATTGTATGTGAAAGTATAAGTATTGTATAAGTAAGTATAAATTCAAGGCACTAGGTTATAAGTAAGTAGAAGTATTGTATGTCAAGTTCAAGGCACAAGTTCAAGGCACACCCCTCTCGTGTACACGCGTAGCCCTCCAGCGTTCGAGCGCCTCTTGGTCGTATGCGCCCGCCATAGGTCACTTATTTACTATAAATATGAGATTTTGAAGTTACGGACCCCACTTCCTAAGCGCTTTGGCCTGCAACTGCCACGTGGCGGCTGCTTGCTTGGCACTTTTGGGAAGTTTTTTACGGTGTCTATTGACACCTTTGTATTTTGCCACCTTCGTATTCCTCCACCTCCTCACCATGGATTCTGGACAACCATCTACCACCAGCAGTCCCCATGGAAAGCGACAACATGATTTTTGTCACGCACGCTCAAAGCAGAAGAAACGCCTTCAAGTGTTGATGGATGAGAAGATGAAGGCATTTTCTGGTTGGGAGTCACTTCCAACTCCATGGACATTTGCACAATGTGCAAAATACATTGGATGGTGTCATTTGGGGCACCTTTGGCCATACTCGCGATATTCTCTAATGCGACGTAGAAACAGGGCCAACTAGAGGTATTGCACCAATGAGTTCTTCAAGGAGCGTTGTATCCAAGCGTACCAGCACATTTACAACGAGGGGAAATTGAGCCGCAACTCGGTAAACATTTTAATTTTACGGATGGTTTACGCGGAGGTGGTACTTGGCGTACCGGTTGATTAGAGGACAATGGATATCCAAACACACTCCAAGATGGCGCCAATCATTGGATTAACAATACCGTTTGTGCGGAAGTTTCCAGGAGAAGGTCTCGGGAAAGCCATGGAAGTTGAACCTTCGAATCAAACAATCGAGTGGTCCACCTCTTCATCATCCGACTCGGATACTGGATGTCATCAGCCTGTGCGGAGGCAACAAGAATTGTCCATCATATCAGCGTCGAATCCTAAACCGTTGGTTTCACAACAAGACGGAGATGCCACGAAGACGGATGTGGTACCTGAGGTGGGCGTGGAGAATAAAAAAAAGTCTACGGAGGGTGACTGGGTGAGTCGTGACGATTATCTTCCAGTTGTGAAGCGACTAAAAGAAAGCTTGGACGTAATTGAGGATCTAGGAGAAGAGCTCGATGAGAAGGATAATGAAGTTGCAAAATGTCTTGAAGAAATTCAAGACTTGAAGGCACGAGTTCAGGAGAAAGACAATCCTCTTTCATTTTTTACTCGCTTTAAGGGATTCTAGAACTACAATAGTGCGAGAAATGTACATAGAGCAATGTTAAAACATTTTGGAACAAGAGCTTTCTACAATTTTATAACTGCCATTTAATATTGAGCGATATTTTGTATATTTAATAAAACCTTGTAAATTGAGTGGCATCATGTATATTTAGTGGATTTTTATGAGATGTTTTACATATCAAAATATTAAGTGTTGCAATGTTTCAATATACCATCCAATTAGTGCGTACGCCCCAACATTGTGCGCGCCCGGCTCCACAGCGTGCGCATTCGGCCCACAGCGTGTGCGCCAGGCCAACAATGTGCGCGCCCGGCCACATAGAGAATGCGCCCGGCCACCTTTGTGCACGCCCAGCCCCAGATGTTCCTGCTCCAGCACTATATAAGAACTATATGCGATGTGCTTGACTCACCTCACATCCTTGGCTTCGTGTCGTGGAATTCCTTATTGGGCTCCTTGCATGAATCTACAAGTTTGTGAGTGACCTTTGGGTCAACATTTTCTATGCACACACAATTTCCTATTACTTTTGGCGGGTTCTTTTAGGCACAACATTGCGCACCGATTTTATTGTGATGTCGTCTCAACAATGGGCTCAAACGAAGGAGTGGGCCCCATGGTACACATTTTACAAGAAGGATCAAGTGACATGTGTTTGGTGCAATTACACGTTCGCATACAAACGTGGGAGGTGCATGTCACACTATGGGTATCCACAATGGACAAAGACTTCGTGCACTAAGGCCCCAACAGTTGTTAAGGCCCGTTTTAAAAGATGCGGGAATATTATTCCTACTAGGATGACCAAGGCGGAGATCGTTGGCCTTCCTAGCGCAGCAGCAACATGTTCCACTGAACCTTGTTCTAGCCGATCCATCCATCAAGGTAGTTTCTTGGAAACTCAAAATGAGGAGAACACGCAGTCCACAAATCCTCTAAGCCAAGAAGCATCATCAACACTAAGATCTGTACGACAACGGAGCTTTCGAGAGGCTTATCAAATAGAAAAATGAAAAGAGTTGGACGAATTATGGGCACAATTTTTTTATGAAGCAAACGTTGCATTCAACGTGGTTAGACATCCGGCCTTCATCAAGGCCACCCTCGCAACGTCAAAGGTGGGTTTCGATTATACACTGCCATCGTACAATGCCATGAGGACGACATACATTGAGCCTCTAAATAAAGAGTGAAAGACCTTGTGGACAAGAAGACTGGCGTAGATATTGCCAAGTATGGAGCAACAATATGCTCGGACGGGTGGGACAATGTTACACGTCGCCCTCTCATGAATATCATCCTCGTATGTCCAATGGATGATTTCTTCTTGGGGTCTATAGACACCACGGGTATGAAGAAATCTACGGCATATATAGGGGACCAATTGAAAAGTTTTATTTGTAAGGTTGGACCATTGAATGTGGTCCAAGTGTGCACCGATAATGCTTGAAACATGTTGGGGGCAATGAAGAAGGTCAACGATGAGTACCCGCTCATATATACTCAAGGGTGTTGTGCACATATTTTGGACCTCCTCCTCGAGGACTAGGGGAAGGAAGGCATACTTGCAGACCTTGTCCAGAAGGCAAAACAGATTGCATTGTATATCCGGAACCACCATGTGCCCATGGCCCTTTTTCGTCGATTTTTGCCAAAATTGTATCTGTTGTGGCCAGCAGCAACAATGTTTGCATGCAATTACATAATGATCCATCGTCTGTTGGAAGTGAAGAATGCCCTGGAGATGGTTGTAATAGACCCAGCATGGATATCCTACGTATCCTCTCTTTTTGATAGGCAAAACGGGCACCGTGCCCATGCAAAGGCATCGTACGTGCGAGCCACCGTTCTAGACGAGACTTTCTGGCATCGGTGCAGTAACTTTGAATTTGTAGTGGCACCAGTACTTAAGGCATTGCGGACTTTTGATGGTGACACTCCGGCAATGGGAATTGCTTGGGTGACCATGAACAAGCTAAAGGAGCACGTGTTCAAGCTGCGCAATGCGCCATTGAACATGCTTGATGGAATTGCAACTCGCCTTGAAGGATCATTCCTACGGCGTTGGGAGATGATGACAACAGATCTCCATCATGCAGGGGCTTTATTGAATCCTTATCTAGCCAATAACTTGCAAATTCAAAACAATGGTGAGGCCAAAAGGGCCCTAAACAAGGTTGTTATAACGCTATGTGGTCCACTCGGAGTGTCTTTTTCGGCAGTAATGCTCAAAATCATGGAGTATGAAGAATTGCGAGGCCCATATTCACCGGAGGAAGCTCGGGAAATTGAAAACAGCAACCTCTTGCCTCACCAATGGTGGAACCGCGTGGGCGGGCAATCATTGCCTATCATTGCGAAGCGTATACTAGCACAAGCCTGCTCGGCCTCGTCATGTGAGCGTAATTTTAGCATGTATTCATTCGTGCATAGTAAGAGCCGAAATCGCTTGGGAGTGCAGAAAGCGGAAGATTTGGTTTACATCTACACGAATAATCGATTGCTCCGAGAACGTCCTCGTCTAGACCCCATTCGATGGTATGAAGAGAATGTGCATTCGGAGGAGTCTGATCCAGATGGGGGACTTCCTTCAAACATAGAGGACGAGGGCTTGGAGTCGGATGATGAGGGTTACAACTGCATGGGCGGCGATTGGGAAGACATTGCCGGTGACAACAACCCCGTGTCTGATCATAGCCCACCTAGGGCCAACTCTGCAAACAACGAGCACGGTGGAGATGCACTACATGACCATTTTCACAACGTCCATGGTGACCCAGTGGATCCTTTTGTATTTGATGATGTCGACGAAGCGGCAGTCCATACTATAGTAGAATTATCAGGTGAAGACCGTACCCAAGAAGCTAGGGCAGACGAGGATGGGTCGGCATTGGGGGGCAATCTTAATGGAGATGACAACATCTCGAAGAATCAGTCTATGAACTCAAACGGCTCTAGCGCCTTGGGCCCTTCTAGTGGCGATGGCCCTGAACTTGACGGTCATGGCATTGGCATTGCAGCAAACGATACATTTCCTCACGATGGAAACAAAGAGAGCAATGGTGGAAACGATAATGAATCCCATGAGCCAATGGCGACCACGGGGTCCATTGAAGTTGTGAGAAGCTCTCCGGTTTTGCCTCAAGCAATAGAACCGGACTCAGAGGAAGACATGCCACTACAAGATTTGTTTCGGCGGCCACGTGCTCAAAGTACTGCATCGATCGGAAGAACTCTTTTACGTGTAAAGAAAAAGACCTCTTCAACAATAGTTCGGCCACCCGTCCACCGTAGCGCACTCGGCCCAAATGGTGGTGTGGAGCGTGCGATACTAACCCCACAACTTTTCTCCACGAGGGTTGGGTCCTCTACTATGAGCAGCCATTTAGGGACACGGAGGGGCGAGAACAATGGTACTCTCTCTTTCTTCACGGGACCTTGGCGAGGTGGAACCTCGGAGAGAGTCATTGGGGCCAAAGGCAACCGCTCCAAAAACATGGATGGAGTAACAGACAAAAAGAAGAATATCCGAGTAAAACGACTTGTGAACGCCGCATCAACTACTGAGCCGAGCTACTACTACGAAACTTGGCGTCAAAGATTGAGGAGTACGTGGCACCAGTTTTGGAACATGCTGCCGAGAACTTCTCATCATCGGGCGATGATGCAGACGATGAGGATTGCGATGAGGTACCTGGCGACAATATGGTGGTGCTTCGCGGGCTTTCTCTTCCCCAAATTGTTCGCCAATCAAAATGGAAGCGAAAACACAATGAAGAATCCTCAAGCTCAGATGATTAAAAGATGACGGACATGAGGGTACTACAAGTTAAAAGTGACTTTAGAGGTGTGGTGATAGCATGGTACAATAGCACCGCGGTTTTAAACTAAGTACTTGGTGTTGAGAGTGCCCATTCATGAAAGCACCACATTGAAATAAATAATTTTAATGTTAGAGCACCCTGGTACAATTGAATTCTTTCAAATTCTCTAAACCTTAGCCCTTTTGAGGGGCAGACGCACTGTTCGATCACGCGTGCCCGGCCCCTAACCGCGCGCGTCCGATAGGCAGGTGCGCGCGCGACCCACAATGGAACGCGCCAGGCCCGTGACGCTGCGTGCCCGGCTTCTAACGGTACGCGCCCGACCTTGACGGTACGAGCCCGGCCTTGAGTGCAACGCGCCCAGCCCTGACGTGTACGCGCCCGACCTTGAAATGCATGCGCTAGGCCCTTAGGGGTACGCGCCCGGCCCCAAATGCTGCGTGCGCGGTTCGAAGGCACGCGCATGCTCCTTGATGTGATGTAGAAAGCCGTCTGACGTGTCGTGCACACGTGTTTTACTAGGGGGTAAGTTGAAAATTAGATTTAGAATTTGTAATTTTTTTTACACGCAACTGTCCGCCAAAAAGTGTTGTCCGTCATGTCCGTCCGTCCTATTGTCCGTCCGTCCGTTGTCTTTGGGCCTCTATCCATCTTTATAGACAACCCTGTCGTTGGCTACGGCGATTAGTGCCCAGGACGACAGCAGGTTGATCTCCCTCGAGAAGAAGCTTGAAGAAGAGGCCACCCGGATGAGGTTGATGGAGTAGTGGCTGGCGGAGTGTGACCAGGAGCTCAGGGATCTGCAGCGGAGGCGTGACGAAGAAATGAAGAGGGACCAAGATCAGAGGCATGCCGACATGATGCTCATGATGCAGAGATTCTTGTCGGCTAATTTGCCCGCTGCCGCCACGACACCACCCGTAGTAAATACTGCGATTCCCTAGCCTCCCCTCTCAACGGAAGAAGGGATTAGGAGTCTGTCTTGCGGTGCGCTACTGCCGTCTCCGGCGGGTTCCTCCCCCGTCTCCATAGGGGCTCAATCGCTTCTTGTTCCTTCATCCTCGTTCAACCGCCCCTCTTTTCCTCCAAAGTCGCCTGTTTGGTTTTTATCTATCAAAGATGGCCTCAGCTCATCGTCAGGTTAGTGTAATGTAGTTGCGAGTGTATAGAGGCAGAGCATTTTGTAAATGTCCAATTTTGTACTCCAGTATTTTTTGTAAATATTACAGTGCTCAGCGAGCACTTCAGCTCCCATTCGTAGAAAAGGTTGTCCAAGCTTCTATGAAGTTCTTGAGGTATTCTTCTAAGACTTTCCACACTCCACTCTTCCCCATGACGCCTCCTCTCCGTTTCCCTCTTTCGTTCTACGTTTTGTTGTCCCGTCATTGTTAATGAATTTGTAGTAATATTGTTCGTTCTCCTGGCATTTTCGAACCAAGTCTGCGAGGCACCAATAAGTGGTGCCAGTAATCTAGAAGAAATACCTAGAGTCCTATCAGATTTCAAGGGCAGGTGGTTGAATGTTGTGCTGGACCTCAATGGGATTCTATGCACGTGTGAGCCTGCGTGGCAGGCCAGGGGATTCAGGAACTCTGACCCGTCCATACACCCGGCTTTGCTGCCAACCGAAGTAGGCCCTAAACCAGTCTGAGTGCGCCCAGGTTGTGCTCAATTCCTCACGAAGTTGTCTTAGTTTTCCATCATCACGATCTGGTGTTCGTTGATGACATCTATAGCCTCGCAGTTACGTAAATATCTTTTTTAGCATTGTCCTTCGTACCTTCTCAAGATCTTTGGTAAGGAGAATTGCATAGGGTTCCCGAGCGTAGAGTCGGTTCCAGAACAATATTCATGAAGGAATCTGGCACTGAGAAGGACATCTTCTTGAAGACGTTATCGAACCATCTCTTTAATAGGTTGGATCGTGAGTATACTCCGGCAAATATGCTTGTCATTGACGATAGCCCGATTAAGCACATGCTTAATTTGCCGGAGGACGTCCTTCTACTTCTATCATGGTCGCACAATCATGATGGCGCTAGAGAGGATTCGGTACCGCCGGAGGAATTGCTGCCATATCTCTCTGACCTTCATCTGTTTCCGGGTGGACTAGCGCAGTACCTGACCGAACATCCCTCGGGCCGGGAGATGTTCTATAA
This sequence comes from Bryoerythrophyllum caledonicum, assembly GCA_963971425.1. Taxonomy (NCBI): domain Eukaryota; kingdom Viridiplantae; phylum Streptophyta; class Bryopsida; order Pottiales; family Pottiaceae; genus Bryoerythrophyllum; species Bryoerythrophyllum caledonicum. The sequence goes on along the minus strand of OZ020516.1, from coordinate 3,014,232 downwards.
TGATCAGAAGACGTGTGGTCAGTTTACAAGTATCTAGAACGCAATCCAAGCGTCTCAGAATCTCCGCTCTTAATGCCGTTGGGAACGCTTAGACCTCGATTACACTTTAGGTTGGATAGAGCTAAACTGTATCGATTAACTGCAGCTCCATTTTGTAGATTTTGTTGGGCCATTTTTTGTGTATATATTTTTTTTGATAAATGAAACCGAGATGTTTCACCACTTTGTTTGTTGTGCGGATTGGATACCTACTACTGATGGAATGTCGTCCTATTTTGAATGATTGGAGTTTTCATCTATTGTTCTGAGGTATGTGAGCGTCACTTTGGTTGAAAATTCTACAGGATTGTGATTGTCGAGCGTCCGTGGATTCCTTGCTCGGCCCAGAGGAGTTTGTCCTTTCCCTTCGGAGTAAAGGGCTTTTGCTGCACTCTACTGCAACCGCGCAATCAACCATGGATTATTCGACCATGGCAGTGGACGACGGAGTTGTTGAAAGCCCTATTGCACGGGAGCCAATTCATAAAAGGATCATCTCACCTTTGCCACAGTGGCCTCGTTCAGTTCTAGGGTCTCCGCGTCTAAATCCGGATAATTGTACTCCGGCAAAGCGTATTCTTTATGACGGTTTAAGGGATGCTACTTACCCACGCTCGTTCACGGTGCGCGTTATGCTCACCTCCTAGTTATTGCACTATTGAGTCGTTCTTGCCTAGGCAATCTTGGTTTGTTGTTGAACTAAATTGCACTCATGTAATTTAGCTTCATTTGAGCTTATTTTTATTCGATGGATGTTAAATGTGCTTTGTGAAACTACCCTTCAGCATTTTAGCTCCATTCGACCTAAAGTGCACTAGGATGGATCTTAATGATACAGTTTTCATGTGTGCCGTGTAGGAGTATTTGACCTAAAGTGTATTTGTTTGGATTCTATGTGGCACCTATTGTGCAGGAACTATGTGGTAAATGTCTTCGTCCCCGTATTCTCTCAGGAAATACTGTTGGAATCAAATGCTCTCCTTCAGCTCCCACCCGCCGACACTCGCTGCCCAAATCAAACACTGACGAGGTGCGTAGGCGGGGTTTGTAGCATCTTCTAAACAGTCCATTAATGCAAGAGAATGGCGCAACATGGACTAGGCAACGTCAGAGGGCTTTTTTGAAGACGTGTATAGAGGCTTATGGAGGAACTTCCTAGACCATTTAATTAGTGATAATGCGATTGTGTTTTGCCTTGGGGTACAATCTACCCTCTTTAATTGTTACTCCTCGGGAGCGGTCAAAAGCATATCACTTATCAAGGTATAACACATATTGAAAATAACACTTATAAATTTTGGAAAAAAAAATTATAACACATATCGAGAATAACACTTATAAGCCATGAGAAATAAATTTATAACATTTATCGAGGTATCAAACTTATAATACTTAAAAAATGAATGAATAATACATTTGAAAAGTCACATTTCTAAGACTTTAAACATGGATTTAAAATTTTTATAATACTTTAAAAATGAATGTGTAACAAATACTAAAAATCACAAGTTCTCTAAGACTTCAAATATAGTTTTAAAACTTTTATAATACTTAGAAAATAATTGCATATAAATATCAAAGATTCAATTTGTAAGACGTCAAACATAGATTCAAAATTTTTATAAACTAAATAACGAAAGTACAAAAAAATATGAATAATAAATCAACTACGTTGATTCAAAATAAGAATCTATTGTGGTTTGCTGAGATTCTTTCATGCGCCAATTGCAAATTTTCTTTTGTAGATCTTGTAAATTCTTCACATCCGAATGAACATTCTCTGATTGTTGTTGCAAGAAATTCTTCAAAGTCTCAAGGCAACGCTCTCCATCATTAAACCCTATCACATCTTCAACATCTATCGTATCCTCATCTAAATCACAATCTTGATCTTCAGAGGGTAGATAGTCTAAAATATCCTCATCAGTGGGTTAATAAGGATGATTCAAATCAAATTCGAGCTCAAAATTGATGAACTCCTAAGCCTCCATAGTATCATCTTCTTCAGTCTCAGATGATAACAATGTTAATCGCTCAAGCAAGGCCGCCACTTTAGCAACCTCTGTTAGACGGCTAACTTCTTCTGCTTGATTCACTACAACATTGGAAAAAATACCCGTATGGCTCCAACAATTCTTAATTGTTTGAGCTGTAACCCCAAAACGCCATGCTCTTTTGACCATAATCAGTGCTTGATACACATCAATTTTGAATTCTTTTTTTGCCATAACACATTCTAATTGATGCTCTATCACTGATTTCCTATAATGAGCCTTAAAAGAGGCTATATTGCCTGCATCCATAGGTTGGAAACGACTTGTTGTATTTGGAGGCAAAAATAAAAGTTTTGTCACCCTCAACCGTGAAGCTACAGTTAGCAATTGATGACCAGAGAAATTATCAACAAGGAGAATTACCTTCTCTCTTCCTGCATAAACCATCTTCCTGCATAAACCATCTTCCTTTCAAAATCCATAATAAATTGTTCAAAGATCGTTGTTGTCATCCATGCCTTCTTATTCGTGAACCACGTAATGCCCAAGTTTTCTGGATTTAAAATATGCCTTGAAGTAAATGCTCGTGGTTTCAAATACTGATTCATAACTAATGGAGGAAGACAAATGCTTCCATCCCCATTTGCAATCAAAGCCACCGTAAAGCGCCTTTTAGTTACTTCTTCCCAGACACTCGTTTTGTAGCTAGAGTTCGATTAGGCTCTAATCTGTAAAAAAACCAGTCTCATCCATATTAAAAACATCTTTAATGTCGTATGTAGATACTGTAACCTTGATCCGCTGAAGCATCTTCTCCATGATGAACATAACCTTTGATATGAAATCTCCTCTTGAATTTCTCTACCCACCCATTCGAAAAATAAAGTTCCTTCTCACTTTCATCTCCCGGAAATAATGCATAGAATCTCTTTGTCGAAGCTATCACAAGATCATCCAATAATACAACACCATTCTCTTGCATTCTCACAAACCAATTGAAAGTCACGTCTCTACTTCTAACACCATATTCGTTATATTGGGAAATTTCCATGACTATGGAGAAATATGGTTGTTGAAGTATCAATAAATATAGACATTTGTAGGTGCAAAGCATAAAGACAATGTATCAAGAATACTGTATTTTTTACCATGGATGGACCAAAATAGCTGATTGTCCAAAAAAGTGGTAACGATAAAGGAAGCATATACTATTAATCCAAGCTTTATTCAAAACTTCATGAAAAAAAGTCACACACAACACTCATTTACCTCAACGCAAAACACAATCGCCCTATTACTAATCAAACAGTCTAGGGAGTCCCTCCATAAGCCTCTATACGCGTCTTCAGAAAAGCCCTCTGACGTTGCCGAGTCCATGTTGCGCCATTCTCTTGCATAAATGGACTCTCAAGAAGACGCTGCAAACCCCACCTTCGCACCTCGTCCGTGTTTGATTTGGGCAGCGAGTGACGGCGGGTGGGAGCAGAAAGAGAGCACTTGATTCCAGTAGCATTTCTTGAGAGAATACGGGGGCGAAGACATTTATCAGATGGTTCCTGCACAACAGGCGCCACAAACAATCCAAACAAATACACTTTAGGTCGAATACACCTACACAACAACACAGGAAAACTGTATCATCAAGATCCATCCTAGTGCACTTTAGCTCGAATGGAGCTAAAACGCAGAAGGGGAAATTCACACAGCACATTTAATATCCAATGAACAAAAACAAGCTCAAATGAAGCAAAACTACAAGAGTGCAAGGTACCTCAACAACAAACCAAGACTCTCTAGGCAAGAACGACTCAATAGTGCAATAATTTGGAGGTCAGCATAACACGCACCGTGAGCGAGCGGTGGTGAGTGGCATCCCTTAAACCGTCATAGAGAATACGCTTTGCCGGAATACAATTATCCAGGTTTAGGCGCGGAGACCCCGGAACTGAACGAGGCCACTGCGGCGAAGGTGAATTGTTCCTTTCATGAATTGGCTCCCGTGCACTAGGGCTTTCAACAACTCCGTCGTCCACTGCCATGGTCGAATAATCCATGGTTGACTGCGCGGTTGCAGCAGAGTGCAACAAAAGCCCTTTACTCCGAAGGGAAAGGGCGAACTTATGTGGGCCCAACAAGGAATCCACAGACGCCCGACAATCACAGCCCTGTAGAAATTTCAACAAAAGTGACACTCACATACCTCAGAACAATAGATAAAAATTCCAATCATTAAAAAAAGGACGACATTTCACCAACAATAGGTATCCAATCCGCACAACAAATTCAGTGGAGAAACATCACCATTTGTATTATCAAAAAATATATACAAAACACGGCCCAACAAAATTTACAAAATGGAGCTGCAGTCAAACGAAACACTTTAGCTCTATTCGATCTAAAGTGTATTAAGGATCTAAGCGTTTCCAACCACATTAGGAACGGAGATTCTGATAGGCTTGAATTGCGTCACAAATACTCGCAGACTGACCACACGTCTTCTGATCATTATAGAACATCTCCCGACCAGAGGGATGTTCAGCACGGTACTGCGCTAGGCCACCCAAAAATTGATGAAGGTCAGAGAGATATGGTAGCAATTCCTCCAGCAGTACAGAATCATGTCTCGCACCATCATGGTTGTGCGACCATGACGGAAGAAGAAGGACGTTCTCCGGCAAATTGAGGACATGCTTAATCGGGCTATTGTCAATGACAAGCGTATTTGCCGGAGTATACTCACGGCCCAACCTATTAAAGAGATGGTTCGATAACGTCTTCAAGAAGATGTCCTTCTGAGTGCCAAATTCCTTCATGTAGATTGTTTTGTTACCGACTCTACGCTCGGGAACCCTATAGCAACTCTCCTGACCAAAGATCTTGAGAGGATACACAGAACTATGCTGAAAAAGATATTGACATATCTCACGTGTTGTAGATTCCATCATTGAACTCCAGATCGTGATGGTGGCAATCTTAGACAACTTCGTAAGGAATTCAGCACAACCAGGGCGCACCCGAACAAGCTTAGGGCCTACTTCGGCCGGCAGCGAAGTCGAGTGAATGGACGGGATAGAGTCCCTGGATCTCCTGGCCTGCCACGATGGCTTACAAGTGCATAGAATCCCATTTAGGTCCAGCACAACATTCAACCATCTGCCCTCGGAATCTGAATAGACTCTAGGTATTTCTTCTAAATTACTGGCACCACTTATTGATGTCTCGCAGACCTGGTTCGGAAATGCCAGGAGAACGAACAATATTACTATAGATTCATTAACAACAACAAGTCAACATAATGTAGAACGAAGAGAGCAAACGGGGGGGAAGCAACATGGGGAAGCGCAGAGTGTGGATAGTGTTAGAAGAGCACCTCGAGAACTTCATCGTCTTGGAGCAATTCGTTTCGGACCCCATCGATTCCAACGAAACTTGCACAGTGTCAAGGGCCCTCGAGTGCTCCAGAACCATTTGGGGGCACGATTCCAGGACAAGAAGAGCGGGCTCCTGGACAGGAGAATCACGATTGATCTCGTATACGAGCACGGCCGAAGATTGGACGACATCCTCTACGACTGGGACTGCAATTTGGACGACCTCATCTACGACTGGTTGAGCAATCGCGTCATCACCAAAACTAAGATCTGAAAAAATTCAACAACTTCAACCCATCAGCTCATGCGCACATTGGACACTGATACAAGTCAGAGTCGTCAGATGTCAAGCAGTTTAGCTCGAGTCGAGCTAAAGTGATCACTGAGCACTGTAATATTAACAAAAATACTGGAGTACAAAATTGGACATTTACAAAATGTTCTGCCTCTATACATTCGCAACTACGTTACACTAACCTGACGATGAGCTGGGGACATCAACGACAGAATCGTCCCGAGCGGGCGACTTCGGGGAGGAAGAGGGGCGGGTCGGCAAGGACGGGGGATCAGGCAGCGATTGAGCCCCCATGGAGACGGGGGAGGAACCCGCCGGAGACGGCATAAGCGAACCGCGAGGCAGACTCCTAGTCTCATCGTCACCTGAGATTGGAGGCTGAGGGATCGTAGAATTCACTACGGTTTGTGTCGTGGCGACAGGAGGCATAGTAGCCGTCATGAATCTCTGCATCATGAGCATCATGTCGTTATGCCTCTGGTCCTGGTCCCTCTTCATCTCCTCGTCACGCCTCCGCTACATATCCCTGAGCTCCTCGTCACGCTCCGCCAACCGCTGCTCCATCAACCTCATCCGAGTGGCCTCCTCTTCGAGCTTCTTCTCGAGGGCGATAAACCTGATGTCATCCTGAGCACTGCTCGCCGTTGCCAACGGTGAGCGGCCGGTCGCGCTGGCGACTTTCCTCTTCTTGGCTGCGGGGCAAGCGGATGACCCACCCAAGGTCGGAGCTGAATGAGGCCTCTTGGAGATATCAAGCGATTCCAACTCCATGAAATCGAGCCGCTGCCGCGAGGTACCCATTGTCTCTCCCGCTTCAGACTGAGAGCCACTATGAAGCTCCGCCGGAGTGTTGGTATCGAAGTCGTCATGGGAATCGGCATCAGGTGTGACCGTACTGGTGCTCGGGCACACACCAATGGGGCTCGGGACCACATCCTCCTCCTCCTCCTCATTGACGAGATCGATAATCACTTTCCCCTTCCCCTTGGCAACAGCCTCTCCAAGCTCGGGGAAGATCTCTGCGCTGATGTGATATGAACCAATAACGAAATCGGCCCGATCCAACGTCAACGCTACATCCTGGGCGTTGTCCACGTCCTGCTCATCGGTGTCGTGGGATATGCAGAATGCCTCCAAATCCAACATCTGCACACCAATGGATTAAACAAGTTACACTTTAGATCGATTCGAGCTAAAGTGAGCACAAAAGAACACTGATATGAAAACGCAGCCATTAAAACTTGGATGAATATGACGCGATTGACGACTGCTAGAAAACCATATAAGTATAAGCCGGCACTTTAGCTCGACTCGAGCTAAAGTGCCACGCTACAAAAGCATGAGAGACGACCTCTCTGAAACAATACATTCACAGCCAGAGAGGGGATCAACAGTTTAGCTCGAGTCGAGCTAAACTGCAAGGATACTCACCACACTCGCAGTCAGTAATTTCGTCCCGCAAAACAACTGGACAGTAGAATCCCCTTTCTTGCAGAACAGCTTCAGAACCTTGATGAAGAACTCTATTCTGAGCTCGTTTATGTTCATGGAGTACGCCAGCTCGTTGTACTTGCGTAGCTTGGTGTGCAACACATGCTCCGGAGCTGCGTAGATCTTCTTCACAGCCGGAATCTGTGTAAGCTCTTTCTTGAAGAGAAAGAGGAGGCGAACCGGGTCGAGAGCGTTGTTGGTCTTCGGCGCGAATCCCCCCAAGCGCTCGTTGTCGGAGGGAAGATACTTTGACTGCAGGACGTCGTACGCATGGCACAACGACGGGCCCTCAGCAAACGCTGTCACTTGAAGATGTGACTACTCGTCGCCGCAAATGAAGAGCCACGCTGGAAGACCGGTGAGAGAAGGCTGCCCTTTCGATGCGAACATTGTCATGAACTCGTCGAAGAAGGGCTTCTCCAATGACGACGTCGCCTTCCCTGCGAACCCAGGGATATTACGAAAGTCAATAATGCCGAGCTTCACGTTGCAGCCCAAGTTACGCCACGAATCCGAGGGCCATCCACCGAGCGAGTTGGTTACCGCCTTGTATGGACGAAAGTGCAAGGCCCCCACAGGTGCAACGAACCGCGCCCGCACATCGAGGAAGACTCTGAAGAACTCCTTTGCATACCGAGAAAGATCTTCACATTTGCAGTTGCAAAACTGCGTCTGCCTTGAGTTTGCGTAGTACGAATCCGGTGGACCCCAATCCAAGAGGGCACGCTTTGAGGCCTTGCTGACGTTGTAGTCCTTCTTGAACTTTTGCCAGTTGGAACGACTGTACGCCCTAGTGTTGTTGAAGAAGGCGAGCTCCGGCCTGATCAATTGAAGCTCCATCCGAGCGACCTCCTTCCTCTTCCTTCGATCGACCCAGTCCCGGGCGCTGTAGCAATCCTCCAGCACTGATTGCGGCTGCTTTACAACCACCTTAGGATAAGGTAGTTTTCGCGATGGCCCTGATCGATTAAGAATATGCTTACACAGCGTTGCGTGATCAGCCTCGGTCATATTGCCGAAAAACTTAAAGAACTCGCACGTCAATACCCATCTTTCTCAGGCATCCAAGACTTGGCGTCCTTAAACTTTGACAAGGGCGTCGTTGTTGAATCCACGTTGATGAGGTCGCCTTGCGCCGCCGAAGAGATGACATCTGACCAGAGCTTGAAGGTCTCATCGGACGAGGTGATAATCTTCACCTCGTTCGTAATCGAGAGTTCCTTCGCCTTTCCGGCTTTCTTGAGCGCTGCCTGGCTTTTGGCGACGTCAATCATTGCGAAGCGCTCACGAACCGCGTTTAGAAATGGCTGTGCAGAACATTGGCAGTGTTGATTTAGCGTACAACCACAGAGGAAAAAAACCAAACCAGCAGGACCCAGAAATGCAGGTTAACTCAAGTCGAGCTAACTTGCAACCAGAGAGTGTACACTCTAAGTGCTTGAATCTGTAAACAGAACTATACTAAGAAGGACAAGCACAGAAGTTACCTCGAGTCGAGCTAAAGTGCATGACCTTGGTTAAGATTAATTACCTCAAACTTCTTGTCATTGGCAATCTCCACTGCCGTTCTCGGACCTGATCTATGGGACCCGTGAATGCCTGTGGCGGAGTGCTTCGGCATCGGTCTTCTAGCTTGGATCCACAACGCGCGAGAGCCAAGGATATTTGTTGCCCACGTCGGCTTGAATTGGACCAAGTGATTTACGCGATTATAATACGCGGAAATCTTCCTCAGCTTCTCAGGGTCCTCCGTCCAGACAATGTAACACTACCATGTTTGGAAGTGCCTTCTCGTAACCTCCGGTACGTTGCCGTTTATCATCGACTTTGATGCAGCAACGCTGTGCTGGCCGTTGATGATATAGAAGTCGTAGTCGCTGAGCTCCTCAACCTTCGTTGGTATATGATCGAGCTTCGGCATGACGCAGAGAGTGTGCTTCTGCGTCTTGTCCGGCATTTCGAGGTAATAATGCTTCAACTCCTCCATACCCCGAGGTTCGAATGCACGGATCGTCCACTCCGGCGGTGCATTATGCAGCCTCATCACATCAAGCTCGATCTTCATCTCTCTGTCTCCTTGGAAAAAACAGCTCTAACACTCTGTCCAGAATTTCTGATATATCTGTTGGACGTTGGTGTAGTCTGTTACCTCTCCGAACCCGAGCGCCAAAGGGAGTTCCAACAGCGCAGAGGCCATCGAATTGGCCAACTCTTCCTCTGAAACGAGTTTCGTCTTCTTCCTAGAAGAAGTCTCCGGCTTCTTGGCAGCTGAGCGCTTCTTGACGGGAGACGTTGACAGCGTGTTGCGCAGGGTGCTTTGGCTTGCTCTTGCACCTGGAGTTCTTACCGGTACCGATGCTTGACTTATATTCTGGCTACCTGTTACGGCACCTGAAACTACCGAAAGTTCTATTGGGCGCCTAGACGCGATTAATTTCGCCTTCTCAAGAGCGGCAAAAGTACTCATTCTGGAAAGAATGACGCGGAGTTTGTTCGCTACAGCCTTCGCTTTCAGCGGCTGACCACTACTAGTCTCCCATTTCTTTTGGGAGATTTCGTGGTCGACCTGAGCCACTATGTCATCAAACTGTGACCCCCTAAGAGAACTGACTAAGTCGAAGATACAAAAGGGAGACGAAGTATTGTTCACTACAATAGTGAACATATAAGGATCGACAGACTCAGTGGTTGTCTCACACGACAACTTCACTATATCGTTATCTTCATGGACTACATCAATAATTTTGGTCTTGAAGTCGGTGTGCTGGGGTTCACGGATATCACCAGCGAAGGTCTGACCAAACACTAGATTCTCTGTGTAGGGGGCCCACAGCAGCGTCCACTTTAGTGTCATCGAAGGATCCTTGAGCTCCCAGCAATCTAAGTGGTTGTTGTCGTCTCCATCGTCATCGTCAATGTCGACAGGCTTTGGCTGGAAGAAGTGCTGCAGCTGAGACACCATCCTGTCCCTCTTAGATCTGCACAAACACGAAACAGAGCACAAATATTAGATTGTCTAAATGATCATTTGATTAGAACGGCGAGGTCACACATTAGCTCGACTTGAGCTAATGTGTAACTAAATACAAGTATGTTAATAATACTCTGCAACAAAATCTAGTCAATTAGAGCGTTCTCTTAGACGCTTACAATCAACTCATGCCTACTTCTCGTTCAACTCTCAGAACTGTGGTAGAGCTTCAGTTCCCCTTAAATCACTCACGAACCTCACTCTTAGAGGTTCTCAAGTGGTTGAAGCGGGACTGAAGCTCTTGCACGATTTATGAGAGGTGAACGAAAAGTAGACGTGAGTTGAGTTAGGAGACTGCAATTACACCAATGTATCAACAGGATTGTTAGTTTGTGAGCGGTGAGCAATGCTCACTGAGCGGTGGGACGTAAGCGGTGGGACGTAAGCGGTGGGACGTAAGCGGTGGAACTTTGAGCATTGAATTGTCGGAAATTCGAGGATGATATTTTGTACAAATTGGATGATTAACCGTGGAGATGTGGCGCTAGAGTACCCAATACCCGTGGAAAATTTGGTGTCGTATTGCCTATTTCTGTAGAACTTTTGCAGTAGTAGAGCCTGCAATATCCACATTTGAAACCTGGATTATGTTCTCTTGTTTTTGAATATGCATTAAGATTTTATTTTTCTACTGAAATAATTTTTTGCATAAATCACATTTTTGTAACATTTAAGTAGTTTATATTCTATGTTTAATTTGTTTACTACATATTAATGCCTCGTGAGAAGTGTTTAAGCCTTAGGATTACAATCCTTAGAAGGTTAGAGGAGAATATGAATAAAAAAAGAACCACCCAATGTATTATGAACATCATTCATCAACCTCAAAGCATTTTAGTTGTTTATAATTTAGGGTTTAGCTTATACTTAATATTAAATCGTATTAGGATTGAAGATATACTTACAAATTTGAAACTAGATTCAAAATTGGAGACGGCAGAGAGCACCTCCTTTAGTACTGTTGAAAGTTTAGTTTTTATGAAGGGGCTAGTTTTTAAGAAATAAATTTATAGAAATTGGAGAAATTTTATACTATATCATGCTTATTCAATTAATATTATAACCACGGAGAATATTATGTTTTTCTCATGTTAGGGAATGGATTAGATCTACAAAGAGGATGAAATGTTAGATGGAAGATATAGAAGAGAAGTGTAGAAAATATGAGAGAAGTAGAAAGAAGATAATATAAAAAACTAAGGAAATAGGAAACCAAGTTAAGAAGGAAAAAATGTAGAGAGAGAAAGGTTTTTTTGAAAATTAGAGGGAAGAAGAGTAGAATAGTGAAGGGAATAGAATAAGTACATGGAGGAAAGAGAAGAAATATAAACAATGGAGAAAGTAGAGGAAGATGGAAAGAGAAAGAAAATCATATGTAAGAGGGAATAAGTAGGCTACAAATGAAAAAAGAACTAAAAAATGAAATAGAATGAAGGAAAGTGAACACAATGAGAAAAATGAGTCACGAATGGAAAAAACAGATACCGTTAATGGATGGTTGAGTAATTGAGAACCGTTATACTAGGATGTGGATATTACATGGAGAACTTGGTTCAATGCCAAGAAAGCATCAAGTCCTGTAGATTGTTGAAATTGTCGGATCCAACAACTGTCACAAGAATTGGAAGTTTGAAATTTTTACACATTTGACAATCACAGAAGACCGAAGCATTGTCACCGAAGCATTTTAAGATAGCTGGGATCATATTAACTAAAACAATAGAATCATAACACAACAAACGTAGTGAGTCATGATCGGAGAATAACAACACTACTGAAATGACGATGTAGATACTTTTGAGAGTTCAAGATCTTCCTCAGCTTCAACATCAAGATACATAAAGACATCGGAGTTGTACTTAGGACGTGATATAGACGGGGAAGGCGGCGAGAAGTGCGAGGCTTGGAGCCTCGCAACATCTTCCGCATACGACGGAAGAGCCCAAGTCTTCAAGGGGGAAACATACTATCTGCAAGAATCAACATACATCAAACAGAGACTTAGTAGAAGCTTCTTGATGGAAGAAATGTAGTGAAGAGGAATGTCAGTGTACTCACTTACTCAGGATCTTCAAGTCTTGGCCTCTTCACCACTGGAGGACGCATGGTCTTGGAAGTAGTTGGTGCCAAGGTATTTTTTGCAATTGGAAGAGTTGCCTAGGGTAATGCTGGGGTCTGCATTGAAGAAAGGACTGCTCCATACAACTCCTTCTTGTTTTCCAGAGAGAAGCTCTGTCTACCAGTAGCGTTGCAGGCACAAATGCTATTACCTATAAAGGGTTCAAAGTGTATTTAAAATAAATCCACAGTAATGGAAAAGAGAGAAATCAAAAATTTCTTACAACAATGAAGAGACAATAAATAGTATTGGAATTACCTGTAGCAACTGAAACGTCAACCACCACATCGCCAGGGCATGTCAGAGATAATATGAGAGAGGAAAAGAAATACTCATCCTTCTTCCTTGGACAGCGCCAAGCGCGTTCACCGTTCATCTAAGGAGTTGTGCAATAATTGATAATGGTGTCATTGACACTAAGATTGTATCCCATGGCTAGAAGCTCAGGCACGTCTTGGAAAGAGAATTTGGACTTCCAGATGGTGGAATCTACGGGCCGACGGACCCGTTTGAGAAGCAAGACCTTGAAAAGGTTGGTTGTAGTGAACTGAGTCTTTGCCAAAGAAATAGGCAAGTGATTAACTCCCGTCCAATCCTTCAGTGCCTCAAAACCAAAAGCCCCATAAAATGAAGATATTTCATCGAGCAATTCTCCATTATCACAGAGAAAAAATAGAAGCATTGCTCCGTCATCATGCAATACCTCATCAGCAAAATCAAAAAGTTCATTGAAGTAGTGCTCAACACGAATGTTCCAAAATGGAACATCTGAAGAAGGATCTGACACGTTTGGGACGGGTAAGCTTTCAAGGACATCCGTGATGACAAGATCAGTAGCGCCTTTCATCCGTGGTTTCTCGCCACGTCTGCAAAATTGATTTGGACTACACTCCAGAGCAAACCGACATGCATTATGAATGAAACCCCGCTGCTTTAAAATAGAGGTGTTGAGAATACACACTTGGCAGGCCAAAGTAGACATAGTGATCTTCGGCAGTGGATTTGGCTTCTTCAAAACGGCAGAGGTGAGGGTAACCGGGGAGCTCGTTGCTTCAGTCATGGTGGTGTCGTCTTCAGCTCCAGAATTCACAACGGAGACCACCTTTAAAGCCCCAGCTGAGGATTTAGTCGGCTTTGCACCTTTTGGATTGGCCTTCTTCGTGGTAACCTTTGTCAGAGATGCCCCCGTAGCAGGGCCCTTCTTCTTCTTTCCTGAGGATTTGTCGGCTTCAAGCAATGCCTCTTTCACCAACCGTGTATCTTCATCGTTGTCTGATACTTCTATAGAAAGAGTTAGTAGATGTTTTATTTCCTCTTTGCATCTAGACAGAAGTTCTTAGGACACTCTAGATACCAGCAGCATTTGCGGAAATGCTCCCTCATATAGTTCTTCTTCTGTAGAGGATTGAAAATAAATGTCTCCATTGAAGAGGCGGGATCGCACCAACTATGAACCATTGATAGCAACTTCTTGATAGCCCCAACAGGTAAGAGTTTCTGCTTCACATACCTTTAATACTCACGGAAATTGGTGTTATAATTCAAAGAAACCAAATTCGCGAATACAATGGAATTTGAACTCTAGCTCAATGGTATAGGTGACGTAGAAGTACCTCAGGCAAAGCCGTTTCACTACTTTGTCGGCATTTTTGACACTCTCAAAAGGTTTTCCCATTTGATGCACCATGTTTCCTGTGAAATACCCGAAGAAAGCTTTGTCCCAAAGCGTAATCCGCCATGTCTCAACATAATCTTTGAAGGACATGAAATCCTTTGAATTGTCCACTCCACCACTAAGATCTAAGTATGGAAGAAGCTCCTTCTGGGCCATCTCCTCGAGACCAATCCAAAATGACGCGCGAATAAGAAACTTCTTCAAATGGTCCTTGCTAGCAGGGGGTTTTGGAAAGCGAAGGTCATGTCTAACGCTTAATGAACTATTCCACCATTTGAGCCAACGAACCTTATATTGTGGCTCAGCCAATGAGGTTGCAATGAGTTGCAATTTTTCCAAGGTCATCTCAACCTTGGATGCAACATGGACGCTGTAGTGGAATATAACCTACAAAACCAAGACATAAAGTTTGTGAACGTTCCAATCACTTTCTTTCCCTAAGTAAATTTGATAAAGTATAATATCAATCTAAATATTCATTGATTGAAGCATCAAAGACTCATCATCAATGAAACAATATTTGAAAAGTATAGCCATTCAAAGTTTACAATACATCAGAGAATATATTGATTCAAGCATGGCAAAAACTAAAGACAAGGGTGACTACTTTCAAGATCAGTCAAGCATGACCAAAACTCAAGAAATAGAGCAATCATGATTTAAAAGGAACATCATACTTTGAATGGATCATCAAATAGACTTTAATTGTTCTTATGAGCCATACACACGTCCACAACATATATGTGTCTATACATACGAGTATGTGGGTAAATTATTGAGACAAGCAAATGCTTACTGGCCACCAATTCCACTACATATTATTCCAAAGGGAATTAGATGTCTTGTTCTGACCTTCATCAATGGTTATTGGATCCGACAACTCAAAATTCATACCATTGACACAAGCTACTAATCATCTCTAAACAGGTAGTCAAATCCAGCAACTAAGAATTTTACAAATTTAGCTCTCAAAATTCTAACACAATCACGACATGCTTAACATCTCCAAACTTGATGTAGGATCCAACAACTAGGAACAACACCGATTGAGCATAAAGAATCCTAACTATTTCATTGGCTACTTATCATCTCCACATCGATTGTTGGATCCAATGTTAACCGGAGATTTAGGCTTGTTACAAGATCCCGGTAGTAATTTTTTGAAGTTACTAAGTAGTTATGGTTAGAAAGTAAACTAGTGGATGAATCTGGACAGTGGATGAATCTGTCCTGAATTGACAGTGGATGAACTGTCTGTACTTTGGATGAAACTGTCCGGACCTGGATGTCATCCGTCCGGACATCTTTCATCCATTAGGGCAGATTAGGGTTTGGAGGGGGTAGAGAGCCGCCCTCTTGGGTGGGAGACGGTCTCTTCTCCTGGGGACTCTCTTGGTGTGTGTGTGTGTGGAGCTCGTAATGTGAGAGAGTTAGGGGGTAGAAGTGGGGTTAGAGAGTGAGAATCTGGAGCTAATGTGCGGATCTGTAGTTGTAGAGAGTATGGAAAAGGTTTGTGGAGGTTTGAGGAAGTAAAGCATGAATTGGATACTACGTCTTGTATGGTTGTATTGGTTAGGTGAATGTGTGAGTAGATCTTGTTGTTCGAAGAGGGTTTGAGTACAATGTGGTTGTGGGTATTGAAGATCCGGCCAAAATGCACTAGATCTGGTATAGATCTAGCTCGATCTACTAAACCCTCATCAAATCTAGCATGTTAGAGTTAGAATCGAGTCCGGATCTGTTGTGGGTATGTTCTGATTTGCTGTAATTGAGTACGGAAACTTCAGATCTGTACGTTAAACGTAAGAAAAACTACAGAAACGAAGTCCTAACAAACCCTGAATTCAGATCTAGATTCAGATCTAGGTCGATTCGGAGGTTTTAGATTCAGTACAAGTCAGATTCTTGGCTTGTGTCTTATGGCTGGGAACTACAGTTTGAATGAGCGTAGAGAAGATGTTTCACCTAATCTTTGGGTGAAATCCCCCTTTAACATCCAACAATTGACAAATATATTAATTCAGCACTCGTGAACTCTAACATTGTCACCACATAGTCATCAACTCGAAACGGGTTATCGGATCCAACAACTCTGCTAAAAATTATCATCTACAAGTTTATGGCATTGATTACTGCATGGCTATAGAGTCCTCCTTGAAATATTGAATTTGTCGTTATTTTACCATCTCAAATTGATTGTCAGATCCAACAACAGATAATTATATTGATTTAACACTCGGGAACTCTAACATTGTCACCACTGAGTCATCAACTCAAAATAAGTTGTAGGATCCGACAACTCTATTAAAAAGTTCCAAGTATTGCTCTTCTAACCCAAGATGATAAATCTAATGTGCAAGTTCATGGCATTGATTACTCCGTGGCTATATATTCCACCTTGAAATTTCGAATTAGTCGTTATTTTATACCAATTCCAGCCATTTTTACTACTTATTACAGATTATATCCTCTTTAACTCTTTAAAAACTATCCATAAGCAAAATCACATACACTCTCCCCCGTTTATGATGCTTGGTATGTAAATGTTCCCTACCGTTGTTGGAACCGACAACTACTCATTCTTAAAATATTGCATGGTGCTCAAACTTTGTATTTAACTAAACGAATTTCACCTTAAAGAAATGCACCATACTTTATTCTCAAGGATCTAGGTTGTTGGATCCAACATCAAACAAAGTCCAAAATTTCCCATTAGTTCGACTCTAGAGGTGTTAACCCTAAGTCCAATATCCTGTATATGATGCTTGGTATGTTAATGTTCCTTCCTGTTGACGGATCCGACAACTACTCATTCTTAAAATATTTCTTGGTGATCAAACTTTGAATTTAACTAGACAAATTTCACCTTAAGGAAATGCACCATACTTTATTCTCAAGGATCTAGGTTGTTGGATCCAACATCAAACATAGTCCAAAATTTCCCAATGGTTCGACTCTAGAGGTGTTAACCCTAAGTCCAAGATCCTGAATTTGATGCTTGGTATGTAAATGTTCCTTCCTGTTGACAGATCCGACAACTACTCATTCCTAAAATATTGCATAGTGTTTAAACTTTGAATTTAACTAAACGAATTTCACCTTAAAGAAATGCACCATACTTTATTCTCAAGGATCTAGGTTGTTGGATCCAACATCATATAGAGTCTAAATAAGACCAAAGATATTCCTACTTTCATTAAAGCCTAGGTGATCAGAGTACTACAACAAATGAATCCAACTATGGATAAAGATGCCAAGCATTCAAACAACACAAATAAATTTACCATGAGTACATAAGTAGATTAAAAAAAATCTTGAACTTAAGAGTTTTGCAAGGAAACTTATTTGTTCTAATAATCCTTTGTATGCCGGATTGGCGATGGAGCTGCACTTGTTGAATAGATTGCCAAGCTCATCTCTTTTTTTCGTAACCACCTTCTCCACGTATTTGTGAAATCCTTCTTCACTTTGGTCATCTTCCTCAACATCTTCAGAGTATGTTTGTCCGGCCTCTTGTGAGGCTTGGACAATTTCATCCTGATTCAATGTAATCCCGTAAGAACCAAATAACAAGTACGACGCCATTAAAATTTTTGATAATGAACATGTAGTTAACTTACTTGAAAAATAAAATCAACCATTAGATACTTGGTTAAGGGAGACCAAGTTTTAATAGACTTCGTTACACAGACTTTATATTGATCTTCTGTTAGCATTGGTTTATAATACTCCAGCTTGTGACTTCCATACAGTTGAATACGATGAAGCGTGTGCACCAATGTTGTTTTGACATGAGCATTCTGGTTTGCCCTACACATTCAGATATAAGGATTAGAATTTCTGCACCAAAATTCAAAACATAAACAATCAATGAAAATAAGAATTATGGCTTACTTGTTTATATCATGCATGGCCTCTAGAATTTCACCTTGACCACCGAAAGTGTCCAAAACAACGCAATCCGGAATTCCATGCACAAAGTGCCAGTTAACATCCTCCGCATGCAATGTATCAATAACTTCTTTCCAAGCAAGCAATCGATGATTGCCATCGTAGACAAAAAAACATACGACCTGATAAATCTTCTAAATCAGGGTCTGCCAGGAGCCTTTCTCAGATGCAGCATTTTCCTCAATCCACAATGCACTCCAAGACTTCATATCGTCATCGGTAACCAACTGGTTATGACCATTCTCATTGTATTCTGATACATACATGGCTGCTGCATGCGGTTGATAGCCAAATCGAAATGCACCCATTAGTTTGAGAATGTCAGATCGTAGGGTGGGTCTCACCAAAGGCATTGGGATCAACCGACAGAGTGGAATCTTCATCAAAGACTTCGAGCTCGGAATCCGGCGCATATTTGCAATCACCTCGAAAAAGTTACCTTGAATAAGATCCTCCTGAAGTTTAAGTTCAGCATTATGCAGATTCACGACTTGACGGCAAGCACGTTCCTCTGTCATCATGGGACTTCTTTGGATCTCCATGGGGGCGTTGGTTGGAGAAGGCTCCTCGCGAGCTAATGTTCCTCCTTTGTTTGAATGGATGCTAGTAGGTGTGTCAATCTCAGGATGTCCCCAAATGGGTTCAAACTAACGGTCTTGAACGTTTTCGAATTAACAGCTCACCTGAAGACTCTGGCTCCTCTTCATCAAGATTTCCAGCGTCATTGCCAATCAGAGAGCCCATCACAACATCCACCATGTCATTTGATGGAATTGAAGCTTGACTGAGCTGCTCAACTTCTCCATATGAAGCCATCTACGCACACCAAATGCAGATGAATCCATATAAAGGCAAAGTACTTGTGCAATGACTAATTCTAGCACCCTATACTAACTCTCAGAGCTTCTTCTAATTATTCAGTTCAGAAAACTCACACTACACATTGAAAGCACATGTTATGCATGAACATAAATGATCGTTTATAATCTTATTTAGAACACTCAATAAATGGTTCATCAAAGTTATCAAAAATCGACGCCAGTTTAAGCACAGTTTCACAATTCATCACAGGTTTTTGTTACACATGCATTTCGGTTCGCATACACATTACATTATTGAACTCCGCGTGTTGCGAAGATCTTGGAGCCATTTATTAGATCCTACAACGTGAATGTACATTTCTCTAAAGACAAGATGATTAAAGAAATTATACAATATACACTGAGTATAAATATACAACTCACACATTGATCAGTGAGATCAGTTCTAATATCGACACAAGTCAAGATCAGTTCTAATATTGACACAAGTCCAGATCAGTTCTAATATCGACACAAGTATGGACACGACACACATTGATCACTGTGATCAGTTCAAATATCGACACAAGTCTGGACACGGCTTTATCCAACTACGAAGGCATTTTCACATCATTGGTTTCTCATACTGGTTTATCATACACATGCATTGCAATGCGACTCAAGTCTAATATGGACACAATGAATTCCAGGATTCAACGTCTCCACATTGTGGTTGTCGGATCCTACAACTTGAAAATAGACTTCCCGAAGTCACGTTGGTTCACTGAATGCTACGACTTTCAATAAGTATCACATGAGTTCTAATGATAGTAATTTGGATCAGCACTACTTGCGCACCAGCAAGGTCAATATTCTAAGCGACACAAAATCCATGTTCAATTTCACGGTTATTGGATCCTACAACATGAATGAACACTTCTCTGAGGATTGCATTATGAAAGAAATTACTCTAGTAAACCTTGGGTTGTAATGTAAAATACTTTGAATAAAAACTAAACCCGGCTCCAGTGGCATAGACGCAGTGCATATACTTTGAATGAGAATTGCCATTGCCATCGTCCAGTCTCATCAATCCATGCAATATATTACACTAAGAACACTGAACCTGAAATGCAAACCCAATGCCTTTTGGAATGCAGCTACCATGAAACTGGTATACTCACGGACACAAGTGATGTGTACGCATTTAGCATCGTGCTCATGGAGATCTTTACGGGCCAGAATTAAATGTGTATTGCAAACAGGGTAAGGTTATCATTTTATCAAAGACCCTATATTGCATTGAGGTGTCCACAATTCACACATTGATCACTGAGACCAGTTCTAATATCGACACAAGTCGATAAGTTCTAATACCGACACAAGTCTGGACACGACGCACGTGATCACTGAGATAAGTTCTAATATCGACACAAGTCTAGATCAGTTCTAATACCGACGCCTCCCTCTCTTTCGACGGGTTTCGCCCACTCTAGGTGAATACTCTTGCATTTGTCTTAGATATGAAATGATCTAACCAGAACCCCATTTTCTATGATATACTCTCCCATTTCATTCACCATCATGTACAAAAAGCAACAATTGGAACAACATGTACCACCGGACAAGATGTACCAGTGGACCTGTAAAAAAATCGCATCGCTAATACGGCGATCGATTTTAGAGCAACCATGTTTTGTTAGCAACCAACTATTTATTACATACAAAGAAACACCATACACTCTGACATATCTAGTAAAATCTATATTGGAGTATTACAATAAATTATAGCACTTTCCATTACATTACTCATTCTTTCATTAGAGCATTTTCAAATCCTGAATCTTCTTGACTAATTAGGGACTTCTAACCTTCATCCCAACTCTATTATGGAGACTTTTATTACTCTTCGAACTGATCCACCGCAAATCATTTTTGGTGGAACAACTGTCAGCAGGCTCCGTCATTGCATCGTGCATCATCTAATAGTAGATACAACGTATAGTGCGTTTACTATCTACTAAATCTTGTTTTTTTGTTTGTCTAACGGCATGCCGTCCCATGATGTGCCCCTTTTCTCAACTTTAAGTCTTCAAGAAGTACAATTGCTCCACAACACTTGTCACTCTCTTTAGGCTTCCTCCCTACCTTTTGACTCTTCTCAAAGTTTTGCTATTCAATGGCAACACTTACAACTGATGATCATTTCATTCCAATCCGAATCCCTTTAGAAGTTGATGGGCTTGCCTTGGTTAGGTCATCCCTCCTTGCACTTCATTTTGGCTACCGTGTAGATACTATCCATATAGAGGAAGAGGTTTTAGATTATGCTGAAAATATCAGCTACACCATGCTTCAACTCAGTATACCAGCTACAAAAGACTTGGTTTTTTAAGGAGGGTACTTTCAAAGTGATTAATTTGAGTGACTTGCAGATGCAGGCATCTACGGAGATCTTGACGCCTCGGAAATCCACCACTTCCAGCGTTAACCCACTATTTAACACTCCACAGACGGGCGCACCAGATTCACCCCCGGCTTCCGTACATCCTACTCCTGCTTTTCCCATTCGTATCTCGGACAGCGAAGATGACTTCCCCAAAGAAGATATCGGAGCACGTACTTCTTCAACCCTTAGCCCGCCATTGGCGTCCATGCAATCCCAACATCAACTTCATCCGACTCCATCTTCCACATCACGGCCCCCTCTGCATCTCCAAACCCTAGAAACGCACTAGTGTTGTGGCGTGTTTGAAGAGTCTCGCCTCTAGGCCGGGGATGAAGAACGCGTTGAAGGCCATCAACTATGCTACAATGCCCCACATGAAAAAGAGAAGATTGTGCACCTGGGTAAAAGTACTCCTGCTCCTACCTATTCTAGAATTCTACACGTTCGAAGGACATTGAAGGACCAGGTCATAGAGCTTTTCCACTGTGCGGACGACATAGAATGTTGTGTAAAGGGAACGAAGAGGAAGTGGGTGAACCACCAACCTCCTGTCCCCACATTATGGCCTGTGCTGAAGGGCACTAATCTCACAAAGGCTGAGATTCTTAGACTGGATTCCAGCTTGAGGAATGCCGAGAAGTTTCACCAAGGCGTCTGTTTGGAGACGCATCCAATCGTGTTGCACATCCTAGTACTATTCCACTACCTTTTGAACCCAATGCACATCCAACGACTCGCAATTGTTGCCACATTCGCCGTCTCCGAAACGCCAAGGTCTCGGTAAAGCAAAGAAATCGTTGGGAGTCAGCTGGTATTCTCGATGCTTGCATCTCGCAAATTATTCCAATTCCGTATCCGGCTAATGGATGCATCATCTTGCTTCACTCAAAAAAGGCGCAGACCACAACCGAATATTGGTTGACAATCGGCCTTCTCCCCAATTGTTCTTGTGCAGATTTTAAGGACATGTTGGCACAGACCAAGAAGAGAGGCGCTTGGTACCACTGCAAGCACCTCTACTACATCTTCCGTGTGGTGTGCAATCTCAATCACGAGGATGACCATTTTGTCCATGCCCCCACTTTCAGCTTCAACAAGATCAAGAAAGTCATGGACAAGGGAGTCAATCGTTTCCTACAAACGATGCCAAAAACATATTTACTACTATAGGTCAAATTGACAGTCCTTATGTTTTGCATATGAAGGTCTCAAAATCCGACAACCCACGGTTATAGACAAAAATCAAATTTTAATAATAGAAATATTCGAAAAAATATTCGAATATAATTTTATTTTAAGTAAAAAATATTTATTTTTAGTAACTTTCTGCTCACCGCTCATGAAATCACCGCTCATCGCTCATCGCTCACCGCTCATTGCTCACAAACTAGCGTCGTTGAATGTATCAATGTTGTATTCAAGTTTAACCTTCATCTTTAGCTCGACTCGAGCTAAAGTGCTCATGCATGGAATGCATAGCTGAACAGTTCTGACACTTACAATATTCATTCAAACGACTTTCCTATACATTTTTTTTCAAATCATGGCTACTTCTCGTTTAACTCTCCGAACTGTGAAAGAGCTTCAGTTCACGCTTAAATCACTCACGAACCTCACTCTTTGAGGTTCTCAAGTGGTTGAAGCGAGACTGAAGCTCTTGCACACATGTGAAAATATAACAAGAAGTGGACATGAGTTGGGTCGTCGATATCATTGATTTACTATACCTTTGGAATGTTTAAAGTCCGAGTGTTGTTGTGTTTGAGTTGTTTAAGTTTATTGTCATACACTTTAGCTCGATTCGAGGTAAAGAGTGTTGGCTTTACTGGAAGGCCATGACATTTTTCAGACCGAGAGTTTGAGAGTAGTTATTATGATTATTGTTCCTGCAGCCGGCTTTGGCGCAACCATAGACGTATTAAGTCGAACATTTTTGTTCAACTCAAGCTTTAGAGGGCCTCCATTGTGCACTATTGACCACACTTTAGCTCGAGTCGAGCTAAAGTGCCCTCTCCAGTATGCTTCATTGGCCATAGTTTACCTCGAGTCGAGTTAAAATGTAGCCAAAAGAGCACTGGAGAGCGCACTTTATCTCGAGTCGAGGTAAATGCAGCCACAAGAGCACATTGGGGATCTCACTTTAGCTCGACTCGAGCTAAAGTGTGGGCCATATTGCTCAGTGGTGGCCCCACTTTAGCTCGAGTCGAGCTAAAGTGTGGCCCATTTTGCACAGTGGAGGCCCACTTTAGCTTGAGTCGAGCTAAAGTGTGGACAGTAGTGCAATATCGATGTCCCAGTTTAGCTCGACTCGAGCTAAATTGTGTTCATTGAAGAGCTTATTTATTGCAGTTTGTGCAGATCCATCTTTCGTTATATGATATTGAAGGCGTAGGGTTTAGGGCTCCTGGGTGAGAGCATGGATTTTACCTTTCAGCCATTGATTATGAACCTGAATCCCAGACAAATTCTCCTGGAACTAGAAGTCCTGCAACAACAATAACAAACCCACACACAAAATCAAACAAAGTAGCACATGGAAACCAACACATTGAAATCATTCACAATGAAATCAGCACTTTGAAATGAGCACATTGAAATTAACACATTGAATTCAGCACATTGAATTTAGCAATTGAAACCACGACATTGAATTCAATGTGCACATCTAAACTAGCACAAACTAGCACATTTAAACTAGCACAAACCACGACAAATAACCACAAACCACCACAAACCACCACATTCAAACCACCACATTGAATACACAATCTCATCTACCTTCTCACACATACATCAAAAGCAATGCTATCATACTGTTTCAATACATCATATCTAAAGCAAAACTACACAAATATCAAAAGAAATGCAAGACTGAATGAGTGCAGTTACCTTTAAAACTGAGAAATCCGACTGAAAAAGCTGCAAGTCTTGTTCCTTCTTCACGTCAATCCTCTGAGCACCGCCGTTTCAGACTGTACGTGCTTACAGAAACTCGCAGAAACTCACACACACTCACAGAAACTCCTAGAAACTCACATAAACTCACAAACTGTCACAAACTCACAGAAACTCTCACAATCTCACACAAACAGCCCTAAACTCTAGCGCTACAGTGGACACAAACTCACACAACAAAGAATCACACGTCCTACAAACCCTATCTGCAGGAAACCCTAACCTCCACGAAAGCCTAAACGCACGAAAGCCTAAACGCAGCGGTACAATATACACAAACTTAACAGACCCTGAAGATTACGAAACCAACACAAACCGCAAACTCGCCTCAGAAAACAACAACGCCTAGACAAACACACACAAAACCACAACGAACCGACGCATAAACGCACAACCCTCACAAAACAAGAACGTGTAGACGGACACACACAAAACTCACAGCAACGAAAAGGAAGAGAAAAAGCGAGCGCCAGGATTTCGTAGGGTACCTTCGGGGGCACCTAAAGCCGTGAGGGTCGAAACCCTGTGGCCGTGTGGTGCTCCCGACATACCCTCGGGATACCCTTCGTGATATTCGGGTGAGACCCTCGGATATTACAGATGGATGCACCACAAATCATTCACCTTCATTATTGATACCCGGAGTTTCAAGAAGCCATTTTAATCTTTCTAATGTAAGTTCTAGATATTACGCGCGTGTTGTATTTCTGTACTCGTAAATTTCCTACACAATTTTTCTTGGCCATTAACACTACAATTTTGCATATTCTGGGGCAACGAACAAGTAGCAAAAGAAAAGTGATTATTTCCAATTTCATTCGTATGATCTCAATTGAAATTTCTAAATTGGCATTTTCTCAATAATACACAAACTTGGATTGGACAGAAGTGAACGATTATAGTGTTTACTATTACAAATAGGATTATAGTGTTTAGTTTTCTTTCATGCTTTCAGTGGATCAGCTGGCTTTCACTTGACTCGATTTCAATTTCTGCATTAGAGAAGGAGTAAATTCATTACCATCGATGTATATAAGTTCCTCCTACACCAATTATTAGGTGAAGCACATTTAAGAGAGTTTTAAAGCTACGATTTTAAGATTCTATTACTTTGAATTCACGTTTTGATTATTTATGAGTTTGATATTATATACTTTGAGAATCGAACTGACATTAAGTATGTTAAGACCACATCTTGCAATTGTATAATTATAAAATAAATGTCGGTGCACACTTTAGCTCTATTGGAGCTAAAGTGTGCATATTTTCTTTTTAGTTTCCTACATTTCCTAATGGTGCATACTTTAGCTCTAATAGAGCTAAAGTGTGAATTTTTTCTTTACTTTTCACTTCATTTTGCTTTTACTTTAACGGTACAAATCCAGTAGTTAGAGCATCTCCACCCCTGACGGGGAATTTTCCACGCCAGCGGGAAGGTGCCCAAGTTTGAGATGAAGGGAGGGGGGTTTACCCTTTTCCCCCCGCACCGTCCCCGAATTGGCCACTGTGAGGGAACGCCAGCGCCCAACACTTACGCCATAGTAGGCTAATTTTTTTTGGGATTTTTATTGATTTTTTTTAATTCCCTCGTGTAATTACATGATTGAACACATGCTCCCGGGGAATTTTAGTCTCCCCTGTACTTTCTGTAAATTTATTGTTTAAAAGAACCGGCGCCGCCACTCCAGTGGGCCGACACACCGGCCTAGGCTTCACGGAGTAGGCTTTACCGTGTTTATTCTTGCATCCCGGTCCCTCGGCCCCGGTGGAGATTCTCTATTTCTAGTACACTACTAGCAGTTGGTGCTTGCGTTGCAACGCATTAGTTCAACCATTTTCATGTAGTTTTTAAATCACAAAATATTAAAAAAAGAAAGGTAACAACAATCTACATAAAATATAAATATATCTTTGAAACCTATGCATGAATTTTAATAATGTAATAGAATAGAATAGAAAAAAATTAATTACGTTTTAGATTTTTTTGCATTTTAACATGGAATTTCAAAAATGTTATGAACGTCAAATTTGTAATTAAGAGTTTCAAATTTATTTTGGGTAAGCACAAATTGCAACACACAAATGCAAATTTCACACACCCACAAACTCAACTTGTAATTACAATCTCAATTTTATACACCCACAAACTCAATTTGCAATTACAATCTCAAAACTTGCAATCTCACCTCAAAACTTGTAATTTCAATCTCCACAACTCGAATATGCAATTTTGCAACTCCAACTTTGTATGCCAACCTCCAAGATCACAATTCCAACTTCATTGCGTGGTTTTATATTACAAAGTATATTAAAGAAAAAGTAACATGATTCACTGTGCGGTTGGCTGCACCGTTCCTAGCAATTGGCGCTTGCTTTGCAACGCATATGTCCAACCATTATAATGTAGTATTTATAATACAAACTATAAATAATAAAAAGGTAACATGGTTCACTGCATGGTTGACTACGCAATTAACTGCGGGTTTGACTGCACTATTTATGTAGTTCACCGCACGGTTGACTACGTGGTTCACTGCGTGGATTATGATTTTAGTAGTATGATTAGTCAACAAGTTGGCAACTAGTTTTAGCCACCATTGTCATGAATATTATCCCTCATTTGTTCACCTACTACAGTTCATTTTGTAATAGCCCTCTATCAAAACTCTTCCCTAGCACACAATTTTGATACTTGATAAATTGTATAAGCTCAATATGTTATGCCTACCGAACGCCATGCATTTATTCTTCGTCTCATCTTCAACCTCAATTTCTTATCGTCTTATCCACAACTATTCTCATTCCCATCTCTTCCATTTTTAAAATATTTTTTAATATTATCCAAATGAATATTTAATGTGTAATCATATAATTAGCCAATAACTAATGACTTTGTAATGATTGTTTATAGGATACTTCATGTATATTTGTATATCTAAAACTTCTATGCACAATTAAAGAATATTTAAATTTTACTTAATGAATGTTTGAAGTTTTAAAAGTATATTTTAGGATAGTTTAATTAATATTTGTATATTTAATGATTATTTATAGAGTATTTAATGCACTGTTAATGAATAGATAATGAATAGTGCATAAATTTCTAATGTAAAATTAATGTGTATTTGAATATTCAATAAGTATTTAATGAATATTTACTGAATATGTAATGCACATTGAATGCATAAAACACCATATTCATTATATTGGGAGATTGGGAGCCTCCCAAAATAATATTTGAAGCTTGAGAATGACCTAAATATGCAAATATTTAATCCCGTGAATCTAGACCTTCATGAGTTTGATGTTATTCCTCGCTGTCTCTGGGTCGGGCTGACTGTTTCGCTTCACAATGGTTCAAGTGTTCGCGTTGCGGAGGGGTTGGTTCGCAATGTCCGGTCCAGTGCACTTCTAGGTTCCTCTGGTCCTCTTGGGGATTCTAATGTTGAAGTACAGGTGTCCAATACTTTTGTTTTAGACGAAGCTCCTGATGAGTGGAGGTACTCGTTTAAGTCCTGGCCTATTCAACAAGTCTTCTTAAACGGTGTGAGTCTCTTCCATCATTGCCTTAGGGACATTTACAATGTCTGGTTGGTTGAGCGTAACAGACCTCTAGGTGGGAGCTCCCGTTCGTACGACAATTCCTCAAGGAATACACGTCCAACAGTGTCCAAGAATGCTGAATTCCTCATTACCCCTCTTTCCATTAACGCTGTTGCGAGCAATAGTTGTTGCACTCAAAACTGTGTTCAACACTACCCTAGAGATATAATAAGAGTCCTTCGGACGCGCTTGTACAGTGAGACCATCGTGCAGTTCAGAAATCATATCAAATTCGACGTTCACAGACAGTTTCATAGAGACGCTCCGGGTAGGAAGGTTGTGACCCTAGAGGGTGTGGACGTTTGTGCCCATGCCTGGATGAAAATCATGGGTGTAAGTTCGAGTACTTTCTATCGGAATGCGAAGGACGCTGCCGCTGGTCATGCGGCTCAACACCATGGGAATACCGGTTTGCGTAAGCCTAGAGGTCATACGGTTGTGGCTACTGCCGCTCTTGGAGCCATTCTCGATAGACATGCGGACCACATGCCTCACAAGTCTCGTGTTCTCCCATCTGGCGAGAAGGCTGTGGCAAAGGTCCTCCCTGCAAGTTTTAAGTGGAAGGATCAGATACCGCTTCTTGATGATCATCTAGCTGATTGCGGATTGCCGCCAATCTCAACCTCAAGCTTGAGTAAGATTCGGCGTGTGAGCTTCCCTGAGTACTATGCCAAGAAAGGTGGAGACAACTTTGCCCGTTGTTCTACTTGTGACAAATACCAGGATCAGAAGAAGCTTACTCAACCTGGAACACAACCATCATTGCTATGGCAAAAGAAGATGCAGGTTCACATTGATTTTGCTTTCTCACATCGGGACTTGTACTACCTGAACCGATTCCGATCAAAGTCGTCGCCCCAGGAGGTTCTTACCATCATGCATGATAAGATGGATCACTCAAAGACCGCCTCCCCGGTTTTTTCACATAAAACAAAGCACCTAGATGGGCTTATGAAGTGCCTCTTGCAATCACATGCATGCTTGTCCATGGTCATGTGGACTAGCATTACGCCCATTACGGCCTTGATTTATACTCCCATGATGCCAATTATACGGTCGGGTCGTTTGCAAAACTATTGCGTGACCTGGAGGCGCCTCCGAAGTCATCGTCCCGGCAACTCTTTCCAGAATCTAGTTCTCATCCATTGTATGCGGCGGTATTACGGGGTGTGGAGATGTGTTTGGATCCATTAGGGCCGATTCCAGATATCCTAGTTCCAGGGAGGCCTTTGCCACCAATATTGAATGTACAAATGGACAATGCAGTTGGTGATAACAAAAATAGATTTGTTTTCTGTTTTTGGTCTCTCCTTGTTGCAAAACGCATCTTCCTCGAGGTGTATGTTAATTTTATGCTAGTTGGTCATACACATGATGATATAGATGCATTATTTGGACGTTGGAGTATGACGCTGAGGAAGGAGAGTTTTCCAACCATTCCTTTGCTCATGAGGTCGTTTATGAAAAATGAGAGTGTTCCCACAATCCCGCATCTCATCCAAGAGGTTCCTGACTTTAAGAAGTTTATTGGGGGTATGATTGCGGACGGTGATGAAGATTTGGAGGGTCATACAAAGGCTCATCAGTTCAAGTTTTATGTGGATTCAAGTGGTTGTCCGGTAATGAAGTATAAAATCCTTTGTCATGATGAGGATTGGCTTCCTAAGGGAGGAGAAGGTAGTGGCATCAAATTGTGGAAGGAGGATTGTGAAGGAAGATCTTTATGGCCTCGCGGAGAACCTGATGCATTGAAGCCTTCTATGATGCGGCATCTCCATGAGGTGGTGAAGGGACTTTCAGGATTCATCGATCACTGGGAGCAATCATCTCGGGAGTCTGTTGAAGCCCGATCGCGTCTTGAGCCACTTTCGTATTATTAGCGTGATGTTAGAGCTGCTCTGATTATTCCAATGGATACGCCGATATCATTGGTAGACGGCTTTTGGCCAACGACGCGAATTGCCCATGCCATTGAAGATGAGTTCTCAGCGGAGGGTGAGGTTCGTGAGGAGTACCGTGAAGATGAGCATTTTGTTAGCCAAAGATGCGATCGTCCACCTCCTTCTTTTAGAGTTGGTTGTGATCTTTTTGCTGGCTATTTTGTTGCATTGCGGCCTTGTGATGGGGACGAGCGCCCATTTTGGATTGCTCAAGCAGTTTCAGATCCTAATTCTAACCCGGATATGCCAAACACCGTGCGTATCCAATTCTTCCGCCCTATATCGTGCGATCGGGATGTTATGAAGTTCTATAAAGATTGGGACACAGATTGCAACCTTCGTTAGACAATTGAAAAGGGGATAGCCATAACGTGGGAGAGTACCGATTCAATTTTGACAGCATGGAAACCTAGGTCTTCAAAGAGGGATGGAGGTCATGTGCAAGATTCAACTACAAAAATTCCGAAGGGACAAGTAGCAATTATCAAGGCCTCCTTGGAAGCACTTGCTAGGTCCGAATCGTAATAGACTTAGATAAATGGATTACTTTTTCCTAGATTTTAGATTCTGATGCGTAATACTCATGTAGTATGGTTAGATCCATTGGTGCTGAGATTATAGATATTTGTATTTCATTAATTTACACTCTGTATGACTATAATATGTGATGCCAATGATTGCTATGAAATATTCTCTCCATTCTTTTTGTGTATCGGTGATAATTTGCAGCATGTTTTATTTTCTTTTTATAATAACAATGTGGTAAATTGCTTCTAGTCTTGAAACCAATAATACCAGTAATTGCCTTCATGGTGAATGATAGAAAGTAAATGTTGGGTCGCACTTTAGCTCTAGTGGAGCTAAAGTGTGAGCAAATCTTCTTATTTAGTTCAGTGTACTTAGTAATGGTGCGCACTTTAGGTCAAGTGGAGCTAAAGTGTGTGGAATTTCCTTTTTGAGTTCATTGCACCTCTAAGTGATGGGGATACTTTAGTTCGAAAAGAGGTAGTGTGTGCAATTTTTTTCCCACTTCTAAGCACCATCATTTGAAACTCGTTATATATATTTTTTGCCAATGTGTATTCCACAAGGAGAATTGAAATTCTTTTAAATCAGAAAGGGCTCATCAAAATGTGTTTAGCTAATTCTCTTACAAGTGGATATTTGTCCGTCATTTAGCTCACTTTTAGCTAAATTGGAGCATGGTGTTAATCCGGGTTAGTAGGATCGAGTGTGAATATTTAGCTATTCATATTCAATGAACACATGTGGTATAAAAGAAGTGTCAACTAATGTGTTCTTCTTTTCAATATTATAGTTAGATTCGTAATGTAATGTTATCCGAAGTACTTATTTTTCTACGGGTTTTTGTAGAAAACATTACCTCCTAATTTAATGGAAACTCATATCCCTCCATATTGTAGAGTTTAGATGTGCACTTTAGCTCTTATGATCTACATGTGTTAATTTGGGAGTCACTAAATCTCCCAATATAACGAATATGGTGTTGTTAAAGAAAAATTGGATTAAGGAGAAGGAAAAGGTGTTTTTAAGCATTTGGTTAAAACATGATAGGGATTACGGATTTGGGATTAAATTGAAACCGGACAAGAAACTTGACCCGGATCTGTGATTTGTGGATCTGATATGTGATCTAGTCGGGTTACCGTTAGAGGGTTTTTGGCAGCCGTTTTTGGGACTTTGAGGGCCGTGTTGACTTTGTATGATAGTCAGATTTTTAGGACCTTGAGGGATATTTTGTGTACATAAGAAAAATGGTTGGAAGCCATTCCCATCATTAATCTTCATCCCCTTTCCACCACATCTTGTTGTGCTCTTAAGTACCCTTGTAGAGGTGTAAATTCCATTGGCTTAAGGAGAGTGCCTTGGTGATGCCCAAGTGTTGTTGTTGGGAAGGTGGATTCTAGATCAAATTTCTTCATAGTTACACAATCTCCAATTGTCACACACACACTCTCTAATATTATATTTTTATTTCTCCAAATAATCACAATCACATCACATCACATAGTTCTTGATCTCCAAAACAAAACTATAATACTTCCTTTCGACAAGGAAGGAGCTCAAGCCTCACTTGCTTAAATAATAAAAACTAATCTCAATTGGCTTTCTCTTATGTCTTTGTACCACTCCCAATTGGTTGCATCGTATGGTCTTGACTTTTCAAATCTCTCCAATTGGTTCACAGTTCTACTAAGTAGTCACCAGTTGGAAATACACTAACAACTGGGACAATTTTCACTGCATGTCTCTACCAAATTGGTAATTTCATATAATCTTACCAATAATTTACCAACTTGAACAACTTTCTACCAATTTACATACTACATAGCCTCACTCTTATTTGTTTGTGTCCCCGCAAACACAATCACTTCTTGCTACTTGTCTTCGCTGCTCCAATTGGTTTCGCTCCACTCGTTGTTCGTAAGAACTTGGTCAACCTGATGACCGCTCCATTGGACTAGATGCCCATTTCGAAACTAACTTAAAATTAAATACTATGTTGAAAACTTATTCATTCAGCTCATGAATTTTTTCCCTTTAACATATGCTAGGATCTTATATTTTGAAATTACTGTAATCTTGTAGAATTTTTATTCGAAATGAATTCTTCATAATTCTATTTGATGCAATAGTATTGTTCGAGAATGGTATAAAATAGAATATTGAATTTATTGCACATATGCTGTGATTAATGTTTGAAAAATAGTTTTCATAGAATTTTGTAGTTCTTTAACAACTAGTATTACAAATTTTAGTCTCACAATTACAAGTTAAATATATCATGGATGTCTTAAGATTAATAATTATTTTATTTTTAATTTGTAGCTTAATAAAAATTTATAAGTTTTGATAGAAAAGGTCATAAAATACATAGTTTTCTTCACATCTTTCAAATCTAGATAAAAAAAATTATAAGTAAAAATTGATATTTTAGTTCTCAAATTTGAATTAATTTTGGCGTAATTTTTCTTTTTCCACATGATAGAACTTATTGCCCTTGTAAATATTCACTTTTAATCCTTTTTGGTTGTTGTTTATTTACTTCTTGTAGAAAAAATATATTTGGATAAGAATTAATTGTCAGTTGTGCTTGGTTTTCAATATGCTTTGATAAGAAGATATTTTGGTCAAAAATCATTTGAGTTTTATTTAATGTTATTCGAGCTTGTTGACAACTTTCCATTGTATCATTTTTAGTAAGAATTTTTATTGCACGTTTGAAAATTGAACAAATTATTTTCTCATTCATGATTATAATTATAATAGAAAGTTTATCACATTTTATTTTAGAAATTGCATGAAAGTACCAAAGAGCTATCACAACACATGATAGGATGGTAAATTAATTCTCACAAATGTATTTTAAATTGAAAATCTTCTCATATTGTACTTGCAAATAAAAAAATTTCAACATAAAATCTTACTTCTTTGTCTAGCTAAAAATAATATGTTTTATTCTTTAAAATCTTTGATTGTAAATCTTCTTTAATTCTTTTTGACAAAGCTTTGTTTGCACTAGCCTCAACTTCCATAATTTTGAATCTTGATTTTTCTTCATTTAATTGTAAAATCAAATCATTATTTTGTCCAATTAACTTAGTGATCTCAATCTTTAATTTTTCATTGGAATCTTTATATTCAAAACTTTCATAAATCATGTTATCATGTAATCGTTTGAATTTTGCTTCTTTTGCTACAACACATTTGAAGTTTCTTTCTTTTAATTGTTGAATATTTCATGCTCATCTTGCAATTACCTTTTAATTATAAACTGTGTCAGAACCTACTTCTCGCCTTGGAAGCCATTTAGAGTACTGAGTGTCTTAGTGGGAGAGTTCTGCTTGTTTTTTATTCGTTAGCTTTTGTTAAATTTATGTTTTTATTAGTTTTACCAATTAACCATGATAATCAAATCCTTAAATGATATTAAACATGTTAAGAAAAGATTAAAGAATAACCGGATGGGGAAGAAGAAAAAAGTTCTATAGAGGCCACCTATGGAGCGTGAAGGGTGGATGTTTCTAAACATCTGGTTAACAACTTAACAGGGTTCCAGATATTCGGAAACGGATGCGGATCTAACGGATTTTTCCAAAACTAGGCCGAAAAAAAGCCATCTGGCAACTATAAATAACCACCAGAGGACAAGCATTAGACCATTTCTTGTTCTTCTTTTGTTGTTAAGTGTTTTGAGAGGATTGCGTCAGAAGATGCAATTATTGAAGGCCCACAATTGTAGCGACAATGTGAGGATTAGGGTTAGGGTTTCCAACAGGGTGAGGATCCGGCTGCGGAACAGTGGAGGCCTCGTACGAGTGCAGGGTCAAGGCGGCTGAAGAAGATGGTGAAGGCGTCAAGCAGCTGGGCGGTCATGGAGCTTCCGATTAACCTCCAGAATGTAGTTCCAGAGATACCAGAGGATGTGAAGAACTACAAAGCCCACGACACAGAGCTGAAGCGGATGGGGTGCTTTGGCCTGAGAGAGTGGCTATGGGGGTTTTGAGACAAGGTCATGGTGAGCGTGTTGATCCTGGGACGCTCCAACAAATGGGACAACATGCTTTGGGCGGATCCCGATCAGTGGACGGCCAAACTTTGGAGAAAGGTCTACGACTTCTCGGTGTAGAGTAATGGTATGTGCTCAAATAGGGAGTGTTTTGTAGAAGGGGAGTTTGCAAAGAAGGCTAACCCTAAGGACAAATTTACAGTAACGGATTGTATAGATCCGGGAGCTAATAGAGTGATGGAGTTTTAAGTCCCGATTTTGTATCCAGAAACATCTTACGACAACGACCATGTCGGCTAATACAATTTGGAAGTCCTATTCCGGAGAATGGCCAGTAGCATGGGGTCAAGTAATCCGAGAGGTAGTGGGAAAGTTAGTAGTCGGATTGGAAGAGCAAGGCTTTCTTCTATTTTTCCGTTTCTTTACCACTTGTATAAGCACCACGGGCTCTTGAGGGACAACGAGGAAACGACGTATGAGACTGCCAACGTGCTCGCAAGTCATGGCTGGGTGGACGAAGTCGAACCAAATGAAGACAAAACGCCAAGACCGGAACATGAATGCAACAGAGTTATATTGTAAATGAAAGATCTTGGTAGTTACTAGGAATCATTTGAATGGTGTATTCTAGAATTCAATATTAGGTGAAGCATGGTGCAGTCATATTTATCTATGTTAAAATTGTATCAAAAACATAATATTTGCATATGGAATTGTATTATTGCAATGGGCATGCACTTTCAACATAATATGAGGGAGAAGTTCATAATGCCTACAAACTCAATATCCACTAATAGAAGACCAATAC
Source organism: Bryoerythrophyllum caledonicum (assembly GCA_963971425.1). Taxonomy (NCBI): domain Eukaryota; kingdom Viridiplantae; phylum Streptophyta; class Bryopsida; order Pottiales; family Pottiaceae; genus Bryoerythrophyllum; species Bryoerythrophyllum caledonicum. Next base: position 2,979,180 of record OZ020516.1, on the reverse strand, counting down.
ATTATGAATTTACAATCCTAGCATGCAATGTTTGAAATTCAATTTTGATGCACATTCAATCATTTCATTGCAAATGAACATTATAATGGCAATTGACCCCCCTCTGAGAGTGCTTATTCATGCTCTTCTTTCTTAGTCCAATATGCAAAGAGCTTGGAAGTTATGCCATTTAGGATACTGTTCACATCCACGTGCTCAATTTTCTTTAAGATTTGCAAGTTTCGAAATTTGCTTGATTATTATTTTTGTGGCCTATGACCAAATAATGGCCAACAAACCCGAGCCCTTGCTTTAACAAACCCAAATGACTACCACTCAATGCTCACTCTAGTAGTAGGTGGGCTCTATTACACCTTACTACATACAAAAGTTATGGTGGCCTCGATAGGAGGAAATTCAAATGCAATCGTGATTAGTGAAGATTCTACTCTTGTCCAGGTTGTCCACATACCACTTGTAAGAGTTGGTCTCTACCCTTATTCCCCTTCACAATCGCCAACCCAACAAGTGGGTCACCACCCCCAATATTCTGCTCCATAGGTTTTAATAAAGACTGCAGCATGTTCTCGACATCTCTCATTGTTGGCCGATTTGCAGGGTTCTTCTCAGTGCACATTAAAGCAATCTTTTGCACCCGCAACATTTGTTCCATGGAAGTCAAACCAAGTTGGTCTTCATCCATCTGATACAAGAGCGATGGATCAAGGATAGATCGACACATACGTCCCTCGTTGAGTTGCACACTCTCTTTCACCCATGCATCAATGTGCAAGGTTGTCCCATAGTTGGGATCATGGGTTGGCTCCTTTCCTGTCAAGAGCTCCAACAACAACACCCCATAAGAGTACACATCCACTTGCGGTGTCGCTTTAACGTTAAATCCTGCCTCTGCACAATGGTGAACACATATGTCAAAGATGTTTCCAATGAGGCCGCAACTTCAGTAAAGCATATTCAAAGCATCATATTTCTATGTGACATGATAGAAGATCATCCATGTTGCTAAAGCAAGATACCAAATGGACCACCCCAAAATTAGAAGCTTCAATCTTACCTGGTGGAATGTAGCCAAAGGTTCCTACTACATTCTGCGTGGATAGCCACGGCTTCGATCCTTCATGCATGCCCAACACCTTGGCAAGACCAAAATCCGAGATGCGGGGCTCCAAGTCATTGTCGAGAAGCACATTGCAAGACTTGATGTCTCGGTGCACTACGGGAGCATCACAATCATGGTGGAGATATGCTAATCCGTGTGCCACACCCTTGGCAATTCGGAGCCTAGCTTCCCATGTCAGATACGTTTTTGATGCCTCTTCCGCGGTGCCGTGTAGGGCGGAATGGAGGTTCCCCCTTGGCACATAATCATACAAGAGGAGTCCTACCTTGTCCCGCTTTATAAATCCCAACAACGTGACCAAGTTTCGATGCCTTGCCTTGCCCACGCTCTTCACCTCGGCCCAAAAGGATTTATGAGCGAGTGCACTCTTGGCATGATCTGTGAACACAATCTTCTTGACCGCAATGTAAGGATATGTGTCGGCGACGCTCCTCGCCTTGTAGACCACTCCATGAGCCCCCCTTCCAATGATGAACTTGTCGCTCAGGTTTTCGGTGGTGCTTATGATGTCGTCAAAAGTGAGCGACCATTTCTCATTGGACAAGTTCATCTCCAAAACTTCCGTACTTGTGTCTAGGCTTCTTTGCATCAATCTACGCCTCCAAAAGTGGAATGCAACATATGCCAACAATATCGAGGCAATCGCTCCAAACACCATGCCCACCATGATCCAAATTGGGAGCGTCCCTTTTCCTTCCGCAACTTTTGGGGGCCTACTCACGGGAATGCACAAGTTCTTGACATCGTATTCAAGGCACAAGCTTGGGTTGCCTTGGAAGGAAGATGGATCTGCAACCAAGAACTTCACCCATGCACGTGGTAATGGACCTGTGAGGTGGTTGAAGGAAATATTCACGAAGGTGAGGGAAACCATCAATTCTCCCAATAGACTTGGCACTTCGCCTGTGAGGTTGTTGTGTGAAAGGTCCAAAACCTCTAGCCACGCTAGGTGCCCAAGAGACGACGGAATCGGCCCAATGTGACCCCCGTAGCTCAAGTTGAGGACGCGCAACGCCGTCAAAGACCCAATTTCTGATGCAATGGGGGTGTTCCACGGGTTCTCCGCAAGGACAAGGTCGGTCAATGTGAAAACAAAGCCCAAGTAGATGCTTGGGTTGAACATGTTGAGCTTGTTGCCTTCAAGGTAGAGCTTTTGTAAGTTGGAAAGGTTCCCAAGTGCTAGAGGAACAGCCCCAATGAGGGAATTATATCCCAAGTCAATGTGATACAACAACTTGCACATGGACATTGCAACAGGGATCTCGCCTGTAAGGTTGTTCTTGGCCAATATCAAAACCGAGAGGTTCTGTGTGAGTTGAGGGAAGTCAAGGACAGAGATTTCTCCACTGAATCTATTCTCACTCAAATCTAGGTAGGTTAGGCTGCTATTACCTCCAAGACCTAGTGGTAGACGCCCTTCAAATTGGTTACGCGCAGCTCTTACATCTATTAAAAATGAGTTTTGTCCAAAATGATCGGGAATTGAAGTGAACATATTGTCTTGAATACCGAAGAACTTCAAGCTTGTACAACGAGCAAGAGACAAGGGAATTGCACCTTCAAGTCTATTCCAACTTGTAGCCAACCACTCAAATTTTCCATTGTCACAAAGTCCACCTGGCAAAGTTCCGATGAAGGAGTTGCGAGACAATTGGACATGTGTGAGATTAGGCATAAATCTTCCAAGGTCATGAGGAATTGGGCCTGACAAAATGTTGTCATGAAGGCCTAATTGCCTTAAATTAACCAATTTAGACAAACTTGAAGGAACTTCTCCAGTCAAGGCATTGTAACCCCACAGCAACATCGACAAGTTCTTGATAGTTAACACACCATCTGGAATGGGCCCAATAAGGAAATTTCCATGTAAGACTAAGTTCCACATTTTGTTGAGATTCCTCAAGGAGGTAGGGATCATTCCAGTGAAGCTATTATGTTGCAGGTCTAGAAATAGTAGGGATGGCAGGTTTCCAAGCCAAGATGGAACTTCACCAGAGAAATTGTTGTAGCTTAAATCATAATTCGTAAGCTTTAAATTCTTGGACATGGCATGAGGTATAGGCCCAGAGAGTGAGTTGTTCCAGACCACAAATTCTTCAAGGTTATCACAATTGCCGATCTCAAGAGGGATTCCGCCAGTCAAATTATTGAAGGCCACAGACAATACCCTCAACCTTATCAACTTCCCAAGCTCTGGTGGGATGGTCCCTGTTAACCGATTATTATCCAGCACAAGGCGCTCCAAGAATTGCAGCTTGCCCAAGCTTGGAGAAATACTACCCTCTAACATAGGCTCCTGTGCCACCAATGTGATGTTCCGCACACGCCCACTTTCCGTGCAGTTCACCCCGCCCCACGAACATGGCGATGCATCTGAGGCATCCCAACTCCCCAGCAGCGGAGACTTTACGACCAAGGCATTCTTGAACTCCATCAAAGCCAAACCATCTGGCGTCAGACCACCCACCAAGGACACATGAACCCAAGTGAACCAAGCCACAACCGCCAAGTTCCATCTGAGCCGGGACTCCATTCTAGCATAACCCATCATGGTCTTGCACACAAATGGATGCTCTTACCATGTAACACAAATGGATGCTCTTACCATGTAACTGTAGGCTGATTCGTACGAAACGCTCCGTCTGGGTGGGTGCCAAGGCAACCAAAATTGTACCAGGTTTAGAGAACTCGGCTTCCAAAACTGCAATCTGTCTTTCCACAGCACCTACCATGCAGCCAAAATTCAATGGTAAGGCACAAGGACACTCATGTACCGATCGACTCACACTCCGAGTCTGGCGCCTGAACTTGTTGGAGCCGCAAGCCTCCTACCGTGTCCACTATTTTACCAACACAACAGCACAGTTCAAGCAATCTGGCTTCATCCCGACGTAATTAGCAGAAACCATCCACATTCGGGGCTTCTTGGGTCTACGACATGAAGGTCGCAAATTTGCTTCCTCTGCTTGCCTCCTAAACGCTGATCCGAGTGACCATTGGACTTCAGCCGATCTCTTAAGTCCTCGTCCCCTGCCTTAGATAGACACTGCAAACAATAAAATCCAGCTTCAGTACAGGCCGAGGGATGTGCCGACAGAGTACAAACGCACAACAACAAGATCCAATACTTCCTCGCTCCCTGCTTCTAGACACTCAAATCAATCAATCCAAGAGTCATTGCAGGCTGTAAGAGAAGCGGAAACACTCTAGCGGAACCGCAAAACAAGAAGATCCAGAACGCCCTCATTCCCTGCTACCAGACACTCCACATGTTCAGACCAATCTTCATAGCAGGCTCAAAGTCGGCAAGAACCGAAACAGGGTAGAAAGAAATCGTTCCCTCCAAAAAAACGCATACTGAAGCATCTAGAATATTACGACCAGAGAAGCCACGAACGTAATTCCCGAAACTGGCCGTCACAAACAATATTCCTTCACAGTTCATCTCTCCAACGCCTGTAATCTTGTGACAACATTAGCATACAGCTGTACATACTCTATTGCCACATCCGGTGTTGCCAACTAGGGGACATTGCCCATCACAAATAAGAATGGTTTTGAAAGCAGGACAAACTTGAATGCATGCCAGCAACTGACAAACTAAATCGTTCCCATCAACGAAACTGTAGAGCTAGTGAACGAGGGTTGAACTTCACATAACAGCGACTGATACAGAAGTAAAACTACCGTAAAGATGTAACTTGCATATTGCAAGCAAATACCTTCATTGCGAGGGCCACCCTACCTAAGAAGATGGATTCCTACAGCACAATGACCAGGAGCAGTCAGGGCTTGGAGCTGGCATCATTCATCCTAGCGGGCACAATCGAACGAATATACGATGCCAAAGGAGGAAAATCTATACCAACCAAATCAGTATGGACAAGACCGATAACCACCACCATCTCGTCTGTCAAGACCGCCACCTCCACGGAAATCTGAAATCTGAAGACAATATATCCAAACATGCGCACACATGGTTCCTCACAGAGCACAACTTCACAGGGTCTTCTTCTACGCCTTTCAGAGTTGATTCCGTCATTGAGGCACAGCAAACCGCACCCTACTATTCAAGCGTTCTATAACAGAGCACGCCAGGAAAACCAGCAGGCACACAGAAACATCAAGGCGTCTCCAAACTTGATGTTGCTGCCGCAGAGGAGGAGGAATCGCGCGCACCTGCTAAAGCGTGCGAAGAACTCTCCGAGGCTCAACCGTGCAAGGAACGAACTCGCACAGCATAAATGCCAGCGCTGCCGGAGCTGGGATTGGGAGATGCGTGAAGCGCGGTTGTCGGGCAGGACCGCGCTCGGCAGATGCCCAGTTCCAGATTCGCAGCGTCTGGGGTGTAGCAACGGCGCCTCCTGCACTGCCGGTTCCGCCCCCACGATTCCATATTCCGTATGTCTGATTAAAAGCCTGCCCCCAGTGCGCGCATGCTGGGCACCACTGGGCTGGTCCGATTGCGGCGCATGGAGTATGGAATGCCAAAAAGGCCACACTTTAACCGACCGTCGGAATTGTCGAAGCAGTGGAAAATTTTCCGGACCACTAGAAATATTCCTCAAACCTCGGGAAAGATTTTCGAAAACCAGTGGAAAGATACCCTAAACCACCAGAAATAGCACTGAAAAGATTGTGGAATTGTACTAGAGAGATTTTGCACGAAATTTTCATCGAGAGAAATGAATGTGTACTGATGTACGAGTGGAGTGGCGTAAGTACGCGCCTGTATTGCATGTATTCGGTCCGACATCTGTATTTGAGTCTTGGGCAGCGGCTCCACCGTTCGATGCTCGCTGAATGGACGACGGTCCTACTTTTCTTCGCCACGAAAATTACACTGACGAAACTATTTGAGGCATCCGGAAGTGGAATTCAGATTACCTAGCATTAGGAAATTATCGGTGTGTTAAGAGCTTGGGAACTTTTGCATTCCTTCGTCCATCCAAGCGAGGCAAGTTTTTCATGAGCACTATCTTCCACAGGCTGAGAATATCCTTGTTAAGAGCATCTCCACCCCGCCACAACATCCCGGGAGATGGGGTGGAATTGTTGTGGCGAGGTGGAGGGGAACCCCCACCGCATGCCCCAGAACAGGGGAGCGGGGCAGGGTTTCCCTAGGACAGGGCCCCATCGATGGGGAACTTTGGCGGTTCCCCGGGGCCCCGTCTTAATACCGGCAACTGGCCATCCACTCATAGCATGCCAGGTGGCATGCCATGAGTGGCCCGATCGAATTTTTTTAAATTTTTTTAAATTTTTTATTTTTATTTTTTGAAAACCAAAAAAAGACATTGGAAAAAAAATTATTTTTTTAAAAAATAAAAAAAGTTTTTTTTTTTAAATCTTAAAAAAATATATAAAAAAATTGGTGTTGGCCGCACCTTGGGCGCGGGTGTGGGGAGGGGAGGATAACTCCTCTCCCGTCCTCCTCCTCCCACGGGGTAATCTCCACCTAGCGTGGGAGTTTCCCCGCCAGGGGTGGAGATGCTCTAACGTTGGACTTTCGTGCTTCCTCCAGAATGACGTCTAGGCTCTTTGAAAGATATTTCAAAAACTTTGAAAGATTATAGTGTGTGAAGTGAAGCAAATGGTTTAGGGTCTTCACTGCGTTTAGTGGATCAGGAGACTTTGACTTTACTTGGTATCAAAATTTTGAACTACACAAGGTCTAAATCCACTACCTTAAGCATGATGTTAGTTCCTTAGACAACAATTTTTTGAGGTAGAGGACAGGTGTAGCGTATTCAAAACAGCTGTGAAAGTAGTGGAGGTTCAAAATTTGCCAATTCAAACTTTTATTTCTTGTGAATTTAATGTGTTTTGGATTACTAATCCGAATGGTCAATAAGAAGGTTTACACCACAAATTAATGTGGAGAAAATAAAATGTAACAAATACAAAGATATGTAGGTTTTATGTGAAAATTAATAAGATCTTTTGGTACCTTGTCCAACAATGAGTGACAATGTGTGAAAATGTTTGACTTGGGTTGGTATGATATTTTTCAAGAAAGAGAAGACTTGTTTTTTCAAGGGAACATTGAAAAACATCGTTTCTCATGAGGTTTTCCATGACATTGTCATATACATTCTTCTAAATATTTACACCTGAATCAGGTGGATAGAAAAGTTAAAAGTTTGATTCAAACTTGGCATGTTTAGGGTTCATGCACGCTTTGGCGACGTCCCCTTCCATCCAATTGTATTCTTTTGGTGTCCATCATCATATTATTGTTTCAAATGAGATTTCAAATGAGACACCTTACATGTCTTGTAATTGAATATCGCCATGTATAACAAATTTGAAAACACAACCAACACTAAAATACAAAAAACATGCATGAGATCGAATGTGATGAACATATTCTCTAGCCATAATCTACATCCAAAGTTTAGTCCCTAAAATGTTATTTTTAAATACACTCCAAAATGTCAAATTTTCAAAACTTTTGTAATAATTTTTTTGCCTACCCTCTAGACGAAAACGCACCTAAAAAGCCCAAATCCGAAGTCGGAATTCCAAAAAAATGAATATTTTGGAAGTTATTAACTCGTTGTTAAGTTAATTCTGCCAAAAAAATAGTGTCATCCACTGTGGATGAAATTCTATGTGGCGGAAGAAAAATCTCGCAGCCGATAAAAAACAGTGCAACGAATGAAAAACATGTTGCGGATGAAAAAAAAAACTGCGGATGAAAAATCAGACAACGGATGGAATTTTTGCAGCGGATGAAAACATTCGCAGCTGATGAAAATTAAACTGCGGATGAAATTTTGAAAAAACAAATTATAATATTAAACTACATTAGAATGGTTGGACTACTGCGTTGCTAAGCAAGCGCCAACCGCTAGTTTGCATCTATAGAAGTTTAGTAGTGGTTCGTGCTTGTTTTGCAACGCATTATAACAACCACTTTAATGAATTTTCTATATTATTTAATATTAAGAAAAAGATTCATTTCAAAATTACTTTAAAAAAAATTGAAAGAGTAGAGAAGGAGCGGGTTACAAACATTAAGTGTTTCTTAATAGTGTTCGTCATGATTTTTAACACTTAGCCATAGTCATTCGCGGACGATTTTTCTTCTGGACTCTAAAGACTGTTTTTCGTCCAGGGACTGTTTTTTCAACGACGGACTATTTTTCCATCCTTTGACTATTTTCATCCGCAATGGATGAAACTTTAATTTGGCCAAATTATATTAATAGTGGATACAGCTCTCTAAGTAGGGTTTTGATTTAGTAGAAAAAATAAATTGCGTAGAAGGTTTTCCAAAAACCACATTCTTGTGAGTGTTTATAAAGCATTTTAAGGAAGTTCAATGCCTAACTCCGTAGGTAGATTGCTACGGCATATTTACTCGGACATCTAGGACCATAACAATTGTAAGCAAAGAAATATATGCAATCATGAATACAAACATGCGTACATTAAAATGTAGAGGCATTCAAATATGAATAGCAAAAATGCTTGTAGGAAGATTTTGTTGTATTCATTGATATTGTATAATGTATTTGGTCTACTATTTTATGTACCCTCTCTCTTATTTATGGGAAACGAAAGGGTACTCCCTCATTCATTGCAATCACCTTGGATGCGACTCTCGTTATTATCTTTTTAGTTTCAAAGTTTCTGTTCAGTTCCTACTTGTTTTGAGTTCTCATAGTGCTGAATTATTTCTATTGTTTTTGTTTGTCAGACCCTAGCGTGGATTCCAGGTTGAATGCCTTGCTCATCCCGGGCTTAGAGGACAATGTTGTCTTGGGATGCATTTGGCCACGCATCGCTAGGTTAGTGCACATGATCAACCACCGCACTCCTGATTCTGGCATCCGCAATGTTGTTGATTGAAAACATACATTCGGCAGCTCAGTGCCCGATGGTGGTCACTTGTTGAGGGTTCATTGGAGGTCACAGCGATGAGGGCTTCCCTACACATGGCTCTGGTTTTTGGTGGCCGTGGACATGGCCCTGGACCTCGACACATTTGGATTCCTCACTTTCGGCGGAGTTTTAATCGCAATCTTTTATTGCTGGGTACACGGACGGTTATTCCATTGCCATTTGATGCAGCGCTGCTTCGACCAGTGTGGACGCTGTCGGCATTTCAGCTTCATCAATTGATTGTCATGTTACGGAGGGCTGTTGGTCGCAACGAACGGAACGGCTAGTTTCTAGTTTTATTTGGCAACACAAGTGTATGGCAACCACTTATGCGTTCAGACATTGATGTTGACTACTAGTCTTAGTGCCGAGTTAGAGTGAAGTTTGACATTCCATTTTTGTGTACTGGTTTCAGAACTTCATATTTTTTATAACGGCTATTTATTTTTCGTTAACAATGACGTCAGCACATTTTTTTTGCACTCAGTTCTTTTGATAATAGTTCACGATGACGTCAACCCTAATTTTTATATAGTAACCAAAAAGGAAAATATTTGCCTATGTAAAGATTTTTTTTTAAAAAAGACCACGTTAATAGGGCCCCTTTAATGCAATTTGCGCACATGAAATGTATGATTCTCAAGTCTCTTTTTCTATTCACCGCTATCTGCTCACATACGAGCTTTTCCCCTCCAGCGGAAGACACGAACATAGCATTGCATAAAGGGCGACTAGTCACAGATGTCCACCCATCTATGGCTAGAGTTCCTCTAAACTTCCGAACACTCTCGAACATTCTTTTATTGAGTTGTGCTTCCAAATCAACCTTTGCTTGTCCCAACAACCTTGTCCGAATGTCATGGTAAGAAGGTGGGACATATGGTTTTTTGAAAGAGGCAGTCTTCATCACGGCTTCCTTGAAAGCGGCATTCCGTGCTATAGCAAACGACACGTTTGCTTCGTAGAAAAACTTCGCCCACACTTTGTCTAGCTCCCGCCGCTCCACTTCTTGAAAGCCCTCTTCGAACACGGATTGCCTCACCAATATGGGGAAGGTGGCACCTACACTCCCTTGTTCGGTGAAGTCGTGGAAAGTGGGGGTCAGTTCAACCATGGTTGATGGTAAAATCATGGGGGGGGGGGCTTGAGTGGACCCTACACAAGAATCTCCACCGGTGGACTTGGGCGTGCTATATTCTGAGGCAGGCGCAAATTTCAATGGTGGGGTGGGGCAATGTTCGGAGAAAAGTTCTCCATTGTGTTTCGGGTAGTGGCCACGACAATTTTAAAATAAAGTTTGTACGCGGGTTTTCAATTTGGTATAGAAGCCAACACCACTATTGCGCTTCTGAGGGAGTTCTTTGTACCAGAGATGACTTAACTGTCGTTCTAGCCTTCTTGCGAAAATGCGGTGACAAAGATTGCATTCGACGGAGTCAGTCTTCTTGCCTTGTACTTCAATGATTTCGATATACCAAGGAGACCAAGGTTTGGTGGCCATTCTGATGGGTGTAGTATCGAGAAATGAACGAACGTGATAGGTAGTATGTGGAAGAAATATCAAGAGTTCCGAAAGAAACTCTGATATTCAAGACTTCTGAACTCGATGATTACCAAACAATGGATACATAATGCAGCTCAAAGCTCTTGGGAAACAAAAATTCAGAAGTGAAGTGAGGCTCCATGTGCTGTTTTCTTTATACTCACGGTGATTTTGACCGTTGGGAGACGATAGATTGTCAATCTAATAGCGGACGGAAGAGCTGTCGTGAGAGGGCCGTCCGCCGCGGCGGATGGCGGTCGGCCCTGGCGGATGGCCATGCGGAGGGCGAACGACAGACACCGGTCGCCTGAAGCGGACGGCCGTGCGGTCGGCCACGGAAAACAACGGACAACCGTGCAGTCGGCCACGGAAAACAACGGACAACCGTGCAGTCGGCCGCGGCGGACAACAAACGGCCGTGCGGTTGGCCCAAGCGGACGGAATGGACGGTCGGATGGGGTTGCGAACGGCTATTTACCCCTAGGTAAACTGACGAAACTCGTTATGTCACCGGACGTCCTGATAAGCCCGAGGATGTCCTTCGTCCGGACGTTAGGGACGTCGAGCGTCTTGACAACCCTGCCACAGGCATGCCAACACGATGCTCATGATGTAGAGATTCAAGACGGCTAATTTGCCTCCTGTCGCCACGACACCAGCCGTAGTTAATGCTACAATCCCCCAGCCTCCCCTCTCAGCGGAACAAGGGACTAGGAGTCTATACCGCGATTCGCTGTTGCTGTCTCCTGCGGGTTCCTCCCGCGTCTCCATGGGGGGTCAATCGCTTCATGTTCCCCTATCCTCGTCGACCCGCCCCTCTTCCCCTCCGAAGTCGCCCGCTCAGAGACTGGGGAGGTTGTATCGTTGATGTCCCCAGCTCATCGTCAGGCTAGAATAACGTAGTTGCGAGTGTATAGAGGCAAAACATTTTGTAAATGTCCAATTTTGTACTCCAGTATTTTTTGTAAATATTATAGTGCTTAGCGAGTACTTCAGCTCGACTCGAGCTAAACTGCTTGACATCTGACGACTGTGACTTGTATCAGTGTCCTATGTGCGCATCTGCTCATACGTTGAAGTTGTTGAATTTTTTCACATCTAAGTTTCGGTGATGACGCGATCGCTCACCCAATCATAGAGGAGGTCGTCTAAACTACAGTCCCAGTCGTAGAAGAGGTCGTCCAAGCTTCGGCCGTGCTCGTAGAGGAGATCAATCATGATTCTGTTGTCCCGAAGCCACCTCTTCTTGTCTCAGAACCGTGCCTCCAAATGGTTGTGGACACTCGGAACCCCTTGACAACATGTAGGGTTCGTTGGGATCGATGGGGGCCCGAGACAAAATGCTGCAAGACGTTGAAGTTCTTGAGGTATTCTTCTAACACTTTTCACACTCTTCTCTCCCCATGACGCTTCCCCCCCATTTCCCTCTTACATTCTACATTTTGTTGACCCGTCGTTATTAATGAATCTTTAATAATATTGTTTGTTCTCCTGGCGTTTCCGAACCAGGTCTGCGAGGCATCAATAAGTAGTGCCAGTAATCTAGAAGATATACCTAGAGTCTTATCAGATTTCGAGGGCAGGTGGTTGAATGTTGTGCTGGACCTCAATGGGATTCTATGCACCTGTGAGCCTGCGGGGCAGGCCTGGGGATCCAGGAACTCTGACTCGTCCATTCACTCGGCTTCGCAGCCGGTCGAAGTAGGCCCTAAACTAGTCCGAGTGTGCCCAGGTTGTGCTGAATTCCTCACGAAGTTGTCTAAGATTTCCACCATCACGATTTTGAGTTCGATGATGGAATCTACAACACGTCAGATATGTTAATATCTTTTCCAGCACAGTTCTTCGTACCCTCTCAGGATCTTTGGTCAGGACAGTTGCGATAGCGTTCTCGAGCGTAGAGTCGGTACCAGAACAATCTACATGAAGGAATTTGGCACTTAGAAGGACATCTTCTTGAAGACCTTATTGAACCATCTCTTCAATAGGTTGAATCGTGAGTATACTCCGGAAAATACGCTTGTCATTGACGTCAGCCAGATTCAGCATATGCTCAATTTGCCGGAGAACATCCTTCTACTTTCATCATGGTCGCACAATTATGATGGCGCCAGCGAGGATTCGGTACTGCTGGAGGAATTGCTGCCATATCTCTCTGACCTTCATTAGTTTCCGGGTGGACTAGCGTAGTACCTGACCGAACATCCCTCGGGTCGGGAGATGTTCTATAATGATCAGAAGACGTATGGCCAGTCTGCGAGTATTTGGAACGCAATTCAAGCCTATCATAATCTCCGCTCTTAATGCCGTTGGAATCACTTAGATCCATATTACACTTCAAGTCGGATAGAGCTAAACTATATCAATTGACTGTAGCTTCATTTTGTAAATTTTTGTAGAGTAATTTTTCACCACTCTAATAAAACACCCAAGTGTACTCACACTTCATAGGATTCGTTACGGGGATGATCATACGCCTAGTTTTAAGTAATTGAAGCTTAATTGTGTAGTTTAAAGCTATCTTCTCGGTTAATTCTTAAGGTTATCTATCTATCTTTAGGAAATTAGAGCTGTTAGCATCACTCTTAAGGGATCCACAAAGTCTAACCCCAAAGGATCTCTCGTGCCTTAAGAAGGAACATTAGTCCTTTTAAAATTGTGCTTATGCCACTAATTCTTAAACATATGCCACACTGGGCTAATGGAAGTTTCCATTAAGTCTCATTGCATTGGTTCCTTAATTACAGCCTTTAAGAATTCAAAGTCTTACCTCATGCAAATCGCTCCACTTTTCACGTCCGTCCACTCGTTCCACGTGATCACGTACTTAAGACAAAGGTTAGTCTCAAAAAATCACACATACAAGTTAACTTACGTCTTAAGGAGTTCACCTCTTAAATCTCCACTTAAGTTCACTTATCCACAATTATCTCTTTTAAGACTACGGTGTTCTACACTTACTCATACCACTTAGTCTTTAAGATGTCTGACTTTTACTTAAGGCTTCACTCTTGGTCGATCCCATATACTTAAGAACACAGCCTCTAGCCTTTAGTTTTTAAAAACTCACACATTTACTTAGGACTGATCCCTTAAGAACCTGCACAATCTAGACCCAATCAGTCTTACAGTGTTCTTAAGTTTCCGTCTTAAGACTACCAAAATAGGGAGTGCATCTCGCTGAATGCAAATGATGTCCCATGTTCTCACTCATACACACCTTTAAGTCCAAGCCCTTAAACTTAAGAGTCTCCTGGTACTTAAGGTCTTAATCTTCATAAGCTGATGTATTCAAACTTGGACTTAAGATTCTTAAGTTTCTATGTTTTTTTCTTAAGTCTTTCTTTGGGGTTTGTTCCTTACTTTCTCTCTTATAATATATTTTTTTAAATACTCACAACTTAGCCTACCTTAAATAATCCCTTCTTTTAAGGCTAGACTTAAATGCTAATTTTATGTATGCATATGACACTCTTTGCCATGCATCAAGGTATGCCACTCTTGATGATTATTGCATAAATTGCATTAACATGAATAAGAACTCCACTCTTATTCTTAAGATACTCAAGTTATGCTCAATCACACTTGAGATCTTATTAAGTACTTATGCACTACACTCTTTATGCATTAAGTCACTTAATTTCACATTATCTCCATTAATCTTCACACTCATGATTAATGCTCCAACACACACAAGGTCACAGACACGACCTTAGTAGTTAGGGTATTTCCCTAACTTATTCCATGAAGAATAAATATACAACGCATTTATCCATAGGAATTTTATCCACAATTAATACCTAATGCATGCAATTGCATTTAGACAACACAATGTCAAATTTATTCAATGAAGATCACATATTATTGCAATTATACATATGACTCAAGTCACACACAAGACTCTACATATGCAAATTCAATGGTAATTATATATAAAATAAAATACTCTTACAACATTTAGAGTTATCAAGTAGCTTTTTCACCTAAAGCTAGGGCTCACTCCAATCTTCCTCCAAGGAATTTCTATGGTAATGGCCAAGAATGCTAAAAGTTCAAGCTAGTCATTCTACTCAACATCCAAGAGGTACACCTCTTGGCAAGAGATTTTCCCTAGTGTTAACCATTGAGATTAATTCCACTAAATCTTCATATCTCTTCATATCTATTCATGAAAATGTACACCCTACCCAAAGGGTGCAAGTTCAACATTTCCCATTATTTCCTAATTTTTGGATATGATTAAGTATTTTCCAATTAATTAACTACTTAGTGTAAACTTAATCATTAATTTTTTAATTCTCCATATATCTACAACCTTTTTACACTTAATTTTCAAAAAAAAACTATTTTTGTCATTTTGGCTCTACATAGCCCTCCTCTTAGCTTGAAGACGTCCTCGTCGACTTCAATGACCTTTGTCCTTGAACTTGATCTTTCGCTCTACATCTTCCTTTCTATCATTTTCTTTTAGTCTCCTTGTGCTCCAAATAGCAATTCTTCTTACTTCTCTTTCTTCTCTAAGAATTGTTGATTGTCTTTACTTGCTTTCCATTGTTCCCATAAGTATGTCTCTTACATACTTATCTTCAAGTTTCTCCAATAACTTAACTCTTTAAGTTAAATTTTTTTTTCATTTTAGCGTTGAATTTTCCATTTTCTTTTAGATCTTCATTTTTAATTTTTATTTCTTTTCAAATATTTCTCTCCAATTTAATTTTTCTTCTATATCTTCCTCTATGCTTGACTTGCAATTATTCTTTTATTTTTTATTTTATTTTTTACTTTGTTCATCATCATTTTTTTTTCAAGTTTAGAAAATTAGCACTTATTAGTCCTCACATCTCTTGATTAGTAGATTAGTAGTGCATCTTCACAACTAATTACTAATTCTAGATTACTAATTGTCTTTTTACACTCTTCTATTTTTTCTAACTTATGTGAGCTATCCTATCATACAATTAGGTAGTGTGTGTATTACTTCACCACTAATTGTGTTATCTACATCACTCACATTGTTTTACTTTCATAGCCTCTTTGCTTCATCTCTCAATATTATCATGTTCTCTTTTATTTTTTCCTCTCATGATAATCTCTCATTAGATTTATCATGTTTTCTCTTATTTTTCCCTTTCATCCACATGCCCATTTTTTTCTAAATATTTTTAAAAATTTAAAAATTTAATTTTTACAAGGTTCAATTCAATTTTCTCTTTCCTTAAGACACTATCCCTCTATATATTCTAAAAACTTTCATACTACATCTAAGTCTTAAGATTTTTGTTTTATCCAAAATGGAACTCACTTTGGTTTTGTTCTTAAGGAAACTCACTCCTTACAGGTTTTTAAAGAACTGACTCTCTTAAGGAAAATAAGGATCAAACATATTTGTTCTTTTCTTTAAGGAACTAAAGAATCTTACAAATTTGTACTTAAAGAGATCTTGAACTTAAGGAGTTTCACTTTAAAGTGTAAACTTACTACGTACTGGTTTTTAGTAGGAAAATTATCTGTTCTTTCAGCTCGTTCGTTTCTTTCCGAGCTTGTTCTTAACCACGTACAGATAGAACTCTATCTGTTTTGACAGGCTTTCCTCATTTTTCCACATGTCACAGACTCTTAAAATCAGTCTTCTTTTTCCATTCTCTCCTAAGTTCTTCATACTCCTTTGTTCCTTATCGTTCATCATACTTCAGATTTGTAGAAATGTGTTGTGCATACTTCACCAGATAATGGAAACAATGATAGAAGTTTTTAGTTTTTCTCCATACTAGGATTAGCATTTGTCCCATATAGTTTGCTATGGCCCCTAGGACTCTCAATATATAGGCTGGCTAACCCCAGACTTTCATCTAGGAGGCCTTGGTGGTCTAGTAAGCGTGTGACGCAGGTACATACTATTGTGGCAACCTCCGGGTGCTCGTGCCGGGTATGTTATTCATCACACGTAGCTTATTCCACCACGCTTGACTAAAGAGTTGTCTCCTGTAGTTACAGGCTGGTCAACAAAGTTTTTTTTTTTTTTTTCATAATTTGCAACACAATGTTTCTTTCTTCGTGCATACAACTATCAACTCACTAAAACTCCTTTCAGCATACTTCCACTCTTATGTTTTTGTAGAATCTCCTAGTCGTTCTTCATTCCCAAACAGTTACTCCTCTTTAAAACACCATATTCATTATAATGGGAGATTTCCATGATTTTGAAGATATATGATCTTTAAAGTATCAATATATATAGACAATTGTAGGTGCAAAGCATATCGACAATGCACCAAGAATACTATATTTCATTACATGGATGGACCAAATTAGCTGAATGTCCCAAAAAATGGTAACGCTAAAAGAAGCATGTACCATTATTCCAAGCTTTATTTAAAACTTCATGAAAAAAATCACAAACAACACTCATTCACCCCGAGGCAAAACAAAATCGTCTTATCACTAATCAAATGGTCTACGGAGTTTCACCATAAGCCTCTATACGCGTCTTCAAAAAAGCCCTCTGACGTTGCCTTCTCCATGTTGCGCCATTCTCTTGCATTAATGGACTCTCTAGAAGACGCTGCAAACCCCGCCTACGCACCTCGTCACTGTTTGATTTGGGTAGCGAGTGCCGGCGGGTGGGGGAAGGAGAGCATTTGCCTCTAGCAGCATCTCCTGACAAAGTTCGGGGACGGAGACATTTACCGGATGGTTCTTGCACAATAGGCGCCACACACAATCCAAAGAAATACACTTTAGGTCGAATACTCCTACACAACACACATGAAAATTTAATCATTGAGATCCATCCTAGCGCACATTAGGTCGAATGGAGCTAAAATGCAGAAGGAAAGATCCACAGAGCACATTTAACCTCCAACAAAAGAAACAAGCTCAAATGAACCAAAACTACATTAGTGCAATGTAGCTCAACAACAAACCAAAATTGTCTAGGCCAAAACATCTCAATAGTGCAATAAATTGGAGGTCATCATAACACGCACCGCAAGCGAGCGTTGGGAAGTACCATCCCTTAAACCGTCGTAGAAATACGCTTTGCTGGAGTACAATTATCCGGATTTAAAGGCGGGGATCCAGGAACTAAACGAGGCCACTGCGGCGAAGGTGAGTTGTTCCTATCATGAATTGGCCCCCGCGCAATAGGGCTTTCAACAACTCCGTCGTCCACTGCCATGGCCGAATAATCCATGGTTGATTGCGCGGTTGCAGCAGAGTGCAACAAAAGCGGTTTACTCCGAAGAGAAAGGACGAACTCCTGTGGCCCTAGCAAGGAATCCACGGACGCCCGACAGTCACAGTCCTGTAGAAATTTCAACCACAGCGACACTCACATACCTTAGAACAATAGATGAAAATTCCAATCATTCAAAATAGCACGACATTCCATCAGCAGTAGATATCCAATTCCCACAACAAACAAAGCGGTGAAACATCTCAGTTTCATTTATAAAAAAAATATACACAAAAAATGGTCCAACAAAATTTACAACATCGAGCTGGAGTCAATCGATACAGTTTAGCTCTATCCGACCTAAAAGTGTAAAAGGCATCTAAGCGTTCCCAACGGCATTAAGAGCGGAGATTCTGAGATGCTTGGATTGCGTTCCAGATACTCGCAGACTGACCACACGTCTTCTGATCATTATAAAACATTTCCCGACCCGAGGGATGTTCGGCCCGGAACTGTGCTAGGCCACCCGGAAACTGATGAAGGTCAGAGAGATATGGCAGCAATTCCTCCAACAATACAGAATCGTCTCTCGCGCCAACATGTTTGTGCGACCATGATGGAAGAAGAAGGACGTTCTCCGGCAGATTGAGCATGTGCTTAATCGGGCTGTCGTCAATGACAAGCGTATTTGTCGGAGTATACTCACGACCCAACCTATTGAAGAGATGGCTCGATAAGGTCTTCAAGAAGATGTCCTTCTGAGTGCCAAATTCCTTCATGTAGATTGTTCTGCTACCAACTCTACGCTCGGGAACCCTATCGCAACTCTCCTGACCAAAGATCCTGAGAGGGTACGAAGAACTATGCTGAAAAAGATAATTACATATCTGACGTGTTGTAGATTCCATCATCAAACTCCAGATCGTGATGGTGGCAATCTTAGACAACTTTGTAAGGAATTCAGCACAACCAGGGCGCACTCGAACTAGTTTAGGGCCTACTTCGGCCGGCAGCGAAGCCGAGTGAATGGACGGGATAGAGTTCCTGGATCCTTGGCCTGCCACGACAGCTCACACGTGCATAGAATCCCATTGAGGTCCAGCACAATGTTCAACCACCTGCCCTCGATATCTGATTGGACTCTAGGTATTTCTTCTAGATTATTGGCACCACTTATTGATGCCTCGCCGACCTGGTTCGGAAACGCCAGGAGAACGACCAATATTACTACAGATTCATTAACAACGACAAATCAACAATACGTAGAACGAAAGAGATAAATGGGGGGAGGAGTGATGGGGGGAATGAGTGGAGTTCGAAAAGAGTTAGAAGAATACCTCGAGAACTTCATCGTCCTGCAGCATTTCGTCTCGGGCACCTATCGATCCCAACGAACCTTGCATGCTGTCAAGGGGCCCGGAGTGCCCGACATCCATTTAGGGGCACGGTTCTGGGACAAGAAGAGGTGGCTCCAGTACAGCAGAATCATGATTGATCTCGTCTACGAGCACGGCTGAAACTTGGACGACCTCTTCTATGACTGGTTGAGCAATCGCGTCATCACCGAAACTTAGATCTGAAAAATTCAACAACTTCACCCTATCAGCGGATGCGCATAGAGGACACGGATACAAGTCACAGTGGTTAGATGTCAAGCAGTTTAGCTCGAGTAGAGCTGAAGTACTTGCCGTGCACTGTAATATTAACAAAAAAAATACTGGAGTACAAAATTGGACATTTACAAAATGTTCTGCCCATATACACTCGCAACTACGCACACTAACCTGATGATGACTTGGGGACATCTGCGATAGATTCGTCCCGATCGGGCGACTTCGGAGGGGAGGAGGGGCGGGCCGACGCGGAAGGGAGAACATGAAGCAATTGAACCCCACTGGAGACGGGGGAGGTACCCGATGGATATGGTAGCTGCAAATCGTGGGACGGACTCGCAGACCCGCCGTCCGGTGAGGCGGGAGGCTGGGGGATCGCAGCATTAACTACGGGCGGTGTTGTGGCGGCAATAGGCAAATTAGCCGACATGAATCTCTGCATCATGAGCATCATCTCGGCATGCCTCTGATCTTGGTCCCTCTTCATTTCATCGTCACGCCTCCGGTGCAGATCCCTGAGCTCCTCGTCGCGCTCCGCCAGCCGCTGCTCCATCAACCTCATCCGGGTGGCCTCTTCTTCGAGCTTCTTCTCAAGGGAGATCAACCTGCTGTCATCCTGAGCGCTGCTCGCGATAGCCAACGGAGAGCGTCCGCTCACGCTAGCAACCTTCCTCTTCTTGGCCGTGAGACGAGCGGTTGAAGCGCCCAAGGTGGGAGTTGAATGAGGCCTGTCGGAAATCTCCAACGAATCCAACTCCGGGAAGTCGAGTCGTTGTCGCGAGGATGCGATTGTGTCTCCTGCTTCAGATTGAGAGGCACTCTGAAACTCAGGCGGAGTAGCGTCAACGAAGTCGTCCTGGGACTCATTATCCGGAGTGACGGTGCTCGAGATCGGGCACGCAACCACAGCCCTCGGCTCCGCATCTTCTTCTTCATCGCCAAGGTCAACAATGGCTTTTCCCTTCCCCTTTTCAACGGCATCTCCAAGCTCAGGGAAGATCTCCGAGTTGACGTGATACGCAGAAATATCGAAATCGGCCCGATCCAACGTTAAGGCGACCTCAAAGGCGTCGTCGAGGTCCTGCTCATCGGTGTCGTGAGAAATGCAGAATGCCTCCAGGTCCAGCATTTGCACACCAATGGATTGAACAAGATTCAATTTAGGTCGAGTCGAGCTAAACTCACTACAAACAATTGCTGGTACGAAAACTCAGCTATTATAACTTCAAAAGATATGAACGAAGTTAATGACATCCATAGAATCATACAAGTAAAAGCCGACACTTTAGCTCGAGTCAAGCTAAAGTGTCACCCAACAGCATAGGCGTGACCTCATTGAAACTATGCACGAGTCAGAAAGGAAATAAACAGTTTAGCTCGACTCGAGCTAAACTGCTGGGATGCTTACCACACTCGCTCTTAGTAATTTTGTCCCGCCAAAGAGCTGGACAACAGAATCCCCCCTCTTGCACAACAGCTCCAGGACCTTGATGAAGAACTCCATCCTCAGCTCGTTCAAATTCATGGAGTACGCCAACTCGTTGTACTTGCGCAGCTTCGTGTACAACACATGCTCTGGAGCTGCGTAGATCTTCTTTACGGCCGGGATCACCGTAAGCTCCTTCTTGAAGAGAAAGAGGAGCCGAACCGGGTCTACAGCGTTGTTGGTCTTTGGCGCGTATTGTGGGGCTCCGTTTCCACATGGTGCCAAAAGTTAACTTTAAATCCGGTTAAAACAGAAAAATTAGTTAAGTAGCTATGATAGTTTCCCCTAGGATACATCTTATAGTCGTCAGAAAAGAATAATGACGGATGGACCGGGTTGCAAACCCTAATTAAGCCAAAACCTGTTAAAATCGGAGCCGGAGCAGTTACCGGATTTCCGGGGCAGGCAGTTATTCGGAACCGTCAGCCGGAACCGCCGCCATCAACTGTCATCATGACTCCGTACTAACTACCGGACTACTTAAGGATGGGGTTTGGGGGGAGAACTCTTTCTTCTCCATTCCTTCTTCGCGTGCAGGGTTTTTGTCTTGAGGCTTTCCTCCTCTCCCTCTTTCACTTCCTTGCTCCCGATTTCTAACCTCTGGCCGTTAGGGTTTGAAGCTTAGACGGTTAGAGCGGACGTGTGTCGGTTAGAGAGGGCTTTTGTGAGGACGGTGCGTGCAGGGACTACCTTGAGAGACGGTGAGGATTTAGGAAGCCCTCATGAAGTCTGTGCCGAT
The DNA here is from genome assembly GCA_963971425.1 of Bryoerythrophyllum caledonicum. NCBI lineage: Eukaryota > Viridiplantae > Streptophyta > Bryopsida > Pottiales > Pottiaceae > Bryoerythrophyllum > Bryoerythrophyllum caledonicum. Next base: position 2,957,615 of record OZ020516.1, on the reverse strand, counting down.
GGCCAAGAAGAAGAGGACGGATAGAGATGGGCGCGGCAAAAGAGACGAAGAGCCGGCCGTGGGACTTCCCCCTTTGGCCCGCGTCCTCCCGGACATCCCCGAGGATCTGGACAAATTTAACCTCCTGAAGTCCAGCCTGAAGACTATGGGGTGCAAGGGTTTGCTCGAAGTCCCCTAGGGCATGCGGGAGGAGGTCTACGTCCAGGAGCTTATCAGCACTCCAGACTAGAAGTACAAGGGGTTACTGAGAGCCCATCCGGAAAACTGGGGAGTTCCGGAATGGTCCCAGGCATACGACTTCCGGGGCGGACGCACCAAAGTGGTGGAATGGCGAGACGAATTCCTGGTAGACGAATTCGCGAGTCCGGCGGACCCGAAGGAAGGCTACAACATGCAGGACCTTCGGCATCTCGACGCCCAGCTCGTGCTAAGGTTTTTAAGCCCTATCTTCCATCCGGAAAAGCCGAAGCGGGTGGTGGCGAAGTGGGCCTGCACCTTCCTCGGGGCACTCCGGAAGAAGATAGTAGTGGATTGGGGAACGCTCATGACGGACATGATCAACCATCTGGTAGCCAACCTCCAGAGGGTGAAGAAGACGGCAACCCCCTTGGCCTCCTATGTGGTGCACCTCTATGCGCACCACCAGCAACTCACTGTGGCGAAAGTCCGGAAATACGACATCGTCCTCAACTTCCACAAGTACGGAGGGGACGAGTCTGAAGAGGAGGAATCCGGAGATGGGGAGCCAGCGCCGGAAGCAGCCACCACCAACACTCCGGAAGGCCGGAAGGCTCTAAAGAGACCTCGGGGGAAGGAACCTGCGACGGAGAGCCCGGGCATCCGTAGTTCCTCTACATCATCCGGAGAAGACGAGTCTGGACCCTCAGAAGGGACCAGCCGGAAGAGGAGAAAGGTGGACCGGGACGACTTCCAGGGTCAGCTCAAGCTGATGGATGAGCTCACCCGCGACATTGGCTGGAGGGTTGGGCTCCTTAAGGAGACAACTACATCATCACCAGCAGCCTGGAGCAAATCTTCCGGAGTCTGGGCGTCGAACGGCTGGAGGACGCCATCAACAGGGTGGAGGAACTCCGGAACCAGGAGGTGGGAACGAAGGCGCTGCACACCTAGATCGCTTCTCTGTACAAGGCAAGTAATGACATGGAGAAGAAGATGAAGCAGTTCCTAGCGGAGGCAGCTGTGGCGGTGACGGCCCGGAAATTGGCCGAGGAAAAGGTCAAAGCTTCCGCAACGGCTTTACTGGAAGTCCGGGCCTTCCTGGACATTCCGGTCGACGTGGTCAACCGAAGCCGGCTCTTCACCGAGCTGGTGGAGAAGAAGGAGAAGGTCACCCGGGCCAACATCATCCGGTTCCACCTTGACCAGGCTGACAAGATGGGAAGGACTTGGGAGCAGATGAAGGTGCTGGTCGACAACATTGTCGTCGAATTTCCGGAAGAACCAGTAGCGCCTGGACCGGAAGGCACGCCGACCACAACTCGAATAGCGGCCACTCCGGAACCACCGACCAAGACCACCCCAGCGCCGGGAACCTTCGCGAATCCAGAGTCCTTGGACACTCCGCCACGGACTCCGACGGAGGGGATCGTACCCCTTAATCCGAGTACCAGCGAGATCCTGAAGACGCTTCCGGATCTCCTGTCGCCACCCACTATGCGGCTTCCAGATCCTCCGACAAAGGGCGGCCTTTCAGCTCCTCCAAGGTCTGTGTCGCGGAGGTTGGCATCCGGAGCCAGGAGTTCGTCCGGAAGCTACAGGGACTTGGTTCAGGAGACCGGGTCAGCTTCCGCGGCTGGTACCCAAGCACCCCTGCTTCCAGAAGGAATTCCGGCCCAGCCCCCTCTACCGCCGGACGCCAATACTCCACTGGTGGTTGTTCCCCCACCAACCGGTCCGTCCAACAGGAAGGCTAACGTTTCACTGGTGGCTTCGAAGAAGGCAAAGGGTAAGACGCGCGTTCCGGTGGAGATCTCCATATCCCGCCGGAGTGGTAGAAATAGGGGCCTAGGAGCTTCCACGTAGGAATAGTTAGAACCTCTGTTCTATTCTATCTTTTTCTTTGGATTAGAGTCCGGATCCGCAGCGATTAACGATGGGGCCCCAAGTGTACCCGGCTGCTCACCGGATCCAATAGTCAGTTTTTGTAGTTAAAATTGAAATTCCGGATGCTGAACTGTTCCGAGATTTTAGGATTTGAGATCCGATCTGGAACTTTCCCGGATTTCTCGGATCTTTTAGATAAGATCTAGCGGATTTCTCGTGGCATAGGTAGAAGGAAATCTGAAATTAGGGAATTCAAAAAGTACTTAGTAGAGGTTTTTGGGAAAAACCTGGATCTTGTTCATTTCACTCGGAAATATACGCTATCAATTATGCTAGACTTGCTACCTTGTGTTGATTGTGGCGTATGGAACTTGTGAGTGACGGATCCATTCTTGCGGGTAGGGTCGTGTGAGAAATTCTTTCTGGAGTAGGAAAAGTCCACTGTTTCGCCAGAGGGGGAGGCTGTTAAGATTGGTATCAGGAGATCGCCTGGGAGAGCTGGAGAGAACTATTGCAGAGGTGTTCCTGGTAGTCTCCAGGGTCCGCGAGCTCATTCTTGGAGGGAAGATACTTCGACTGCAGCACATTGTATGCATGGCACAAGGACGGGCCTCAGCAAACGTTGTCGCTTGAAGGTGTGACTGCTGGTTGCCGCAAATGAAGAGCCAGGTTGGAAGATCGGTGAGGGGAGGCTGCCCTTTCGATGCGAACATCGTCATGAACTCGTCTAAGAAGGGCCTTTCCAACAACGACGTTGCCGTCCCAAAGAACCCAGGGATGTTCCGAAAGTCGATGATGCCGAGCTTCACATTGCAGCCCAGGTTGTGCCACGAATCCGAAGGCCACGTCCCGAGCGAATTCGTTGCCGCCTTGTAAGAACGGAAGTGCAGGGCTCCCACTGGTGAAACGAACCGCGACCGCACATCGATGAAGACTCTGAAGAACTCCTTCGCGTACGGAGAGAGATCTTCACATTTGCAGTTGCGAAACTACGTCTACCTCGAATCCTTGTAGTATGAATCCGGTGGACCCCAATCCAAGAGGGCACGCTTTGAGGCCTTGCTGACGTTGTAGTTCTTCTTGAACGTCCGTCAGTTTGAACGTCTGTACGCTCCAGTGCATTTGAAGAAGGCCAGCTCCGGCCTGATCAGTTGAAGCTCCATCCGAGCGACCTCCTTCCTCTTCCTCCGATCCACCCAGTCCCGGGTTGTATAGCAATCCTCTAGCGCAGAATTCGGCAGCTTGATGACCACCTTAGGGTAGGGCAGTTTCCGAGATGGCCCTGATCGATTGAGAATGTGCTCGCACATTTTCGCATGATCGGCTTCGGTCATGTTGCCGAGAAACTTGAAGAACTCGCGCGTCAGAACCCGATCTTTCTCAGGTACCCAAGACTTTGCGTCCTTAAACTTTGCCAAGGGCGTCGAAGTTGAATCGACGTTGATGAGGTCGCCATGCGCCGTAGAAGAGATGACATCAGACCAGAGCTTGAAGGTCTCATCTGTCGCGGTGATGATCTTCACCTCGTTCGTAATTGAAAGCTCCTTCGCCTTCCCGGCTTTCTTGAGCGCCGCCTGGCTCTTCGCAACGTCGATCATTGCGAAGCGCTCACGAACCGCGTTAAGAAATGGCTGCGCAGAACATAAAAGGGTCGTTTGAGTATACAATAACGCAGGAATACAAACATGTCCAGTAGGGTCCAAATACTGCAAGTTAGCTCGAGTCGAGCTAACTTGCAACCCATGAGCAGACAATGACGATTTCTTATCTATACATATGACTGTACAGATACAGAGCAAATTTGCACTTTAGCTCGAGTCGCGCTAAAGTGCATGACATTAGTTAAGATATATTACCTCAAACCTCTTGTCATTTGCAATCTCCGCTACCGCTCTCCGACCTGACTTGTGAGACCCGCGAACGCCTGTGGCGGAGTGCTTCGGCATTGGTCTCCCAGCTTGGATCCACAGAGCCGGGAGCCGAGGATATTTGCTGCCCACGTCGGCTTGAACCGGACCAAATGATTCACGTGATTATAATACGCGGAAATCTTCCTCAGCTTCTCCGGATCCTGCGTCCAGACAATGTAACATTGCCATGTTCGGAAGTGCCTTCTCATCACCTCCGGAACGTTGCCGTTAATCATCTCCTTTGAGGCTGCAACGTTGTGCTGGCCGTTGATGTAGAAGTCGCAGTCGCTGAGCTCCTCCACAGTCGTCGGCATAGTGTCGAGCTTTGGCATGACGTAGAGAGTCTGCTTCTACGTCTTGTCTCGCATTTGGAGGTAGTAATGCTTCAACTCCTCCATGCCCCGAGGTTCGAACGCACGGATCGTCCACTCCGGCGGTGCATTATGCAACCTCATCACGTCAAGCTCGATCTTCATCTCTTTGTCGCCTTTGAAAAAACAGCTCTGACACTCCGTCCAGAATTTCTGGTAAATCTGTTGGACGTTGTTGTAGTCGATTGTCTCTCCGTATCTGAGCGCCTTAGGGAGCTCTGAGAGTACAGAGGCCATCGAATTGGTTAGCTCCTCCTCCGATACGAGCTTCGACTTCTTTCTTGAAGAGGTCTCCGGCTTCTTGGCAGTTGAGCGCTTCTTGACGGGGGAAGCAGATAGCGTGTTGCGCAGGGTGCTTCGACTTGTTCTCGCACCTGGAGTTCTAACCGGTACCGACGCTTGACTTATGTCCTGGCTACCGGTCACGGCCCCCGAAACCGTTGAAAGTTCTATCGGGCGTCTTGCCTCGATATTCTTGGCCTAATCTAGAGCGGCAAAGGTACTCATTCTAGATAGAATGACGCGCAGTTTATTAGCTACAGCCTTCGCTTTTAGTGGCTATCCGCTACTAGCCTCCCATTTCTTAAGAGAGATCTCATGCTCGACTTGAGTCACTATTTCCTCAAATTTGGAAGACCTAAGAGAATCGACTAAATCCAGGATACAGAAGGGAGATGAACTATTGTTTACTATAATAGTAAAGAAATACGGATCTAAGGACTTTGTGGTCGTCTCACACGACAACTTAACGTGATCGTTATCTTCGTGGACTACATCAGTAACTCTGGTCTTGAAGTCGATGTGCTGGGGATCGACGATAGCACCAGCGAAGGTGTGACCAAACACTAAATGATCCGTATAGGTCGCCCACAAAAGCGTCCACTTCAGTGTCATCGATGGATCCTTCAGCTCCCAACAATCCAAGTGGTTGTTGTCGTCTCCATCGTCATCGTCAACGTCGACAGGCTTTGGCTTGAAGAAGTGCTGCAGCTGCGACACCATCCTGTCCCTCTCAGATCTGCACAAACACGAAACAGAGCAAAGATATTAGATTGCTCTATTGATCATCCGATTAGGACGGCGAGGTCACAAATTAGCTCGACTCGAGCTAAAGTGTACCGTTATTCAAGTATGTGAGTAATACTCTGCAACAAAATTTAGTCATTTCGAACGTTCTCTTAGACGCTTACAATCAACTCATGCCTACTTCTCGTTCAACTCTCAGAAATGTGGGAGAGCTTCAGTTCTCCTTAAATCACTCACGAACCTCACTCTTAGAGGTTCTCAAGTGGTTGAAGCGGGACTGAAGCTCTTGCACGATTTATGAGAGGTGAACGAAAAGTAGACGTGAGTTGAGTTAGGAGACTGCAATTACACCAATGTATCAATGTTGTATTCAAGTTTTAGCTTCATCTTTAGCTCGACTCGAGCTAAAGTGCTCATGCATGGAATGCATAGCTGAACAGTTCTGACACTTATAGTATTCATTCAAACGACTTTCCTATACATTTTTATTCAAATCATGGCTACTTCTCGTTTAACTCTCCGAACTGTGAAAGAGCTTCAGTTCACGCTTAAATCACTCACGAACCTCACTCTTTGAGGTTCTCAAGTGGTTGAAGCGAGACTGAAGCTCTTGCACACATGTGAAAATATAACGAGAAGTGGACATGAGTTGGGTCGTCGATATCATTGGTTTACTATACTTTTGGAATGTTTAAAGTCCGAATGTTGTTGTGTTTGAGTTGTTGTGTATGTTTATTGTCTCACACTTTAGCTTGATTCGAGGTAAAGTGTGCTGGCTTTACTGGAAGGTCATGTCATTTTTGACCGAGAGTTTTCGGGAATTTATTTAATTTCTTTCGATGGAGCCGGCTTTAACGCAACCAAAGACGTATTTAGTCGTACATTTAAGCTTGACTCGAGCGTAAGTGGGCCTCCACTGTGCACTATTGTCCTCACTTTAGCTCGATTCGAGCTAAAGTGCGCTCTCAAGCGTGCTTTGTTGGTCACACTTTACCTCGAGTCGAGTTAATGTGTAGCCAAAAGAGCATGCTGGAGAGCGCACTTTAGCTCGACTCGAGCTAAAATGTGGCCAAATGTGCACAGTGGAGGCCTACTTTAGCTTGACTCGAGCTATAGTGTGGACAATAGTGCACAGTGGAGGCCCACTTTAGCTCGAGTCGAGCTAAAGTGTGGACATTAGTGCAATATCGATGTTCCAGTTTAGCTCGACTCGAGCTAAACTGTGTTCATTGAAGAGCATATTTATTGCAGTTTGTGCAGATTCTTCTTTCGTGCTATGATATTGAAGGTGTAGGGTTTAGGGCTCTTGGGTGAGAGCATGGATTTTACCTTTCAGCCATGGTTTATGAACCTTAATCCCAGACAAATTCTACTGGAACTAGACGTCCTACAACAACAATAATAAACCCACACACACAATATCAATCACAGTAGCACATGGAAACCAACACATTGAAATCATTCACAATGAAATCAGCACTTTGAAATGAGCACAATGAAATTAACACATTGAATTCAGCACATTGAATGTAGCAATTGAAACCACAACATTGACTTCAATGTGCACATTTAAACTAGCACAAACCACGACGAATAACCACAAACCACCACACACCACCACATTCAAACCAGCACAAACCAGCACATTTAAACTAGCACAAACCACGACAAATAACTCCAAACCACCACAAACCACCACATTCAAACCAACACATTGAATACACAATCTCATCTATTTTCTCACACATACATCAAAAGCAATGCGATCATAATGTTTCAAGACATCAGATCTAAAGCAAAACTACACAAATATCGAAAGAAATGCAAGACTGAATGAGTGCACTTACCTTTAAAATTGAGAAATCCAATTGAAATAGCTGTAAGTCTTGTTCCTTGTTCACGTCAATCCTCCGCGCACGGCCGTTTCAGACTCTACGTGCTCACAGAAACTCACACACACTCACAGGAACTCACAAAAACTCACAGAAACTCTCAGAAACTCACACACTCACAGGAACTCACAAAAACTCACAGAAACTCTCAGAAACTCACACACTCACAGAAACTTACAGAAACTCTCGGAAACTCATAGAAAGTCACACGAACTCACACAAACTCACACAAACTCTCACAAACTCACTGAAACTCAAAGAATCTCACACAAACAGCCCTAAACTCTAGCGCTACAGCATACGCGAACTCACACAACAAAAAATCGCACGTCCTACAAACCCTATCCGTAGGAAACCCTAACCTCCAGTAAATTGCGCTCGAAAGCCTAAAGTCTAGGTGGGATACTGCCCCTTGTGCAACCATCCTTCAACCATTCATACAAGCATGGTGACTCAAAGCGTGGTCACTTAAGGAGGTTCGTTGATGATTAGTGCTGTGATGGCTGAATTCAGCCTTAAAGTGAACCCAACCTTTAATCAAGCATAAGTTTCCCCTTAAAGCTCCGTTTTTGGCATTTTAAAGCTTGGATAGGTTCAATTCAACCTTGTGAACTTGATTAGAACTTCAGCAACCAATTCGAGACCTACGTGTGACCCTGACAGCAGCGGCCAGCAGACAGGTTTCTTTTTCTTTCACCCCGAGTTTAATTCTTCATTATCTTTGTGGTTATGACTCCGTTTTCTATGTTTTTTTTTGTATTCTTATTATTTTTTCTTGCTTAACACGATGGCAGCCCTCAACTAACCGTTTGACTCAATCCTGGACTCACAGCCAACGACCAGCAGTGCACACTTAACGTATATATTTACTCAAAATCGTACCCACACATTCACGTGCATACCACATGCATTCACACAATTAGCCCTACTTAAACACTACACCATGCATGAGCCTCCAACTGCGTTCACTTACTATGGTAGATTAAACCGATTGTTTGGTTGAGTTGATAGCAAACCCTAATCCTAGTGAAAATTTGGCAGCGCTTCCGCGTGATTTTTGTAACTAGAAAATTAGGGTTCCCTTCATGCACAAGGAGTTGATTACTAGTCCGGGGGAGGGGAGAGGCTCCTTGATTCAGCTCGATTCACCCTCCATCCTTGGTCTCCAGCTCGTGCTTTTGTGGTTCAGCTCGTGCTCTTGTGGTTCAGCTCCAGCTCGACCCCTTGTGATCTTCGTGCTCGTGATTCGGCCCTCGCTCTTCCCCTTGTGGTTCAGCTTGTGCTCTTGTGATCTTTGCCTTCTTGTACTCCAGCTTGTCCTCTTGTGATCTTCGCCTTCTTGTGCTCCAGCTCAACCTCTTGTGATTCGGCTCGTCCTCTTGTGATCTTCGCCTTCTTGTGCTCCAGCTCAACCTCTTGTGATTCGGCTCGTCCTCTTGTGATCTTCGCCTTCTAATGCTCCAGCTCGTGCTCTTGTCATTCGGCCTTCGCTCTTCCTCTTGTGGTTCAGCTCGTGCTCTTGATTCAACTTGACCTCTTGTGATCTTTGTCTTCTTGTGCTCCAGCTCGTCCTCTTGTGATCTTCGCCTTCTTGTGCTCGAGCTCGTCCTCTTGTGATCTTCGCCTTCTAATGCTCCAGCTCGTGCTCTTGTCATTCGGCCTTCGCTCTTCCTCTTGTGGTTCAGCTCGTGCTCTTGATTCAACTTGACCTCTTGTGATCTTTGTCTTCTTGTGCTCCAGCTCGTCCTCTTGTGATCTTCGCCTTCTTGTGCTCGAGCTCGTCCTCTTGTGATCTTCTCCTTCTTGTGCCTTAGCTCCTCCTCTTGTGGTCTTCGCCTTCTTGTGCTCCAGCTCGTCCTCTTGTGATTTGGCTCGTCCTCTTGTGATCTTTGCCTTCTTGTGCTCCAACTCGTGCTCTTGTGATTCGGCCTTCGCTCTTCCCCTTGTGGTTCAGCTCGTGCTCTTGATTCAACTTGTCCTCTTCTAATCTTTGCCTTCTTGTGCTCTAGCTCGTCCTCTTGTGATCTTTGCCTACTTGTACTCCAGCTCGTCCTCTTGTAATCTTTGCCTTCTTGTGCTCCAGCTCGTGCTCGTGATTCGGCCTTCGCTCTTCCCCTTGTCGTTTAGCTCGTGCTCTAGATTCAACTCATCCTATTGTGATCTTCGCCTTCTTGTGCTCCAGCTCGTGCTCTTGTGATCTTTGCCTTCTTGTGCTCCAGCTCGTCCTCTTGTGATCTTTGCCTTCTTGTGCTCCAGCTCGTGCTCTCGTGATCTTCGCCTTCTTGTGCTCCAGCTCGTCCTCTTGTGATCTTCGCCTTCTTGTGCCTTAGCTCCTCCTCTTGTGGTCTTCGCCTTCTTGTGCTCCAGCTCGTCCTCTTGTGATTCGGCTGGTCCTCTTGTGATCTTCGCCTTCTTGTGCTCCAACTCGTGCTCTTGTGATTCGGCCTTCGCTCTTCCCCTTGTGGTTCAACTCGTGCTCTTGATTCAACTTGTCCTCTTCTAATCTTCGCCTTCATGTCCTCAAGCTCGTCTTCTTGTGATCTTTTCCTACTTGTGCTCCAGCTCGTCCTCTTGTGATCTTTGCCTTCTTGTGCCCCAGCTCGTGCTCTTGTGCTTCAGCTCTTGCTCTTGTGATCTTCGTGCTCGTGATTTGGCCTTCGCTCTTCCTCTTGTCGTTTAGCTCGTGCTCTAGATTCAACTCATCCTCTTGTGATCTTCGCCTTCTTGTGCTCCAGCTCGTGCTCTTGTAATCTTTGCCTTCTTGTGCTCCAGCTCGTCCTGTTGTGATCTTCGCCTTCTTGCTCCAGCTTGTGCTCTTGTGCTTCAGCTCCCGCTCTTGTGATCTTCGTGTTCGTGATTCGGCCTTCGCTCTTTCCCTTGTGGTTCAGCTTGTGCTCTTGATTCAGCTCGTCCTTTTGTAACCTTTACCTTCTTGTGCTCCAGCTTGTCGTCTTGTGATCTTCGCCTTTTTGTGCTCCAACTCGTCCTCTTGTGATCTTCGCCTTCTCGTGCTTCAGCTCGTCCTCTTGTGATCCTTGCCTTCTTCTGCTCCAGCTCGTGCTTTTCTGCTTCAGCTCTCGCTCTTGTGATCGTTGTGCTCTTTTGCTTCAGCTCTCGCTCTTGTGATCTTCGTGCTTGTGATTTGGCCTTCGATCTTCTGCTTGTGGTTCAGCTCGTGCTCTTGATTCAGCTCTGCCTCTTGTAACCTTCGCCTTCTTGTGCTCAAACTCGCCCTCTTGAGATCTTCGCCTTCTTGTGCTTCAGCTCGTCCTCTTGTGATCTTCGCCTTCTTGTGCTCTTGTGATCTTCACTTCCTTGTGCTCCATTTCATCCTCTTGTGATCTTGGCCTTCTTGCGCTCCAGCTCGTGCGCTTGTGCTTCAGCTCTCGCTCTTGTGATCTTCGTGTTCGTAATTTGGCCCTTCGCTCTTCCCCTTGTGGTTCTCCTCATGCTCTTGATTCAGCTTGTCCTTTTGTAACCTTCGCTTTCTTGTGCTCCAGCTCGTGCTCTTGTGATCTTCGCCTTCTTGTGCTCCAACTCGTCCTCTTGTGATCTTCGCCTTCTTGTGCTTCAGCTCGTCCACTTGTGATCCTCGCCTTCTTGTGCTCCAGCTTGTGCTTTTGTGCTTCTGCTCTGGCTCTTGTGATCTTCGTGCTCTTGTGCTTCAGCTCTCGCTATTGCGATCTTCGTGCTCGTGATTCGGCCTTCGTTCTTCCCCTTGTGGTTCAGCTTGTGCTCTTGATTCAGCTCGTCCTCTTGTTACCTTCGCCTTCTTGTGCTCAAACTCGCTCTCTTGAGATCTTCGCCTTCTTGTGCTCGAGCTCGTCCGCGTGTGATCTTCGCCTTCTTGTGCTCCAGCTCGTCCTCTTGTGATCTTTGCCTTCTTGTGCTCCAGCTCGTGCTCTTGTGCTTCAGCTCTCGCTCTTGTGATCTTCGTGCTCGTGATTCGGCCTTCGCTCTTCCTCTTGTCGTTTAGCTCGTGCTCTGGATTCAACTCATCCTCTTGTGATCTTCGCCTTCTTGTGCTCCAGCTCGTGCTCTTGTAAGCTTTGCCTTCTTGTGCTCCAGCTCGTCCTCTTGTGATCTTCGCCTTCTTATGCTCCACCTCTTGCTCTTGTGATCTTCGCCTTCTTGTGCTCCAGCTCGTCCTTTTGTGACCTTTGCCTTCTTGTGCTCCAGCTCGTGCTCTTGTGATCTTCGCCTTCTTGTGCTCTAGCTCGTGCTCTTGTGATCTTCGCCTTCTTGTGCTCCAGCTAGTCCTCTTGTGATCTTGGCCTTCTTGTGCTCCAGCTTGTGCTCTTGTGCTTCAGCTCTCGCTCTTGTGATCTTCGTGTTCGTGATTTGGCCTTCGCTCTTCACCTTATGGTTCAGCTCGTGCTCTTGATTCAGCTCGTCCTCTTGTAACCTTCGCCTTCTTGTGCTCCAACTCGTCCTCTTGAGATCTTCGCCTTCTTGTGCTTCAGCTTGTCCTCTTGTGATTTTCGCCTTCTTGTTCTCGAGCTTGTGCTCTTGTGATCTTTGCCTTCTTGTGCTCCTGCTTGTCGTCTTGTGATCTTCGCCTTCTTCCGCTCCAGCTCGTGCTCTTGTGATTCGGCCCTCGCTCTTGTGATCTTCGTGCTTGTGATTCGGCCTTTGCTCTTCCCTTTGTGGTTCAGCTCGTGCTCTTGGTTCAGCTCGTCCTCTAGGAACCTTCGCCTTCTTTGACTCCAGCTCGTCCTCATGTGATCTTCGCCTTCTTGTGCTTTAGCTCGTCCTCTTGTGATCTATGCTTTCTTGTGCTCCAGCTTGTCCTCTTGTGATCTTCGCCTTCTTGTGCTCTAGCTTGTGCTCTTGTGCTTCAGCTCTCGCTCTTGTGCTTCAGCTCTCGCTCTAGTGATCTTCGTGCTCGTGATTCGGCCTTCCCTCTTCCCCTTGTGGTTCAGCTCGTACTCTTGATTGAGCTCGTCCTCTTGTAACCTTCGCCTTTTTGTGCTCCTGCTCGTCCTCATGTGATCTTCGCCTTTTTGTGCTTCAGCGCATGCTCTGGTGATCTTCGCCTTCTTGTGCTCGAGCTCGTCCTCTTGTGATCTTCGCCTTCTTGCTCTTGAGCGCGTGCTCTTGTGATTCGGCCCTCGCTCGTGTGATCTTCGTGCTTGTGATTCGGCCTCGCTCTTCGCCTTGTGGTTTGGCTCGTGTTCTTGATTGAGCTCGTGTTCCTACCGTTATTCACTCCCTCTAGTGGCCGGGGCTTCCGGCTCTCTCTCGTTGGATTCCTCTGTCTCTCTCCTCTTCCCTTTCCTTGACACACCCTACACGAATGAGCTCCTCGGGGGGTAACTACCCAAGCCCTTGCTCTCCTTATGTTCCCAAAGATGTTCCCCATTGCCTTTGCCTTCTTCCATTAATGACTTTCTTCTTAAAAAACCTATTACCCTATGTCTACTTATCTCCGTGCCACCTTTGCATTTAACAAAAGTGGGTGTCTCACTAACCAAGGAATATCTAAATCTCATACTTTAACCCCATGCCACATGTGTGTGCATGACCTCCAATAAGTGAGGTATTTTAGCTAATTCCAAGGATAAAAAATCTAACTACTCTACCTAAATTGAATTCCCCTTGCTTGGGGTTAGGACTAATTTACCAAGTGATGGTGAGGGTTTTTCCCACCTCTTTTGGACCCTTTTTTACTTATTTTTTTTAAGGCTTTTTAGGCCTCATTCGTTTTCTTTTCTCCTCACCACCCTTCTTCTCCTTCTCCTAGTTTTTTTTTTCCGTGATTTTCTCACCGTGGCCAATTGCGGTCGCTAGCTCGGTAGGAGGTAAGTTCTTCTCCACCACTTCTAATTTTGATCCTTTTCTATTATTTTTGTCTTTTCCAACCTTTTCTTAATTTTTTTCTTTCCTAGTTAATTTTTTTTTTGTTAACTTCATAAAATTCTTGGTTGCCACACGGTGGCTCCTAATGAAAGAATTAGTGCATGAAAAGGCTATTTAGCCATCTTGATAAAAAACCATGAGCTAACCAATGGGGTAACCTATTTCTACTATTTATTAACCTTAACGCACAGGATGCGTGGTCCATTCGTCACCGTGAGCCGTTTTTGCGGCTCTAACCATATCCTGAGTCTCGAAGCTTCAAACTTCTAAGCTCTAGTTGCAATCACAAAATTCCATCCTAGTCTTTACATTGTCTGCACAGAGCTCCTTCTAAAAACCTCATGTCTACTCAAGATCTTGGTCTAGCTTCGAGTCAAGGGCGCTTATGCTTGCACGCATCCTTAAATTCACGCTCCTTGAGAATCAACTGTACCTCAGCCATCTCCACATTACGACGAACATCCTCATCATGCTTGAAAAGATAAGTCTCGTACGCCTTCTGGTAGCTCAACCATGCAACTAGCTGCTCTTGACACTTGCTGGAATTCTCCAAGGCAGACACCGAGCTCGCATTGTGGAGAAGGTTGATAGTTATCACACACTCCAAAGTTCTCATATGGCGACTTCGCATCTACTGCATCTTCGTCCATAGGTGAAACTCAGGCTTCGTTTCATAAAACTTGTTGACATTCACCACGCACTTGTATCGCATACATATGTGAGATAAGATGTTGCAGAACACTGCAGCCCAAAAACACACAGGATCCGTGTGTCTTCTTTGAATCTCAAAAAAGGCCTGGTAGAAATTACTACATTTCTGGGGAGAAGTAAAACTCCCTGGAATCTGCGGCCAGCTGTAAGGTACTGTATCAAGCGTACTCCAGGGTGCCCACTTGTAACGCCGATATCCCTTTAAGGGACAGTGGTGGTAGTTCGTCGTGATCACTGCTGGCGGCACCGTTGACCAAGTCTGGGATGCCTTAGGATATAGCTGATCCCACTGTCTCCAGACTTGCGGTGATAAGCTGAAGTCCTCCAACAGCCAATCTATGGCTTGTCATGAAGAAAATGGCACCTCCTCCTTGCTTTTAAACATATTCTCGTACTCACTAAGGAATCGCTGCTTGTTAAACGATCCAGTCACTGGTAATGGCAAGCCTCCCCATATTGTGTGTCTATAATCTGGAGGTGGTCACATAAAAAAGGCCATCTGAACCGCTTCTGCCACATCTACGGTTTTCTTCTTCGCTCCGTCGATTGCACGCTTAAGCCGATGGTGAGCTCGGACCTTGGCATAAAGATACTACCCCATGGTGATCTCACCCCGCTGAGCCAATTCCTCGTGCTCCTAGACTTGAGTCATGCATCCCACGAAGCTTTGCTCGTTCTGTAATAACTTCGTCACCTTCTCCATTTGTTTCTTCCATTCTCCCAAGTACTCCGGGGTGGTGAAGACAGTCTTAAGATCAACCTCGAGAATAACTACCATTCGTTGAGCTACATCCGGTTGATCATATTGCCTCCGCAACTATAGTTGCCCCTCGGGAATAACTACCATTCGTTGAGCTACATCCGGTTGATCATACTGCCTCCGCAACTATAGTTGCCCCTCCAAGTACTAGTAATATAGTAGCACTATGGCTCCAATGTCGCCGATCCGCACCAGCAACTGTCTGGTGTCCTCCAACTGGACGTCCTATTTGACAATCATCTCGCAGATCAAATTCTGCATGTTGGCGAAGTTCGCCGCTACGGTCTACAGATTTTAGAATTCTGCCCGACTCAGCTTGTGTTGCAATTCGTAGAGACAGTATCCCTTTGGAATGCACCCAATCGTCACTAGATGCTTTCCAGAGTAACCGCTCCGGTTTCGTTCCCACAAAGACCTAATGTTCTTTCTTCAATATTCCGGATTACTAAACTATATTCCAGCAATCCATTTATCAGTTAGCTATAGTCATTACTTACGTAGGATAGATCCGGATCCTTCCGGATTCCAGATTATGTACAGTGATTTCCGACAAGAAATCTCCGGAAGTCTAGAGGGTAGTTTGATTTATCTCTGTTCCTCTTCAGAGAGTGTCCTAGAGTTTTTAAACGAGTGGCCAGAGTCCACTGACCCTGTTTTGTGTAAGTGGCTGGGTTTCTCACTGCCTGGTGATTTCAAGTGGCTAGGCACCCACTGTCCGGATCTTACAGTGACCGAATACCACTCTTTCTACTTTGCTAACTGGTAATTTGATTGCTGCTGCCAGATGTAGGCTCTCACGACATCTGGAAGGCCTCCCGGATGCGGTCACACAGAGACTAATCCGGACTACAATGACATTCCGGTGGGTATGGTGGCAATTCTCCGGACTAGAGGTTCACCGTTTCACTATGGTTATTCCGTCTAGGTATTGGTGTCAGGCTTTTTCCTATCTTAGGGAAGAACTCCGGTATTGACCGGAATCCAGTTTTGCACGGTTCCTACCGCGAACTAGAGATTACCAGGAACACCTCTGCAGTTCATCTCCTCCCCTCCTGACTACTTCCGGACCCTGGAGACTACGAGGAACACCTCTGCAATAGTTCTCTTTAGCTCTTCCGGGCGATCTCCTAACACCTACCTAAATGGTTTCCCCCTCCGGCAAAATTGTGGGACATACCAACCGGAAGATATACTTACACAACCCTACCCATCAAAATGGATCCGACACCCACGAAGGTTCACACACCACCCATATGCACGAGATAGCAAGACTAGTCCAAAAGTGTAGTGTGTATTACTAAGTGAGTATACAAGACTAGAGGTTTTGCCCAAAACCTCACTACTAAGTACTCTCTGAATTCTCTAACTTCAGATTTCCTTCTACCTATGCCCACGGAAAATCCGCTAGATCTTATCTAAAAGATCCGAGAAATCCGGAAAAGTCCCAGATCGGATCTCAGATCCTAAAATCTCGGAACAGTTCTGGCCTCCAAAATTCCTACTCTAACTACAAAACTGGCTATTGATTTTGGCAGCAACTGGGTGCACTTGGAGCCCCATCGTTAGTCGCTGTTGATCCGGACTCTAACCCCTGGGAAAAGAAGAAAAAGAAACATAAAATCTAACTAATCCTAAGTGGGAGCTCCTAGGCCCCGATTTCTCCCACTTCGGCGGGAGGGGGAGATCTTCACCGGAACGCGCGCCTTGCCCTTCGCCTTCTTTGAAGTTGCCGGCGAAAGGTTGGTCTTCTTGGCCGACGGTCCAGCCATTAAAGGGACAGCCACCTCCGGAGTACTAGCGTGTGGCGGTCGAGGGGGCTGTTGCGGTGATCCTTCCTAAATCGAGGGTGCCGGTGTCCCCGCTGCAGAAGCCGACCTGGTCTCGTGGACCAAGTCCCTGTAGCATACGGACGGACTCCTTGGCACGGTCGCCAACCTCTGGGAGACGGACCTTGGAGGGACAGGGAGGCCGCCTTCCGCCGGGGGGTCTGGCAGTCGCATGTTGGGTGGCGACAGGATATCCGGAAGGGTCTTCAGGATCTCACTCGTACTTGGATTAGGAAGTACGATGCCCTCCGCTGGCGTTTGGGGTGACGGAGTGTCCAGGGACTCCGGATTTGTTGACGAGCTCGGAGCTTTGGTGGTCTTGGTCGCTGCTTCCGAAGGGCTAGCGGTTCGCGTTGTAGTCGAGGTGTCTTCCGATCCAGGTGCTGCTGGTTCTTCCGGAAACTCCACGACGATGTTGTCGGCCAACAGTTTCATCTGCTCCCAAGTCCGTCCCATCTTATCCGCCTGATCGAGGAGGAATCTGATGATGTTGGCCCGGGTGACCTTCTCCTTCTTCTCCACCAGTTCGGTGAAGAGCCGGCCCCGGTTGACCACGTCAACCGAAATGTCTAGGGTGGCCCGGACCTCCAATAAGGCCGCTGTGGAAGCGTTGGCCTTTTCTTCAGCCAGTTTCCGGGCCGTCACCGCTAGCACTGCCTTGTCAAGCTACCCCTTCATCTTCTTCTCCATATTGTTACTTGCCTTGTACAGAGAAGCGATCCGGGTGTGCAGCGCCTTCGTGTCCACCTCCCGGCTCCGGAGTTCCTCCACAATGTTGATGGCGTTGTGGGGCTCCGTTTCCACATGGTGCCGGAAGTTAACTTTAAATCCGGTTAAAACAAAAAACTTAGTTAAGTAGTTATGATAGTTTTCGCTAGGATACATCCTATAGCCGTCAAAAAAGAATAATGACGGATGGACCGGGTTGCAAACCCTAATTAAGCCAAAACCTGTTAAAATCGGAGCCAGAGCAGTTACCGGATTTCCGGGGCAGGCAGTTATTCGGAACCGTCAGCCGGAACCGCCGCCATCAACTGTCATCATGACTCCGTACTAACTACCGGACTACTTAAGGATGGGGTTTGGGGGGAGAACTCTTTCTTCTCCATTCTTTCTTCGCGTGCAGGGTTTTCGTCTTCAGGCTTTCCTCCTCTCCCTCTTTCACTTCCTTGCTCCCGATTTCTAACCTCTGGCCGTTAGGGTTTGAAGCTTAGACGGTTAGAGCGGACGTGTGTCGGTTAGAGAGGGCTTTTGTGAGGACGGTGCGTGCAGGGACTACCTTGAGAGACGGTGAGGATTTAGGAAGCCCTCATGAAGTCTGTGCCGATGGCCAAGAAGAAGAGGACGGATAGAGATGGGCGCGGCAAAAGAGACGAAGAGCCGGCCGTGGGACTTCCCCCTTTGACCCGCGTCCTCCCCGACATCGCCGAGGACCTTGACAAATTCAACCTCCTGAAGTCGAGCCTGAAGACTATGGGGTGCAAGGGTTTGCTCGAAGTCCCCTAGGGCATGCGGGAGGAGGCCTACGTCCAAGAGCTTATCGGCACTCCGGACGAGAAGTACAAGGGGTTACTGAGAGCCCATCCGGAAAACTGGGGAGTTCCGGAATGGTCCCAGGCATACGACTTCCGGGGCGGACGCACCAAAGTGGTGGAACGGCGAGACGAATTCCTGGTAGACGAATTCGCGAGTCCGGCGGACCCGAAGGAAGGCTACAACATGCAGGACCTTCGGCATCTCGACGCCCAGCTCATGCTAGGGTTTTTAAGCCCTATCTTCCATCCGGAAAAGCCGAAGCGGGTGGTGGCGAAGTGGGCCTGCACCTTCCTCGAGGCACTCCGGAAGAAGATACTCGTCGACTGGGGAACGCTCATGATGGACATGATCAACCATCTTGTGGCCAACCTCCAGAGGGTGAAGAAGACGGCAACCCCCTTGGCCTCCTATGTGGTGCACCTCTATGCGCACTACCAGCAACTCACTGCGGCGGAAGTCTAGAAGTACGACATCGTCCTCAACTTCCGGAAGTACGGAGGGGACGAGTCTGAAGAAGAAGAATCCGGAGAGGGGGAGCCAGCGCCAAAAGTAGCCACCACCAGCACTCCGGAGGGCCGGAAGGCTCTAAAGAGACCTCGGGGGAAGGAACCTGCGACGAAGAGTCCGGGCATCCGTAACTCCTCTGCATCGTTCGGAGAAGACGAGTTTGGACCCTCAGAAAGGACCTGCCGGAAGAAGAGGAAGGTGGACCGGGACGACTCTAAGGGTCAGCTCAAACTGATGGATGAGTTCACCCGCGACATTGGCTGGAGGGTTGGGCTCCTCAAGGAAACCAACTACATCATCACGAGCAGTGTGGAGCAAATCTTCCGGAGTCTGGGCATCGAACGGCTGGAGGACGCCATCAACAGGGTGGAGGAACTCTGGAGTCGGGAGGTGCGCACGAAGGCGCTGCACACCTGTGAGCCGCAAAAACGGCTCATGGTCATGAATGGACCTCACATCGGGTCCATTAAGGCTAATAAGTGGTGAAAATGGGTTATCCCATTGGTTAGCTCGTGGTCTTTTGATCAAAATAGCTAAGTAGCCTTCCATGCGCTAATTTCTTAACTAGGAACCACTTATTGGCAATCGCGGAATTTAGGTAGTTAGCCAAAAAAAAAATAGAAAGGAAAAAATGAAGAAAAGATAGAAAAGACAAAAAACAATAGAAAAAAAATTAAAACTAATAGTGATGGAGAAGAATTTACCTCCTACCAAATCGTGGATTGCAATTGGTCACGATGAAGAAATCACGAAACCAAAAAAATGGAAGAAGATGAGAAATGATGGTGAAGTGAAGAAAAGAAAAGAAGAGGCTTAAAAGCCCTTAAAAAAATAGTGGGAAAGGTCCAAAAGGCTTGGACAACCCCCTCATCACTCGCTAAGTAAAATTAGGAATTACTCCAAGCAATGGGAATTCAATTAAGGTAGATTAAATTAGATTTAGCCTCCTTGGAAATTAGCTAATAGCTCACTTATTGAGATCATGCACACCCATGTGGCATGGAGTTAATGTTTAGATTTAGATATTCCTTGGTTAGTGGGACACCCACTCTTGTTAAATGCTAGGGTGGCACGGAATTAGGAGTCATAGGGTTAGTAGGTTTTGTAAGAAGGAAGCAATTTATGAAAGAACGCCAAAGGCCGCAGGGAACATCTTTGGGAACTCAAGAAGAGCAAAGGTTGGGGGGTTACCCCCGAAAGAAGCCTCATTCGGTTAGTGTGCGAGGAGTAGGAAGAGAGAGAACAGGGAAGAGACTGAATTTGTGTGGGAAGAGAGCCGGAAGCCCCAGCCCCGAACTGGTGAACGAGATTAGGTTAGAACAGGAGGAGGAAGATCACACCAGCTCGAGAAAGCAAGCACGACAAACAGAAGGAAGAAGATCACACGAGCTGGAGTGAGCAAGCACGACGAACAGGAGGAAGAAGATCACACGAGCTGGAGCAAGATCACACGACTAACAGGAGGAAGAAGATCACACGAGCTGGAGTGAGCAAGCACAACGAACAGGAGGAAGAAGATCACAAGAGCTGGAGCAAGATCACACGACGAACAAGAGGAAAAAGATCACACGAGCTGGCGTGAGCAAACATGACGAACACGAGGAAGAAGATCACACGAGCTGGAGTGAGGAAGCACGACAAACAAGAGGAAGAAGATCACACGAGCTGAAGCAAGATCACACGACGAATAGGAGGAAGAAGATCACACGAGCTGGAGCAAGATCACATGACGAACAAGAGGAAGAAGATCACACGAGCTGGAGCAAGATCACACGACGAACATGAGGAAGAAGATCACACGTGCTGGAGTGAGGAAACATGACGAACAGGAGGAAGAAGATCACACGAGCTGGAGCAAGATCACACGACTAACAGGAGGAAGAAGATCACACGAGTTGGAGTGAGCAAGCACAACGAACAGGAGGAAGAAGATCACACAAGCTCGAGCAAGATCACACAACGAACATGAGGAAAAAGATCACACGAGCTGGAGTGAGCAAGCATGACGAACACGAGGAAGAAGATCACACGAGCTGGAGTGAGCAAGCTTGACGAACAGGAGGAAGAAGATCACACGAGCTGGAGCAAGATCACACGACGAACAGGAGGAAAAAGATCACACGAGCTGGAGTGAGCAAGCATGACGAACACGAGGAAGAAGATCACACGAGCTGGAGTGAGCAAGCTTGACGAACAGGAGGAAGAAGATCACACGACGAACAGGAGGAAAAAGATCACACGAGCTGGAGTGAGCAAGCATGACGAACAAGAGGAAGATCACACGCGCTGGAGCAAGATCACACGACGAACAGGAGGAAGAAGATCACACGAGCAGGAGTGAGCAAGCACCACGAACATGAGGAAGAAGATCCAACGAGCTGGAGTGAGCAAGCACGACGAACATGAAGAAGAAGATCACACGAGCTGGAGCAAGATCACACGACTAACAGGAGGAAGAAGATCACGCAAGCAGGAGTAAGCAAGCTCGACGAACAAGAGGAAGAAGATCACACGAGCTGGAGCAAGATCACACGACTAATAGGAGGAAGAAGATCACAGGAGCTGGAGTGAGCAAGCACGACGAACAGGAGGAAGAAGATCACACGAGCTGGAGCAAGATTACACGACGAACAGGAGGAAGAAGATCACATGAGCTGGAGTGAGCAAGCACGACGAATAGGAGGAAGAAGATCACACGAGCTGGAGCAAGATCACATGACGAACAAGAGGAAGAAGATCACACGAGCAGGAGCAAGATCACACGACGAACAAGAGGAAGAAGATCACACGAGCTAGAGCAAGATCACACGAGCTGGAGCAAGATCACACGATGAAGAAGAGGAAGAAGATCACCGAGCTGGAGCAAGGTCACGAGAGCTGGAGTGAGCAGTTCGAATGCTAAGGATAGAGGGTGAACCGAATTAAATCAGGGAGCCCCTCTTCTCCCTCGGACCTCTTAAGTTCCTTGTGTATGACGTGAAACCTAATTTTCTAAATACAAAAACCACGCGGAAGCGCTGGCAATTTTTTGGTAGAATTAGGGTTTGCTATATATTCAACTAAACAATCGATTAAAACGCCATTAGTAAGTGAACGCAGCTGGAGGCTCATTCTTAGTAAGGCTGGAGTGGATTCTTGTGTGAATGGATGTGGTATATGCATAGGAATGTGGTGCACGATCTTGAATAAACTTATATGTTGAGTGTGCATTGCTGGTCGTTGGTTATGAGTTCATGATTGAGTCGCATGGTTGATTAAATGCTGCCCTCATGTTAAGCACAAAAAACTAATAAGAATCAAAAAAACAAACATAAGAATCGGAGTTAGAGTCAAGGAGATAATTAGGATTATAAGTTTGTAGATAATAGGGAAGCATGTCTGCTGCCAACTGGTTCCAGGGTCACACCTAAGCCTGAAACTGATCATTAAGGGTCTAATCAAGTTCAGAATGCTGAATTGAACCCATAAGAGTTGGAAACGTTGCATTCGGAGCCCTAGAACAAAAGTTACACTTGTTCAAAGGTGGGTTCAATCAAAAGGCTGGATTAAGTCACCACCTCACTAATCAACCACAAGGGACCTAAGTGAATATGAGATGTGTCACCATGCTTGTATAAGTTGTGTATGAAGGGGCTGAGGATTGGTTACACAAGGAACTAGGCCCTCGTATTAGGATCTTGTGTTCAAGGTTTAGCCACCCTTTAGGGGCGGTTTATTTGGCTCACATTTTGGTGCGTCTGCCGGGAGGAGGCGTGTCCATGGTTTGATTGTGCTAATCGTTCTATCATTGAATGTAGGGTACAAACGCTAATAGCCTTATGGTGCATGGAGCAGCATTGAGTAGCTTGAGGTAAGTGCTCAATTTGCTCGTGAATGGTTGAGTTATTGTTGGATTGTGAATGCCTTGTGAATGCCTTGTGAATGTTTGGAAGTATGGTGAATGCATGGATGCCAAGTTGTGTTTAAAGGTGGGGGTCTAGAAGGGAGTGTGGATTTCCCGACCCTCCAACCACAAAACTCCTTGTGTTGGAGGGATCCCCTTCTAGGCTTGTGGCTTGAGTTGAGCAAGGGGCCTAGGGGTGAAAGGTTGAGGCCCTCCCACGGGAATCCACGAGGATTTCCAGTGAGCCCCTAGGTCGAAGGAGAAGGATGCAAGTGCTCGGGTATGGGACAAGGGCGCCCCTTCCTTCCCCTCGCGCTTGACTAACCACCAAGGTAAGAACAACTTGGTGTAACTTGAATGGTTGAGTCAAATGTTGCAAGTTAACGCTACGTATGTGTGAATGAGCTACTTGGTGGGGAGTTGGAGTCGTGGACGCATCCAAGACGTAGGGGTGCTGATTGGAAGGAGCGCTGCGTACGGTATGTGCACTACACCCTCTTTTTAGGACCACGAGTAGTAAATAGGACCAACTTGGATGTGGTGACCACACTAGGGCTAGGAAACCCTGATTCCCCACTTGAGCCGTGTGGAACACTTGCCTTAGAACCGCTAGGTTGGGCCAACCACGAAATTGCATGCAACGAATCTTGTGCTAACAAGTGGATTGGCTGGAGTTGCTTCAAGGTAAGTTATCCCCCTCTAAAAATATTGTATGCGACCCATGGATTGGCCTTAGAATCGTTAGAGAGCGATTAGGTCCACGGTCGACTTCAACTAATGGTGACAGGGTGGCTGGAGATGCATCAAGGTATGTCTTCTACGCTGTGATAACATTGTATACACTTATTGTTGCATGCCGTCCCGTGATTGTGTCGTTTTCCTCCTAGTGGGTGATGCCTAGTTCAAAGTGGTAAAAGGTGGAAGGGGGATACCAAGGATACCAAGGAACCCCACCTTTTATCAAGTTGAAGCCTAGGTCAGCCCCATAGTAAGGATTTGTACCGTGTGGCGCCAGTTGGGGGACAACTTTCCAACGGGGTGATGCTCGTGGAGACATCCCTCAATTCGGTTAGCTTTTTGCCGTTTGCCCTTGAAGGTTAGTCCTTAATAGGATTCTTCGGCGACTCCATCGAGCTAAAACTCCACCACTAAAAATTGGGTCTTGGTCTTGAGTCAGTCCATCCTCGTGATAGAATCGGGAGTAGGAGTGTTGGAAACACCCACTCACCGATCGAATTAGGCCATGCATTGTGTAGTTCCACCCATGACCTTAAACCTTGGATGGAAAATCTTTCAGGGGGACATGACTATCATCAACGAACAACAAGATCTTACCCTTGGACCTTAGAGTAGATGTCCCGTGCCACAAGGTCCCAAAGACCTTCCCTCACACCACCATGGGAACCGGCGAGCGAACGAAGGGATAGGTCTAGGGAACTCACTGAGGATGCGGCGGAAGGATTCTTAGAGGTATTTCCTAGTGTGGTTCTCGTGTACCTTAAAGGATGCCTCTTACGAGTGGTATAGGAACCACCCCCCCAACACCTTCCAGGATTGGGATAGCCTCATGAGGGCCTTTTTGGAGCACTTTAGACCCGAAGTAGGTCAAAGTAATGCCCTCACAGCCCTAGCCGCAGTACGCCAAGGTCCAGGGGAGGATATCACGACATACATTAGGAGATTCGACCTGGTGGTTACAAGGTTCGTGGGAAACCTCCTCACCAATGACACCTTAACCCAATTCTTTATCCAAGGGTTCAACAATGAGGGAACCATTAGGGAGATTTTGAAGGTCCGCCCAGCATCGTTAGACGAGGCCAAGGCACAAGCTAGGCTAATAGAGCAGGTGGATCGAGACCAAGAGCGTATGTGGAGAAAGGAGGATCATCATATTCCTAGTTTCATACCCATCCATGCCAAGGGCAACGGACCAGTCTTAGAACCTAACCAAGGATCCACAGGCACACAAGTTCCTACGTGGAACTACTATGCTCCACCCTTGGACGTTAGGCCACTGGTAGCTCTTCCTGAGCTCACCTATCATGGAGAGCGGGGCACATGGAAGGAGGAAATGAAGAACGAAATCCTCCAAGGCCAACAGGGCTTCCAGGATCAATTAGCTCAACAAATCAAGGCCATGCAAGACCAAATGGCCTTGTTGATTAAGAACCAAGTCCCTAACCCCACACCTCTACCCATAGAGTCCGGTAGACATGCTTCGGGCTTATGGTGCACTCAATGTGGTCAACAAGGCCACACCAACCCTTTTTGCACCACTCCAGTGGCAGCACCCCAGCACCAAGCCACTCAACCTCCGTATGTGCCTCCCCATAGGAACCAACCACCGGCGGTAACTAGCTACGTGCCTCAAGGCTATGCATCTCCAAGCCAAGGTTATGGGGGACCTCCGAGACCACGATATGAGATCCATCACCCGTGTGGCAAAAGATACGCACCAGGGCAATGTTGGGTCGAAAGTGGGGTGGTATGCGGTAACTGCGGGGATAATCACCCTACCCAAGTATGTCGTAGACCGGACAAGGTAATTCCCATGCCCTTTCCACCAGGGAACTACCCTCAACAAGCCCAAGACCATTTGAGAGGTGCACGTAACCCCACCTCCGATAATACCCTTAGGCCTCCTAGTCTCTACTACGACTACAACAATAATCGCCAAAATCAGACCCCTCCAATAGGGGTCAATACCAAGGCCGGTTACATCCCTATTAACCAAGGACAAAGCCAAGGGGGCCAACAAAACCAAGGACAAAACCCCGGTGGCAACCAAAACCAAGGCCCACAAGATGTTCGCTATGCCACCATGTCAAGTGAGATTGTGTCCACCCACAGCCCATCCCTCACTGAGCTCAATGTAGTGTTCCACGAAATGAGCACAAACAAGGAACCGGAAACTTGTGAGTTACCCGCATTGGCAGTCCAGACTCGGTCTAACTGACGGGAGCCTAGGTACTCAAGCCCCCCTCCACCCATACCAGAGGAAGGTGAGACCTCAGAGGAAGATTCTCTTCACTTCTCTGACCTAAACGATACCACCAAGGAGGCGGTGGAAGGCACTAAACGGGCCAACTTAAGGTCCTCCCATGGGACACCTGGGTCCCGAACACCATTGTCCACCTCCCAAGAACCATGGGAAGGTCCACCGGTTCCTAGCCCCGAAGTGAACACTTTCCCACGTGTCGAGGAACACGTGGGAGAAGGGCCTTACGATTTATGGGCAGATTTGAGTCGTCTCAAGGCGGACATCACCATAGCCCAACTACTGGAGGTATCCCCACCCATGAGGAAGGTCCTTAGGTCGGGCACCCCAGTGAAGCGACGGCCTAAGGCAAGGGTTAGGTTGGCGGCTCGTGTTAAAAGTACACACCCAACATCGAGGTCAAGGCGGTTCAAATCGAGGTCTCAATCGTAGACAAGGTAGTGCCCAATGTACTAGTGGACGGTGGTAGTGGTTTAAACATCATGCCCCTCTCAACCATGGAGAAGCTAGGCCTTGACATCACAGAACCTTTACCGTACATCATCAACATGGCTAATCAAAGCTCGGAGGCCTTGTTAGGTCAGATTAGTGGTTGTAAAGTTACCACGGGGGGGTTAGAGTATTCCCTCACCTTCCAAGTCATCCGAATGCACTCCAACAAGGAGGCATACCCCTTGCTACTAGGTAGGCCTTGGTTGCGGATTGCCAATGCCACGGTAGAATGGGGGGGACCAAAACCAAACATCACCTATGGTCCACCGGAGAACCCTACTACGGTCCATATCCAACCAAGTAGGCTAGGATTATGCCGCGGTTGCATGGGCTCGTCGGAGGATGAATCACAAGAGGTTCTATCAAAGGAGCCTCCCAAAAGGGTGAGGTTTGCGCCCCACAAGGCGGTGGATTGAGCCCAACCCTCGAAGGCCCACGTAATGCCATTCAAGAGCATGGGACCGGGCCTTTATGAGTGGGTCCCTAGCGGTGAGTTTGTAGAGTGATTGAAAGAACACCCTACCTCGAGCGCGGATGAGGAGATGTCCGTGCATTTCATGGATGGTGAGTTGATTGAAGTGGAACCCAAGATGGAAGTAGGCCTGGTTCCTCTCCTAGATAACCTAGAACCCGCAGCAGTGTTCGGAGTGGATATCGATGGCACCCGAGGGATGGAGTTGGAGGTATTAATCGATGAGGGCTGTGAGCCCCAAAACCGGCTCACGATGTCATTTGGGCATTAAGATTAACTAGTTAGCATTAGGAAGTGGTAGTTAGGGTGAGATGGTTAGACTAAACCACCCATTGTGGTTAAAGAGCTTGAAAAGGCCTTTTACTTGCCATTTCCTAATTTAGAGGGAGGTCATCATCTCCAATTGGGGATTTAATCTTGTTAAAAAATAATAATAATAATAATAAATTAAAAAATTAAAAATTAAAAACTTAGAAGACAAAAGAAATTCTTGCAAAAAGGGAGACACCTGAAACTCCATGTGTTTTTAACACAATGGGAGGAAGCCTTGGAAAAAAAAAACAATACAAAAACCGAAAGAAGTAAGTAGACAAATAAGTAATTAAATAAACCAAAAAACAAAAGTAAACAAAACTTGGAGTGCAACCATGATGTGGCCACTCTTGTAGTTAATCTTTTAAAAACCATGCACGAAGTAGTGGCACATGGCCTTGGAAGAAATTAGAAAAGTTTAGATGGTGACGAGGGGAGAAATTAGCACCAATTATTGGCGATCATGGGCTACCCTTAGTGGCATGCCCGAAGTTACTTTTAAAAAACCTTTTTTATTTTTTGTTTTCTTCCTTCCCCCGAGCTGGCTCGGGGAAATTTTGGATTTTCTCGGGGGAATATTCCCTGGAATCTACTGAAGAAACGCTGGACTTCCAGCGTGAGTTACGTGCACGGCTGCCATTGGAGCTGGAGGGCGCTGGGTTGACTGCGGACAGGGAGTTTTTTCGCTCTCTCGTTTTTTGGTAGTTGGGTCTCGCGTCTGGGAGGGGAATGGCGGAAGAGCCGCAGCGTGAGGGAGACCAGCGAAGGGGAAGAGCCCCGCCTGTGAGAGTGTGTGCGAAGTAGGGTTTTGAGAGTGCCACAAGTTCGTAAATGTGGGCAGGCTCGGCGAGTGGTGCCGGAGGTGGTTGGGTTTGCGTGTGTGCAGCTGCAGATCGGGGGTTGTGTCTGTAAGTGTGTCCGGTGGGTGACACGGTCGTGGATCCGTTGATGAACGTGTGAGTCTGTGTGATCTGAGGTCAGTGCGGCGATCCATGCACGCGCAGGATTGCGAGCGACTTGTGGGCTCTGTAGGATCGGAAGTGTGTGTGAGCGGACGATGAGGTTTTCGTCCGGAGCAGAGAGCGCCGTGGGCGCTGCATGGAACGGGCGTGGATCCACGACGGCAGAACGGAGTTGCGCGCGGAGAGTTGATGGGTGCTGCAACGAAGCGGAGGGCCGCGTCGTGTCTGTGGACGCGCACGGAATGAGAGCGGAGGACAATCCGCGGCGTCTGCGATTGGAGCGTAGCGAGCATAAGTGAAGGCGGTGCTCGATTCTGTGAACATTGGAGGAACGTGCACGAGTTCGGGGTTGCGTCTGTGCTGGATCCGAGTCGTTGTTGCACTAGAGTTGGACGCCTGAATCTGTGGGCAGAAGGTGTGAAGGTGCGCTTCGGTTGGGCAGGATCGGAAGAGGTGCTGGAGTCCGTGGAGGGGCGGTTCAATTTTTAATCGCTGGTGCCGTGCATGATGAGGAAGTGAGTGCAAGGTTTTTGGGTCTGTGAGGAGGTTGTGTTCAACGAGAGGAGCGCCGGAAGGCTGGAGCAGCGTGCGGAGCGGACAGCAAGGTGCGGAGGAGGCTATGGCGTGCACGAGGCAGCGTAGGGCAAGCGATCGGAAAGGCTGAGGAAGCACCGAGGCGAAGACGAGCAGCTGTGGATTACGACAAGACGAGGGGCTCTGGAGTAGCGAGGAGCAGGGAGTCTCCTTGTTTATGTTTCTACCCTCTGCTCTCGGTTATCTCGATCTTCCTCCCTTCTTCCTTGTGTGCAAGCTGATTGTTCTTGGTCGTAGAAGGCTCTTGATTGCGTTAGTTGTCTAATTTTCCTTGTGTTAAAACTAGCCCGGAAGCGCTGCCCAAATGACGGAAAATTAGGTTATTGGAACTTAGGCATGAATTGCCAATCAATTGACAATTGTCCACATTAGTAGCTGGTTCTTGCATGGTGGAATGAATTGTGGTGGAGTGTGTATGGAATTGTCATAGTTTCGTAATTGTTGTGGAGATGACTGCTGGTCGCCTTGGTGGGGGTCAATACACATGTTTACTTGAAGTTGTGGATTGCTCATTAAGTCGGTCGTGACAAATTAGTAATAATAGGCATTTAAAAAACCGGATTTGGACGATTACACCAGAAGTTATGAAGCTTTGAAGTTACACCAATAGCGTGCAATCTTTAAGAAGTAAATCGAAGTTACTGATCAGTATTAACGGCAGGGTAAGTGGAGTAATGACCTGAACCAAAAGTGAAAGTGAACGTAAAAAAAAAAAAATTAAAAAAATAATAATAATAAAAGAATAGAAAATAATAATAATAATAAATAAATAAATAAATAAATAAAGGGAAAAAAAGAACAGTAAAAGAACCGTAAAAGGAAGATAAAAGAAGAGTAAACCAGAAGTCAGAAGAAGGGCGTAGGAGTCAAGGACTGTAAAGTGAAGATAAGTGCATTAATTGAATTAAATACCTAACTTAGTTGAGCAAGTTTTACTAACCATATGATAGAGAATACTTCCACGACTTGCCATCTTGTGTATGTGGGAGCATGAGCTGCTTGCAATGATAACCTTGTGAGTAGGGGTTAGGGTTCGGTGTCCACAATAAACCCTTCCACTAAGGGAGGCTTATTTGGTTCACACATTGTATATAAGATTATGGGATGTTTGTGTGGTCTTGTATCATGGGATCCTACGATCATTTCTTTACATAGTGGTCCTTACTGTATCACATGCTCTTTTAGTTTCTCATAACTTTGATTTGACAAAATTGCGGACTTATCTCCAGTGCGGGTTACCGCCCGTATCCCAATCGGCCGTTAGTAGAATGAAGAGGGAGCACTTTAAGAATGTTGCAGTTAAACCAGTTGGGAGTTCTTTCGCAAAATGCACCCTCTGTGACACTCTACAACAGTACATTGGGAGGTCGGTTAAGGGATCACCTGAATATAATTCGTTCGTGAAACAGAAATTGGCTCACTATAACCTCCAAGCATCGTGTAGGCGTGTGTACCATACTTGGCGGGAGGAGTCTAAGATGAGCGAGGGTAGAATCCTGTGTATAATCCACGATAAAATGGATACAACGAAGACTGCTATCTCTCGTATGCGAATTAACACCAAACTCACTTCCCCCCTTGATCAGTTCCCAGTTAACGTCACCGGTATGGTGACGCACGGACATGGAGATGGTGCCTACGCCCACTATTCCTCCGACCTTTGGCCGGGGGACTCTAATTATACTATTTCCTCCCTTCCAAGATTCATCCGGCGTCTGCAAGAACCACCTATGCGTGAGACTGGTAGAATGTTTCCTTACGCACCTGCAAATTCTTTATTTGAAGCAATGCTAAGAGGGAAGTCCAGATGCATGAACCTGTTGCCGGCGGTGTTGAATACCTTTGCAGACCCCATTCCCCTACCCGAAAAGTTGTACCCGCAGTTGGACAATAAGAATCAATTCCTCATGGCATTCTTATCTATGCTAACTCATCGGGGTGTGTTCAAGGAAATCCAAGTTGGATTCTTATTAATGGGGCACACCCATGAGGATATTGACGCTTACTTTAGCCACTTGCCAAAGACATTGAAGGGTCAAAATACTTATGTCGTCCCGGATTTGATCATGGCCTTCATGAAATCGCAGGACATGAGTTTCATGCCTGAGTTTGTCCAAGAGGTAGCAGATTTTAAATCTTTTGTTAAAGGTTATATCCGTGATGGTTCTGATAGGATTACGGGCCTTGGAGAGATGCACCTCTTCAAATTCTACGTTGACGATGAAGGGTGGCCAGTCATGCGATTTAAGGAATTGGCCGTTGATTCCTACAGGCTGCCTAAAGACAAGTGTCATAGTTTGCAGAGTCAGTATTCCTCCGGAATGCACTCAATCGTCACTAAGTGCCTGCAAAGTATACCACTCCGGTTTCGTTCCCTCAGAGATCTATTTATCCTTTCAAATTATCCCTAAACCACTAATCTATTTGTCACCTACGTTAGTGAATCTATTCAGTGACAGTTCCGGATTCTTCCGGATTCCGGACTTTAAGCAAAGCTTGCCGGAACTAGTTTCCGGAAGGTATATACATTGAACACCATATTCGTTATATTGGGAGATTTAGCGACTCCCAAATTAACACATGTAGATCATAAGAGCTAAAGTGCACATCTAAACTCTACAATATGGAGGGATATGAGTTTTCATTAAATTGGGAGGTAATGTTTTCTACAAAAACCCCTAGAAAAATAAGTACTACGGATAACATTACATTACGAATCTAACTATAATATTGAAAAGAAGAACACATTAGTTGACACTTCTTTTATACCACATGTGTTCATTGAATATGAATAGCTAAATATTCACACTCGATCCTACTAACTCGGATTAACACCATGCTACAATTTAGCTAAAAGTGAGCTAAATGACGGACAAATATCCACTTGTAAGAGAATTAGCTAAACACATTTTGATGAGCCCTTTTTGATTTAAAAGAATTTCAATTCTCCTTGTGGAATACACATTGGCAAAAAATATATATAACGAGTTTCAAATGATGGTGCTCAGAAGTGGAAAAAAAATTGCACACACTACCTCTCTTCGAACTAAAGTGTCCCCATCACTTAGAGGTGCAATGAACTCCAAAGGCAATTCCACACACTTTAGCTCCACCTGACCTAAATTGCGCACCATTACTAAGTACACTGAACTAAATAAGAAGATATGCTCACACTTTAGCTCCACTAGAGCTAAAGTGCGACCCAACATTTACTTTCTATCATTCACCATGAAGGCAATTACTGGTGTTATTGGTTTCAAGACTAGAAGCAATTTACCACATTGTTATTTTAAAAAGAAAATAAAACATGCATGCAAATTATCACCGATACGCAAAAACAATGGAAAGAATATTTCATAGCAATCCTTGGCATCACATATTATAGTCATACAAAGTGTAAATTAATCAAATATAAATATCTATAATCTCAGCACCAATGGATCTAACCATACTACATGAAGTATTACGCATCAGAATCTAAAATCTAGGAAAAGGAAACTCCATTTATCTAAGTCTATTACGATTCGGACCTGGCAAGTGCTTTCAAGGAGGCCTTGATAATTGCTACTTGTCCCTTCGGAATTTTTGTAGTTGAATCTTGCACATGACCTCCATCCCTCTTTGAAGACCTAGGTTTCCATGCTGTCAAGATTGAATCGGTACTCTCCCACGTTATGGCTATTCCCTTTTCAATTGTCCAGGGAAGGTTGCAATCTGTATCCCAATCTTAATAGAACTTCATAACATCCCGATCGCACGATATAGGGCGGAAGAATTGGATACGGACGGTGTTTGGCATATCCGGGTTAAAATTAGGATCTGAAACTGCTTGAGCAATCCAAAATGGGCGCTCGTCCCCATCACAAGGCTGCAATGCAACAAAATAGCCAGCAAAAAGATCACAACCAACTCTAAAAGAAGGAGGTGGACGATCGCGTCTCTGGCCAACAAAATGTTCATCTTCACGGTACTCCTCACGAACCTCACCCTCCGCTGAGAACTCATCTTCAATGGCATGGGCAATTCGCGTCGTTGGCCAAAAGCCGTCTTCCAATGATATTGGCGTATCCATTGGAATAATCAAAGCATCTCTAACATCGCACCAATAATACGATAGCGGCTCAAAACGTGATCTGGCTTCAACAGACTCCCGCGATGATTGCTCCCAATGATCGATGAATCCTGAAAGTCCCTTCACCACCTCATGGAGATGTCGCATCATAGAAGGCTTCAATGCATCAGGTTCTCCGCGAGGCCATAAACACCTCCCTTCAGAATCCTCCTTCCACAATTTGATGCCACTACCTTCTCCTCCCTTAGGAAGCCAATCCTCATCATGACAAAGGATTTTATATTTCATTACCGGACAACCACTTGAGTCCACATAAAACTTGAACTGATGAGCCTTTGTATGACCCTCCAAAGCTTCATCACCGTCCGCAATCATATCCCCAATGAACTTCTTAAAGTCAAGAACCTCTTGGATGAGATGTGGGATTGTGGAAACACTCTCATTTTTCATAAACGACCTCATGAGTAGAGGAATGGTTGGAAAACTCTCCTTCCTCAGCGTCATACTCCAACGTCCAAATAATGCATCTATATCATCATGTGTATGACCAACTAGCATAAAATTAACATATACCTCGCGGAAGATGCGTTTTGCTACAAGGAGAGACCAAAAACAGAAAACAAATCTATTTTTGTTATCACCAACTGCATTGTCCATTTGCACGTTCAATATTGGTGGCAAAGACCTCCCTGGAACTAGGATATCTGGAATCGGCCCTAATGGATCCAAACACATCTCCGCACTCCGTAATACCGCCGCATACAATGGATGAGAACTAGATTCTGGAAAGAGTTGCCGGGACGATGACTTCGGAGGCGCCTCTAGGTCACGCAATAGTTTTGCAAACGACCCGACCGTGTAATTGGCATCATGGGAGTATAAATCAAGGCCGTAATGGGCATAACGTTGGTCCACATGACCATGGGCAAGCATGCCTGTGATTGCAAGAGGCAACTTCATAAGCCCATCTAAGTGCTTTATTTTATGTAAAAAAACCAGGGAGGCGGTCTTTGAGTGATCCATCTTATCATGCATGATGGTAAGAACCTCCTGGGGCGATGACTTTGATCGGAATCGGTTCAGGTAGTACAAGTCCCGATGTGAGAAAGCAAAATCGATGTGAACCTGCATCTTCTTTTGCCATAGCAGTGATGCTTGTGTTCCAAGTTGAGTAAGTTTCTTCTGATCCTGGTATTTGTCACAAGTAGAACAACGGGCAAAGTTGTCTCCACCTTTCTTGGCATAGTACTCAGGGAAGCTCACTCGCCGAATCTTACTCAAGCTTGAGGTTGAGATTGGCGGCAATCCACAATCAGCGAGATGATCATCAAGAAGCGGTATCTGATCCTTCCACTTAAAACTTGCAGGTAAGACCTTTGCCATAGCCTTCTCGCCAGATGGGAGAACACGAGACTTGTGAGGCATGTGGTCCGCATGTCTATTCAGAATGGCTCCAAGAGCGGCAATAGCCACAATCGTTTGACCTCTAGGCTTGCGCAAACCGGTATTCCCGTGGTGTTGAGCGGCATGACCAGCGGCAGCATCCTTCGCATTCCGATAGAAAGTACTCGCACTTACACCCATGATTTTCATCCAGGCATGGGCACAAACGTCCACACCCTCTAGAGTCACAACCTTCCTACCCGCAGCGTTTCTATGAAACTGTCTGTGAACGTCGAGTTTGATATGATTTCTAAACTGCACGATGGTCTCACTATACAAGCGAGTCCAAAGGACTTTTATTTTCTCTCTAGGGTAGTGTTGAACACAGTTTTGAGTGCAACAACTATTGCTCGCAACAGCGTTAATGGAAAGAGGGGTAATGAGGAATTCAGCATTCTTGGACACTGTTGGACGTGTATTCCTTGAGGAATTGTCGTACGAACGGGAGCTCCCACCTAGAGGTCTGTTACGATTAACCAACCAGACATTGTGAACGTCCCTAAGGCAATGATGGAAGAGACTCACACCGTTTAAGAAGACTTGTTGAATTGGCCAGGACTTAAACGAGTACCTCCACTCATCAGGAGCTTCCTCCAGAACAAAAGTACTGGACACTTGTACTACAACATTCGAATCCCCAAGAGGACCAGAGGAACCTAGAAGTGCACTGGACCGGACATTGCGAACCAATCCCTCCGCAACGCGAACATCCGAACCATTGTGAAGGGAAACAGTCATCCCGACTCAGAGACGGCGAGGAATAACATCAAACTCAGGAAGGTCTGGGTTCACGGGAGCGTCAACATGAACATCATCGCCCTCCGAAGACGACATTCTGCATTCCAATGAGATAAATATTAAATAATCGTGACAAATAAGATTGGGTAAATATCTTGTAGGAATAGACATCAATGAAGAAGCATAGGAGGAGGGTAATTAATCTCGATTCGAGGTAAGGTCTGGCGCTTAAAAATAACTATGATTTAAGTGAGTTGACATTGTAAACCAGGCAAATTTAGCTCGACTCAAGGTAAACTCATGCGGTATTTTATGACAAGTATAAAATTTTATGCGATTAGTTTTAATCCGAATATGAAATTATCTCACCCTTGTCAGTGACAATTAAGCCCGACCCAACCTAAATTAATGACTATCAGACTCATTGTCATTTTTTCTCAAGTCGAGATAAACAAAAGTAGAAAATAAGGTATGACAGTTTAGCTTGAGTCGAGCTAAACTGTCATTGGACATAAGGAAAGCCAGTTTAGCTCGAGTCGCGCTAAACTGTCTTATAATATTGATTTGACAGTTTAGCTCGAGTCAAGCTAAACTGTAGATACATTATAGTAAGACAGTTTACCTCGAGTCGAGCTAAACTGTCCTTCCGTGATTCTCGGCGTCTTTTTAGGGATTCATATGGTAAAACTCTTCAGCCTATGAATCTGACTAGATTTTAGGGTTTAGGGTTTAGAGTTCACATTACTACAACCCAAATCTTTCTGTCAGTCGTCAAGAAACTCGCAGTGATGCTTCAAAATCACAATAGCAACTAGAACCACCGCAATAACCCTACACACTGTCACATCCTAATTGCTAGAGACTGTGCACGGAGAATGTAAGAAGTATACATTATGTACCTTATGAAGAAGACAACTGGTGCGTTGATGCCTCGCGCAAGTGTCCTGCTCAACCGTGCGCAACCTATAGATGTTACCCTCCTCAACCTCCGACAGTTGTTCTACCTCCAAGCCTCTCCACAACAACCTTGCACAGCAACCAAAGTAAGAAGGAAAGAAATGAAGAAAGTTTTCGAGGATCGGCGTGGTCACTCACGGACACACGACCGTTTCAGAATTGGCGGGAGGAAACTTTGGAATTGGCGGGAGGAACCTTTAGAATTGGCGGGGGGACTTTTCCACAGCCCCTAAAAAAAGTGCAAATTCGAAATCTTAGCGGCAAACTGAATCAACTATTTCGTGGCTGACTAAAATAAAGAAGAGTACATACCTCGAATCTACTTGCACATGCAAGTTATATACAAGGTTTTAGGGTAACGCTCAGGGTTTGGGTTAGGGTTAGGTTTAGGGTTAGGTTTAGGGTTTAGGATTCAGGGTTTTTAGGGTTTGGATTTAGGGTTTAGGATTTGGTATTTAGGTTCAGGGTTTTAGGGTTCAGGGTTTAGGGTCCTTCGTTTAGGTGTTATCTTCTGATGTCATTTCATTTCAATATAATAATACTTTGAAGATTCAAGATATTTGCCAATTCAACTAAGGTATAGAGAAATGTAGAGAAGATATTGAGATGATTAGAAATAATTTGTATTACAATCCAAATAGGACTTATCTATTATGTTGAAATCAAAGACCTTAACAAACGAGTAGCATTCACCACAAAAAAAAACATGTTATATGTGCGCGTGTATTTTTAGCAAAAAAATATGTATTCAAACATGCTTTGGACATCATTTCTTTGGGGTTTTAAAAATGTGCATCATGTTACTATTTTGTCATCAATTCAGAATGTGCATTCTTTGGCAAGAATCCCATGTGTCCCCATGGTCTAAATTTCAAATTGAAATTGGTTACTATCCACTTAGAGGTACTCAAAGACTTGAAATGTGCGCAAACTAATATTAATTTTGGATTGAAATATCTTATATTTGAGTTCACATTGTATTATCATGAGTTTAGGGTGTGGCAATCTAAGCATGACATGAAAGATGGAAGAATTCTTGACCATACACAATTTATTTCATGTTTTGACGTGAAATTAAAGACTTTGTCATTTGTAAAACATAGAGAGTGGAACAATTTTTAATGATTTAAACAAGAAACGGAGAGACCTCCTCATGACAAAAAAAGGATAATCAAAATATAAAATATAACTAATACAAAGTGTATCACTTAGTGCATCAGGCATAATTTAATGTTCGTAATGTAAGTAATTTTGAATTTATTTATACATGCAAAAAAGGAATAATTAGTTTTTGAGCACGTTCTAGTGGTCGCAAATTATATTTGAAATTCTCAAAATTTTGTAGAAGGATGATAAAAGTCATGAGGCATAATTATTAGTAATTTATTTTCTCAATGAACGTCTTCAATAAAAGTTATGCGAGCCAAAAGAGAAACTTCTCGATTGCCGGCACGTCAGGCAACCTAAAAAACATTTTGCTATGACACAGTATGGAATGTGATATTTTCAATACATAGAAATAATATTAGAACGAATGATATTGTGGAAAAACATGTTATTTTTCTAGTGAAAAACAAGACTACATCCCAATTCATACATTTTCACACATTGTCACATATTATTGATTTAGGGTACCAAGAATACTTAGACTTCATATCCACCGAAGACTATGGGATCGTCATATTTTTTTGCTTTTTAATATTACTACTGGAGATTTAGGTCCACATATTTTGAAAATCCTTTTAAAATTCAAAAGATTACTATTTCACGTGTGAAATACTTAACCATAAAGAGAAGTACGGAGTTCAAAATGATTGTTAGTAGAAGTGGATATACACATTGCACATACATCAGCTCGGTTTTTAGGAGAGGTGTGCGCCATGACTTTGTGCAATGAACCAAAAGGAGTGTGTGCACACAGTTTAGCTCCAGTAGCGCTAACGTGTGCCTCATCACTAGGTGCAGTGAACTAAAAAGAAAATATGCACAGTTTAGCTCTACTAGCGCTAAATTGCGCACCATCACTAAATGGAGTAGATTAGAAAGCAAAAATGCACTATGTAGCTCCAGTATACAGAAGATGGCTTCTAGAGAAGTGGACACTAAGTAGGAATCGACACAGTAATTGTAAAATGTACAATAACTGTAGTGACAAAACTATACATCACCCAATGTCAACTACCACTCTAAATGTCAATCCTAGTAAATAGTGGAACATAAAGTTTTTTACTTGTGGACAATTAGTTTAGGAAACCTTAATCATGGTTTGATTACATCTTGAGCATCATAGTAAAGAAGGGTTGAGTGCATGTAGAAAAGCAAGAATTTGCAAGAAAGAGCTTGGGAATAATCGGACGTAGGTAAGGAGCAAACGAAAAATATCAAAAATTGGACAAAGTAGAATGTAAAATATGGAGGGAAAATGAAACAACAAGTAGAAGATTGGAAATATAAGAACATTCTTCTGGAAACGAAAATGAGTAAAGAAAGGAATATTCGAAAAGGAAAAAACTTAAACATACATTAAATATAGAAATACAAGTAAAATACTCATTAGATATCCATCACATATTATGCATTCAATGTGCATCACATATTCAGTAAATATTCATTAAATACTTATTGAATATTCAAATACACATTAATTTTACATTAGAAATTTATGCACTATTCATTAACTAATCATTAAGAGTGCATTAAATACTCTATAAATAATCATCAAATATACAAATATTAATTAAACTATCATAAAATATACTTTTAAAACTTCATTCATTCATTAGGTAAAATTTAAATATTCTTTAATTGCGCATAAAAGTTACAGATATACAAATATACATGAATTATCCTATAAAAAATCATTACAAAGTCATTAGTTATTGGCTAATTATATGATGACACATTAAATTATCATTAGATAATTTTTAAAAATATTTTAAAAATGCAAGAGATGGGAATGAGAATAGTTGTGGATAAGACGATAAGAAATTGAGGTTGAAGATGAGACGAAGAATAAATGCATGCCGACCGGTAGTCAAAACATATTGAGCTTATACAATTTATCAAGTATCAAAATTGTGTGCTAGGGAAGAGTTTTGATAGAGGGCTATTAAAAAATGAATTGTAGTAGGTGAACAAATGAGGGATAATATTCATGACAATGGTGGCTAAAACTAGTTTCCAACTTCTTGACAAATAGTGTACTAGAAAAAGAGAATCTCCACCGGGGCTGAGGGACCGGGATGCAAGAATAAACACGATAAAGCCCACTCCGTGAGGCCTAGGCCGATGTATCGGCCCACTGGAGTGGCGGCGCCGGTTCTTCTAAACAATAAATTTACAAATAGTACAGGGAGACCAAAATTCCCCGGTAGCATGTGTTCAATCATGTAATTACACGAGGGAATTAAAGAAAATCAATAAACACCCCAAAAAAAATTAGCCTACTATGGCGTAAGTGTTGGGCGCAGGCGTTCCCTCACAGTGGCCAATTCGGTTTAGGTGCGGGGGGAAAAGGGTAACCCCCCTCCCTTCATCTCAAACTTGGGCACCTTCCCGCTAGCGTGGAAAATTCCCCGTCAGGGGTGGAGATGTTGTAACTACTGGATTTGTACCCTTAGAGTAAAAGCAAAATGAAGTGAAAAGTAAAGAAAAAATTCACACTTTAGCTCTATTAGAGCTAAAGTGTACACCATCAGTAAATGTAGGGAACTAAAAAGGAAATATGCACACTTTAGCTCCAATAGAGCTAAAGTGTGCACCGACGTTTATTTTATAATTATACAATTGCAAGATGTGGTCTTAACATACTTATTGTCAGTTCGATTTTCATAGTAAATAATATCAAACTCATAAAAAATCAAAAGGTGATTTGAAAGTAATAGAATTTTAAAATCATAGCTTTAGAACTCTCTTAAGTGTGCTTCACCTAGTAATTGGTGTAGGAGGAACTTCTTTACATCGATGGTAATGAATTTACTCCTTGTGTAATGTAGAAATTGAAATCGAGTCAAGCGAAAGCGAGCTGATCCACTAAAACCATGAAAGAAAACTAAACACTATAATCATGTTTCTAACACTAATATATAATCGTTCACTTCCGTCCAATCCAAGTTTGTGTATTATTGAGAAAATGCTAACTTAGAATTTTTAATTGAGATCATACGAATGAAATTGGAAATAATCACTTTTCTTTTGCTACCTGTTCGTTGGCCCAGAATATGCAAAATTGAAGTGTTAATGGCCTAGAAAAAATGTGTAGGAAATTTATGAGTACAGAAATACTACACGCGCGTAATATCTTCAACTTGTTCTAATAAGATTAAATTGGCTTCTTGAAACTCCGGGTATCAATAATAAAGGTGAATGAATTGTAGTGCAACCATATGTAATACCCAAGGGTCTCACCCGAATATCACGAAGGGTATCCCGAGGGTATCTCGGGAGCACCACACGGTCACAGGGTTTCGACCCTCACGGCTTTAGGTGCCCCCACGAACTCCCACGAAATCTGGGCGCGAGCCTTTTCTTCTTCTCATTTGGTTGCTAACCAGGTTTTCTGTGCGTACTTCCAGGCCTTGTTATTTTGCGAGTTTTGTGAGTTTATGCGTTGGTTCGTCGTTGCAACTTTGTGTTCGTTTCGTTAGCTACAGGGTTTGTTAAGTTTGTGTATACTGTAGCGCTGCGTTTAGGCTTTCGAGCGCAATTTACTGGAGGTTAGGGTTTCCTGCGGATAGGGTTTGTAGGACGTGCGATTTTTTGTTGTGTGAGTTCGCGTATGCTGTAGCGCTAGAGTTTAGGGCTGTTTGTGTGAGATTCTTTGAGTTTCAGTGAGTTTGTGAGAGTTTGTGTGAGTTTGTGTGAGTTCGTGTGACTTTCTGTGAGTTTCCGAGAGTTTCTGTGAGTTTCTGTGAGTGTGTGAGTTTCTGAGAGTTTCTGTGAGTTTTTGTGAGTTCCTGTGAGTGTGTGTGAGTTTCTGTGAGCACGTAGAGTCTGAAACGGCCGTGCGCGGAGGATTGACGTGAACAAGGAACAAGACTTACAGCTATTTCAATTGGATTTCTCAATTTTAAAGGTAAGTGCACTCATTCAGTCTTGCATTTCTTTCGATATTTGTGTAGTTTTGCTTTAGATCTGATGTCTTGAAACATTATGATCGCATTGCTTTTGATGTATGTGTGAGAAAATAGATGAGATTGTGTATTCAATGTGCTGGTTTGAATGTGGTGGTTTGTGGTGGTTTGGAGTTATTTGTCGTGGTTTGTGCTAGTTTAAATGTGCTGGTTTGTGCTGGTTTGAATGTGGTGGTGTGTGGTGGTTTGTGGTTATTCGTCGTGGTTTGTGCTAGTTTAAATGTGCACATTGAAGTCAATGTTGTGGTTTCAATTGCTACATTCAATGTGCTGAATTCAATGTGTTAATTTCATTGTGCTCATTTCAAAGTGCTGATTTCATTGTGAATGATTTCAATGTGTTGGTTTCCATGTGCTACTGTGATTGATATTGTGTGTGTGGGTTTATTATTGTTGTTGTAGGACGTCTAGTTCCAGTAGAATTTGTCTGGGATTAAGGTTCATAAACCATGGCTGAAAGGTAAAATCCATGCTCTCACCCAAGAGCCCTAAACCCTACACCTTCAATATCATAGCACGAAAGAAGAATCTGCACAAACTGCAATAAATATGCTCTTCAATGAACACAGT
Organism: Bryoerythrophyllum caledonicum; assembly: GCA_963971425.1. Taxonomy (NCBI): domain Eukaryota; kingdom Viridiplantae; phylum Streptophyta; class Bryopsida; order Pottiales; family Pottiaceae; genus Bryoerythrophyllum; species Bryoerythrophyllum caledonicum. The sequence goes on along the minus strand of OZ020516.1, from coordinate 2,916,528 downwards.
TTAGCTCGAGTCGAGCTAAACTGGAACATCGATATTGCACTAATGTCCACACTTTAGCTCGACTCGAGCTAAAGTGGGCCTCCACTGTGCACTATTGTCCACACTATAGCTCGAGTCAAGCTAAAGTAGGCCTCCACTGTGCACATTTGGCCACATTTTAGCTCGAATCGAGCTAAAGTGAGGACAATAGTGCACAGTGGAGGCCCACTTACGCTCGAGTCAAGCTTAAATGTACGACTAAATACGTCTTTGGTTGCGTTAAAGCCGGCTCCATCGAAAGAAATTAAATAAATTCCCGAAAACTCTCGGTCAAAAATGACATGACCTTCCAGTAAAGCCAGCACACTTTACCTCGAATCAAGCTAAAGTGTGAGACAATAAACATACACAACAACTCAAACACAACAACATTCGGACTTTAAACATTCCAAAAGTATAGTAAACCAATGATATCGACGACCCAACTCATGTCCACTTCTCGTTATATTTTCACATGTGTGCAAGAGCTTCAGTCTCGCTTCAACCACTTGAGAACCTCAAAGAGTGAGGTTCGTGAGTGATTTAAGCGTGAACTGAAGCTCTTTCACAGTTCGGAGAGTTAAACGAGAAGTAGCCATGATTTGAATAAAAATGTATAGGAAAGTCGTTTGAATGAATACTATAAGTGTCAGAACTGTTCAGCTATGCATTCCATGCATGAGCACTTTAGCTCGAGTCGAGCTAAAGATGAAGCTAAAACTTGAATACAACATTGATACATTGGTGTAATTGCAGTCTCCTAACTCAACTCACGTCTACTTTTCGTTCACCTCTCATAAATCGTGCAAGAGCTTCAGTCCCGCTTCAACCACTTGAGAACCTCTAAGAGTGAGGTTCGTGAGTGATTTAAGGAGAACTGAAGCTCTCCCACATTTCTGAGAGTTGAACGAGAAGTAGGCATGAGTTGATTGTAAGCGTCTAAGAGAACGTTCGAAATGACTAAATTTTGTTGCAGAGTATTACTCACATACTTGAATAACGGTACACTTTAGCTCGAGTCGAGCTAATTTGTGACCTCGCCGTCCTAATCGGATGATCAATAGAGCAATCTAATATCTTTGCTCTGTTTCGTGTTTGTGCAGATCTGAGAGGGACAGGATGGTGTCGCAGCTGCAGCACTTCTTCAAGCCAAAGCCTGTCGACGTTGACGATGACGATGGAGACGACAACAACCACTTGGATTGTTGGGAGCTGAAGGATCCATCGATGACACTGAAGTGGACGCTTTTGTGGGCGACCTATACGGATCATTTAGTGTTTGGTCACACCTTCGCTGGTGCTATCGTCGATCCCCAGCACATCGACTTCAAGACCAGAGTTACTGATGTAGTCCACGAAGATAACGATCACGTTAAGTTGTCGTGTGAGACGACCACAAAGTCCTTAGATCCGTATTTCTTTACTATTATAGTAAACAATAGTTCATCTCCCTTCTGTATCCTGGATTTAGTCGATTCTCTTAGGTCTTCCAAATTTGAGGAAATAGTGACTCAAGTCGAGCATGAGATCTCTCTTAAGAAATGGGAGGCTAGTAGCGGATAGCCACTAAAAGCGAAGGCTGTAGCTAATAAACTGCGCGTCATTCTATCTAGAATGAGTACCTTTGCCGCTCTAGATTAGGCCAAGAATATCGAGGCAAGACGCCCGATAGAACTTTCAACGGTTTCGGGGGCCGTGACCGGTAGCCAGGACATAAGTCAAGCGTCGGTACCGGTTAGAACTCCAGGTGCGAGAACAAGTCGAAGCACCCTGCGCAACACGCTATCTGCTTCCCCCGTCAAGAAGCGCTCAACTGCCAAGAAGCCGGAGACCTCTTCAAGAAAGAAGTCGAAGCTCGTATCGGAGGAGGAGCTAACCAATTCGATGGCCTCTGTACTCTCAGAGCTCCCTAAGGCGCTCAGATACGGAGAGACAATCGACTACAACAACGTCCAACAGATTTACCAGAAATTCTGGACGGAGTGTCAGAGCTGTTTTTTCAAAGGCGACAAAGAGATGAAGATCGAGCTTGACGTGATGAGGTTGCATAATGCACCGCCGGAGTGGACGATCCGTGCGTTCGAACCTCGGGGCATGGAGGAGTTGAAGCATTACTACCTCCAAATGCGAGACAAGACGTAGAAGCAGACTCTCTACGTCATGCCAAAGCTCGACACTATGCCGACGACTGTGGAGGAGCTCAGCGACTGCGACTTCTACATCAACGGCCAGCACAACGTTGCAGCCTCAAAGGAGATGATTAACGGCAACGTTCCGGAGGTGATGAGAAGGCACTTCCGAACATGGCAATGTTACATTGTCTGGACGCAGGATCCGGAGAAGCTGAGGAAGATTTCCGCGTATTATAATCACGTGAATCATTTGGTCCGGTTCAAGCCGACGTGGGCAGCAAATATCCTCGGCTCCCGGCTCTGTGGATCCAAGCTGGGAGACCAATGCCGAAGCACTCCGCCACAGGCGTTCGCGGGTCTCACAAGTCAGGTCGGAGAGCGGTAGCGGAGATTGCAAATGACAAGAGGTTTGAGGTAATATATCTTAACTAATGTCATGCACTTTAGCGCGACTCGAGCTAAAGTGCAAATTTGCTCTGTATCTGCACAGTCATATGTATAGATAAGAAATCGTCATTGTCTGCTCATGGGTTGCAAGTTAGCTCGACTCGAGCTAACTTGCAGTATTTGGACCCTACTGGACATGTTTGTATTCCTGCGTTATTGTATACTCAAACGACCCTTTTATGTTCTGCGCAGCCATTTCTTAACGCGGTTCGTGAGCGCTTCGCAATGATCGACGTTGCGAAGAGCCAGGCGGCGCTCAAGAAAGCCGGGAAGGCGAAGGAGCTTTCAATTACGAACGAGGTGAAGATCATCACCGCGACAGATGAGACCTTCAAGCTCTGGTCTGATGTCATCTCTTCTACGGCGCATGGCGACCTCATCAACGTCGATTCAACTTCGACGCCCTTGGCAAAGTTTAAGGACGCAAAGTCTTGGGTACCTGAGAAAGATCGGGTTCTGACGCGCGAGTTCTTCAAGTTTCTCGGCAACATGACCGAAGCCGATCATGCGAAAATGTGCGAGCACATTCTCAATCGATCAGGGCCATCTCGGAAACTGCCCTACCCTAAGGTGGTCATCAAGCTGCCGAATTCTGCGCTAGAGGATTGCTATACAACCCGGGACTGGGTGGATCGGAGGAAGAGGAAGGAGGTCGCTCGGATGGAGCTTCAACTGATCAGGCCGGAGCTGGCCTTCTTCAAATGCACTGGAGCGTACAGACGTTCAAACTGACGGACGTTCAAGAAGAACTACAACGTCAGCAAGGCCTCAAAGCGTGCCCTCTTGGATTGGGGTCCACCGGATTCATACTACAAGGATTCGAGGTAGACGTAGTTTCGCAACTGCAAATGTGAAGATCTCTCTCCGTACGCGAAGGAGTTCTTCAGAGTCTTCATCGATGTGCGGTCGCGGTTCGTTTCACCAGTGGGAGCCCTGCACTTCCGTTCTTACAAGGCGGCAACGAATTCGCTCGGGACGTGGCCTTCGGATTCGTGGCACAACCTGGGCTGCAATGTGAAGCTCGGCATCATCGACTTTCGGAACATCCCTGGGTTCTTTGGGACGGCAACGTCGTTGTTGGAAAGGCCCTTCTTAGACGAGTTCATGACAATGTTCGCATCGAAAGGGCAGCCTTCCCTCACCGATCTTCCAGCCTGGCTCTTCATTTGCGGCAACGAGCAGTCACACCTTCAATTGACAGCGTTTGCTGAGGGCCCGTCCTTGTGCCATGCATACGATGTGCTGCAGTCGAAGTATCTTTCCTCCGAGAACGAGCGCCTCCGGGGATACGCGTCAAAGTCCAACAACGCTGTAGACCCGGTTCGGCTCCTCTTTCTCTTCAAGAAGGAGCTTACGGTGATCCCGGCCGTAAAGAAGATCTACGCAGCTCCAGAGCATGTGTTGTACACGAAGCTGCGCAAGTACAACGAGTTGGCGTACTCCATGAATTTGAACGAGCTGAGGATGGAGTTCTTCATTAATGTCCTGGAGCTGTTGTGCAAGAGGAGGGATTCTGTTGTCCAGCTGTTTGGCGGGACAAAATTACTGATAGCAAGTGTGGTAAGCATCCCAACAGTTTAGCTCGAGTCGAGCTAAACTGTTTATTTCCTTTCTGACTCGTGCATAGTTTCAATGAGGTCATGCCTATGCTGTTGGGTGACACTTTAGCTTGACTCGAGCTCAAGCGTCGGCTTTTACTTGTATGATTCTATGGATGTCATTAGCTTCGTTCGTATCTTTTGAAGTTATAATAGCTGAGTTTTCGTACTAGCAATTGTTTGTAGTGAGTTTAGCTCGACTCGACCTAAATTGAATCTTGTTCAATCCATTGGTGTGCAGATGCTGGACCTGGAGGCATTCTGCATTTCTCACGACACCGATGAGCAGGATCTCGACGACGCCTTTGAGGTCGCCTTGACGTTGGATTGGGCCGATTTCGATATTTCTGCGTATCACGTCAACTCGGAGATCTTCTCCAAGCTTGGAGATGCCGTTGGAAAGGGGAAGGGAAAAGCCATTGTTGACCTCGGCGATGAGGAGGAAGATGCGGAGCCGAGCGCTGTGGTTGCGTGCCAGATCTCGAGCACCGTCACTCCGGATAATGAGTCCCAGGACGACTTCGTTGACGCTAGTCCGCCTGAGTTTCAGAGTGCCTCTCAATCTGAAGCAGGAGACACAATCGCATCCTCGCGACAACGACTCGACTTCCCGGAGTTGGATTCGTTGGAGATTTCCGACAGGCCTCATTCAACTCCCACCTTGGGCGCTTCAACCGCTTGTCTCACGGCCAAGAAGAGGAAGGTTGCTAGCGTGAGCGGACGCTCTCCGTTGGCTTTCGCGAGTGTGAGCCGCAAAAACGGCTCACGGTGATGAATGGACCTCACGTCGGATCCATTAAGGCTAATGAGTGGTGAAAATGGGTTATCCCATGGACTAGCTCGTGGTTTTTTGATTAAAATGGCCAAGTGGCCTTTCCCCTCACTAAAAGAGGAGCCATTTATGGGCAATCGCGGAATTTATGTAGTTAGCCAAAAAGGAAGAAAAAAAAAAGGGAATAAACCAGAAAAGAAAAGCAAAGAGAGAAGGGAAAAAAGACAAAAGAAAATTAGAAAAGAATTAAAATGAGTAGTGGTGGAGAAGAATTTACCTCCTATCGAGTTGTAGACCGTATTCGGTCACGATGAAGAAATCACGAAATCAAAAAAATGGGAGAAGAAGAAGGAGGATGGTGAGGAGAAAAGAAAAAAGAATGGGGCGTTAAAAGCCCTTAAGAAAATAGTCAAAAGGGTCCAAAAGAAGTGGAAAAGAATCCTCATCAATCACTAAGTAAATTAGGAATTACCCCAAGCAAGGGGAATTCAATTTAGGTAGGTTAAATTAGATTTTTGCACCTTTGAAAATTAGCTAATAGCTCACTTATTGAGATCATGCACACACATGTGGCATGGAGTCAAAGTTTAGATTTAGATATTCCTTGGTTAGTGGGACACCCACTTGTGTTAAATGCAAGGGTGGCTAGTGAATTATTGCTCTTTAGTTACTAGTTGTTTAGTGTGACCATTAATGTGCCCACCCAAATTGGCGGCTGTGAACGACGAAGGGAACGACCTTGGGAACAAAGAAGGGAGCAAGGGTCTTGGGGTTACCCCCTTGGAGGGCGCTCATTCGAAGGGTGGGAGGTAGGAGTGAGAGAGGTGTGTGGTAAGAGCTAGGAAACCGAGAGAGGTGTGTGGAAGGAGAGAGAGAGGTAGGGTTCAGATTTCCCCCTCCTGTGGGCTGGAATGTGATTCAATCGTTGCGAAAATAGGAGAGTAGATAGATTAGAAAGTTGGCTTTCCAACAAGCTCAAGAACACGCGGATCGGAGCTGTGACGACGAAGATACGGGCGGCGGAGTGAGGACGACCAGCTGGAGGATCGATCGGTGGCGGATCTCATACGGCCTCAGGTATTCCCTCGTCAGTAGCGAAGTTCTTGTCCAATCGGGCTAAGATTTTAGGAGTAGATAGATTAGAACGTTGGCTTTCCAACAAGCTCAAGAACACGCGGATCGGAGCTGTGACGACAAAGATACGGGCGGCGGAGTGAGGACGACCAGCTGGAGGAGGATCGGTGGCGGATCTCATACGGCCTCGGGTTTTCCCTCGTCAGTAGCGAAGTTCTTGTCCAATCGGGCTAAGATTTTAGGAGTAGATAGATTAGAATGTTGGCTTTCCAACAAGCTCAAGAACGCGCGGATCGAAGTTGTGACGACGAAGATACGGGCGACAGCGTGAGGACAACCAGCTGGAGGATCGGTGGCGGATCTCATACGGCCTCAGGTTTTCCCTCGTCTGTAGCGGAGTTCTTGTCCAATCGGGCTAAGATTTTAGGAGTAGATAGATTAGAACGTTGGCTTTCCAACAAGCTCAAGAACGCGCGGATCGAAGCTGTGACGACGAAGATACGGGCGGCAGAGTGAGGACGACCAGCTGGAGGATCGGTGGCGGATCTCATACGGCCTCAGGTTTTCCCTCGTCAGTAGCGGAGTTCTTGTCCAATCAAGCTAAGATTTTAGGAGTAGATAGATTAGAACGTTGGCTTTTCAACAAGCTCAAGAACGCGCGGATCGAAGCTGTGACGACGAAGATACGGGCTGCGGAGTGAAGAGCACCAACAAGAGGAGCAAGATCACGAGCTGAACAAGAGGAGCAAGATCACGAGCTGAACAAGAGGAGCAAGATCACGAGCTGAACAAGAGGAGCAAGATCACGAGTTGACCAAGCAAGTCGAAGGCTAAGGATGGAGGGTGAACCGAATTAACTCAGGGAGCCCCTTTTCTTTTCTCCCTCGAACCTCTTCAATTCCATGTGTATGACTTGAACCCTAATTTTCTAAATACAAAAACCACGCGGAAGCGCTGCCAATTTTTCGGTAGAATTAGGGTTTGCTATATATTCAACTAAATAACCGATTAGAACGCCATTAGTAAGTGAACACATCTGGAGGCTCACTCTTAGTAAGGCTGGGGTGGATTCTTGTGTGAATGAATGTGATACATGCATAGGAATGTGGTGCATGATCTTGAATAAAGTCATATGTTGAAGGTGCACTGCTGGTCGCTGGCTGGGAGGTCCAGGGTCGAGTCAAATGATCAATTGAAGGCTGCCATCATGTTAAGCAAGAAAAACTTATAAGAATGCAGAAAACAAACGTAAAAAACGGAGTCATAATCACGAAGATAATGAAGAATTAAACTTTTAACATAAAAAGAGGAGCTTGTCTGCTGGTTGCTGCTATTAGGGTCGCACTTGGGCCTGGAATTGGTGGTTAAGGTGCTAATCAAGTTCACAAGGCAAAATTGAACCTAATGGAGCTTTAAAACATTGGAAACAAAGCTTTGAGGCGGAAGTTACGCTTGTCTAAAGGTTGGATCCAACCTAAGGCTCAATTCAGCCATCACATCACTAATTATTAACGAACCCTCTTAAGTGACCACGCCTTGGGTCATCATGCTTGTATGAATGGTTAAAGTATGTTTGCACAAGGGGCTGCATCCCATATGTAGGATCTTGTGTTCAAGATAAGCCACCCCATTAGGGGGCGGTTTATTTGGCTGACATTTTGGTGCGTCTGCCGGGAGGAGGCGTGTTCATGGTTTGATTGTGCTAATTGTTCTATCGTTGGATGTAAGGTACAAACGCAATTAGCCTTATGGCATATGGAGCAACATAGGGCAACTTGAGGTAAGTGCCCAATTTACTCATGAATGGTTAAGTTATTGTTGGATGGTGAATGACTTGTGAATGTTTGGAAGTATGGTGAGTGCATGGATGCCAAGTTGTGTTTAAAGGTGGGGGTCTAGAAGGGAGTGTGGAGTTCCCGACCCTCCAACCACAAAACACCTTGTGTTGGGGGGATCCCCTTCTAGGCTTGTGGCTTGAGTTGAGCAAGGGGCCTAGGGGTGAAAGGTTGAGGCCCTCCCACGGAAATCCACAAGGATTTCTAGTGAGCACCTAGGTCGAAGGGGAAGGGTGCAAGTGCCCGGGTATGGGACAAGGGCGCCCCTTCCTTCCCCCCGCGCTTGACTAACCACCAAGGTAAGAACAACTTGGTGTAACTGGAATGGTTGAATCAAAAGTTGCAAGTTAACGCTATGTATGTGTGAATGAGCCACTTGGAGGGGAGTTGGAGTCGTGGACGCATCCAAGACGTAGGGGTGCTGTTTGGAAGGAGCGCTGCGTACGGTATGTGCACTACACCCTCTTTGTAGGACTACGAGTAGTAAATAGGACCAACTTGGATGGGGTGACCACACTAGGGTTAGAAAACCCTGATTTCCCACTTGAGCCGTGTGGAACACTTGCCTTAGAACCGCTAGGTTTGGCCAACCACGAAATTGCATGCAACAAATCTTGTGCTAACAAGTGGATTGGCTGGAGTTGCTTCAAGGTAAGTTATCCCCCTCTATAACATTGTATGTGACTTATTGGTTGGCCTTAGCATCGATAGAGTGCGATTAGGTCCACGGTCGACTTCAACTAATGGTGACAGGGTGGCTGGAGATGCATCGAGGTATGTCTTCTTCACAGTGATAACATTGTATACACACCTTGTTGCATGTCGTCCCGTGATTGAGTCGTTTTTCTCCTAGTGGGTAATGCCTAGTTCAAGGTGGTAAAAGGTGGAAGGGGGGATATCAAAGATATCGAGGAACCCCACCTTTTATCAAATTGAGGTCTGGGTCAGCCCCACAGTAAGGATCTGTACCGTGTGGCGCCAGTTGGGGGACAACTTTCCAACGGGGTGATGCTCGTGGAGACATCCCTCAATTCGGTTAGCTTTTTGTCGTTTGCCCTTGGAGGGTAGTCCTTAATAGGATTCTTCGGCGGCTTCATCGAGCTAAAACTCCACCACTAAAAATTGGGTCTTGGTCTTGAGTCAGTCCATCCTCGTGATAGAATCGGGAGTAGGAGTGTTGGAAACATCCACTCACCGATCGAATTAGGCCGTGCTTCGTGTAGTTTCACCCACGACCCTTAAACCTTGGATGAAAAATCTTTCGGGGGAACATGACCATCATCAACACACAACAAGATTCTCTTAGACTTTAGAGTAGATGTCCCGTGCCACAAGGTCCCAAAAACCTTCCCTCACACCACCGTGGGAACCGGCGAGTGAAAGGACTAGGTCTAGGGAACTCACTGAGGACACGGCGGAAGGATTCTTGGAGGTTCAGCTAGAGGCTATCCCAGCTCCTCCCCTTCTTTTTCCCCCATCTTTCCTTATCCCTGCATTTGATCCAGTGAACACCACCAACACCACTAGTCCACGAGGCAACACCTCAGCCCCTACCATGGCCTCCGGAGGGCCACCCCCGGTTCGGCCTCCCATCAACCCCTTGGTTCAGCCAAGGGGTTTACCAATTGTAGTACCCGAAGGCTTACAGGCGGCGCCTATGCCACCCAATTTGCCCACGTTTAGAGGAACTAGGGATGAAGACCCCTCCGCACATGTGGAACGGTTTCTAGAGCTCCTCACTACTTGTCTCATCACCAACACCGGGTATTTCCTAGTGTGGTTCTCGTGTACCTTAAAGGATGCCGCTTACGAGTGGTATAGGAACCACCCTCCCAACACCTTCCAGGACTGGGATAGCCTCATGAGGGCCTTTTTGGAGCACTTTAGACCCGAAGTAGGTCAAAGTAATGCCCTCACAGCCCTAGCCGCAGTACGCCAAGGTCCAGGGGAGGATATCACGACATACATTAGGAGATTCGACCTGGTGGTTACAAGGTTCGTGGGAAACCTCCTCACCAATGACACCTTAACCCAGTTCTTTATCCAAGGGTTCAACAATGAGGGAACCATTAGGGAGATTTTGAAGGTCCGCCCCGCATCGTTAGATGAGGCCAAGGCACAAGCTAGGCTAATAGAGCAGGTGGATCGAGACCAAGAGCGCATGTGGAGGAAGGAGGATCACCATATTCCTAGTTTCATACCCATCCATGCCAAGGGTAAGGGACCAGTCTTAGAACGTAACCAAGGATCCACAGGCGCACAAGTTCCTACGTGGAACTACTACGCCCCACCCTTGAACGTTAGGCCACCAGTAGCCCTTCCTGAGCTCACCTATCATGAGGAGCGGGGCACATGGAAGGAGGAAATGAAGAATGAAATCCTTCAAGGCCAACAGGGCTTCCAGGATCAATTAGCTCAACAAATCAAGGCCATGCAAGACCAAATGGCCTTATTGATTAAGAACCAAGTCCCTAACCCCACACCTCCACCCATAGAATCCGGTAGACATGCTTCGGGCTTATGGTGCACTCAATGTGGTCAACCAGGCCACACCAGCCGTTTTTGTACCACTCCGGTGGCAGCACCCCAACACCAAGCTTCTCAACCTCCGTATGTGCCTCCTCATAGGAACCAACCACCGACAATAACTAGCTACGTGCCTCAAGGCTATGCATCTCCAAGCCAAGGTTATGGGGGACCTCCGAGACCACGGTATGAAATCCATCAACCGTGTGGCAAGAGACACGCACCAGGGCAATGTTGGGTCGAAAGTGGGGTGGTATGCGGTAACTGCGGGGGTAATCACCCTACCCAAGTATGTCGTAGACCGGACAAGGTAATTCCCATGCCCTTTCCACCAGGGAACTATCCTCAACAAGCCCAAGATCATTTGAGAGGTGCGCGTAACCCCACCTCCGATAATACCCTTAGGCCTCCTAGTCTCTACTACGACTACTACAATCATCGCCAAAATCAGACTCCTCCAATGGGGGTGAATACCAAGGCCGGGTACATCCCTATTAACCAAGGGCAGAACCACGGGGGCCAACAAAACCTAGGGCAGAACCACGGGGGCCAACAAAACCTAGGGCAGAACCACGGGGGCCAACAAAGCCAAGGCCCACAAGATGTGCGCTATGCCACCATGTCAAGTGAGATCGTGTCCACCCACAGCCCCTCCCTCACTGAGCTCAATGTAGTTTTCCACGAGGTGAGCACAACCAAGGAAGCAAAAACTTGTGAGTTACCGGCATTGGCAGTCCAGACTCGGTCTAGCCGACGGGAGCCTAGGTACTCAAGCCCCCCTCCACCTATACCAGAGGAAGGTGAGACCTCAGAAGAGGATTCACCTCACTTCTCTGACCTAAACGATACCACCAAGGAGGCGGTAGAAGGCACTAAACGAGCCAACTTCGAGTCCCCCCGTGGGATACCTAGGTCTCGAACACCCTTGTCCACCCCCCAAGAGCCATGGGAAGGTCCACCAATCCTTAGTCTTGAGGTAAACACGTTCCCGCGTATCGAGAAGCAAGGGGGAGAGGGGCCTTACGATTTATGGGCGGACTTGAGTCGCCTCAAAGCGGACATCACCATAGCCCAACTATTAGAGGTGTCACCACCCATGAGGAAGTCCCTTAGGTCGGGTACTCCGGTGAAGCGAAGGCCTAGGGCAAAGGTCAGGCTGGCGGCTTGGGTTAAATCCGCACACCCCAATATCGAGGTCAAGGCGGTACAAATCGAGGTTTCGATTGTGGACAAGATTGTACCTAATGTACTAGTAGACGGTGGTAGTGGGTTGAACATCATGCCCCTCTCAACCATGGAGAAACTAGGCCTTGACATCACAGAACCTTCACCGTACATCATCAACATGGCTAATCAAAGCTCGGAGGCCCCGTTAGGCCAAATTAGTGGTTGTAAAGTGACCACGGGGAGGGTAGAGTATTCCCTCACCTTCCAAGTCATCCGAATGCACTCCAACAAGGAGGCATACCCCTTGCTACTAGGTAGGCCTTGGTTGCGGATTGCCAATGCCACGGTAGAATGGGGGGGGCCAAAACCAAACATCACCTATGGTCCACCGGAGAACCCTACTACAGTCCATATCCAACCAAGTAGGCTAGGAATATGCCGTGGTTGCATGGGCTCGTCGGAGGATGAATCACAAGAGGTACTATCAAAGGAGCCTCCTAAACGGGTGAGGTTTGCGCCCCACAAGGCGGTGGATCGAGCCCAACCCTCGAAGGCCCACGTAATGCCATTTAAAAGCATGGGACCGGGCCTTTATGAGTGGGTTCCCACCGGGGAATTTGTAGACTGGTTGAGGGAGCACCCTACCTCGAGCGCGGATGAAGCCATGTCCGTGCATTTCATGGAGAGTGAGCTCATTGGAAGGAAAACCGGGTTGGAACTTAGCCTAGTTCCCCTCCTCGATGACCTAGAACCCTCGGCGGTGTTTGGAATGGATGTGGAGGGCACGCAAGGGGACGAATTGGAGGTTTTGGGAGATGAAGGCCCTCTCAACCCATCTCTCCACTTCCGCAGGACATCCACCGGTATCCTAGCTAGTGGTTCGGGGGCAACATACCCCCAAGTTCCGAATGATTGGTACAAGGGACCTGCCCAACAACCACACGTTCATCATGATGATTGGAAGTTGATGGTGGTTTCTCATGAGCAGGATGAGGTCCGTAGTATTAAGGTGGGCGTTGGGTTGACCGAGGAGGAGATGGTGAAATACAAAGCACTAGTGGTCGAGTTTGGGGACATTTTTGCGTGGTCGTACAAAGACCTCAAGGGCATTCCCCCGGCGGTAACACAACATCACATCCCCCTTCTCCCAGGCACTACTCCCATTAGACAAAAGGAGCGGCGTATGAATCCTAACCTACAGCTCATTGTCAAGGCCGAATTGGAGAAGCTCCTCCAAGCGGGGTTCATTAAACCCGTAGAGATATCCGATTGGGTATCCCCCATGGTGTTGGTTAAAAAGAAAAACGGGAAGCTACGGGTGTGCATTGACTATAGGAAACTCAACCATCACACCCAAAAAGACCACTTCCCCTTGCCATTTATCAACACCATCTTGGAGGAGGTAGGTGGTCATGATCTTTATATGTTTATGGATGGCTACTCGGGCTACAATCAAATCTCCATTGCCCCAGAGGACTATCACAAGACCGCCTTCACTACCCCATGGGGCACGTTCATCTATTTGGTCATGCCTTTTGGGCTTTGTAATGCCCCTTCCGCATTTCAGAGGGCCATGACTTATGCCTTCTCATATCTCTTGCATAAATCCATGACCGTCTTCATTGATGACTTTAGCACCCAGTCCACGAAGGACAACCACCTCACGTGCGTGAGACAAAGTTTTGAACGGTGTAGGCGCACCGGTATTGCCCTCAATCCCGAGAAAATCTTCCTTGCCGTAGAACGGGGAGTCTTGCTAGGATTCGTGGTATCCAAGGATGGTCGAGAGCCGGATCCCGATAAAGTGAAGGTTATCGTGGAGTTACACCCCCCCACGAATGTCAAGGAGATACAAAAAACCCTAGGACACATAGGGTGGTACCGGGAGGTTATCCATGACTATGCCACGAAGGCCATGCCCATCACTAGGCTTATCCAAAAGAACGTAAGGTTCGAGTGGACTCCCCATTGCCAAGAGGCCTTCGACGTCTTGAAGGGGGAATTAACCACCTACCCGGTTTTGAGGCCCCCGAATTGGGAATTGCCCTTCCACGTCTATTGTGATGCCTCGGCGGTGGCTGTGGGAAGCACATTGTGCCAACCGGTGGGCCTTAATGGCAAAGACCACCCCATTGCTTTTGCAAGTAGGCAATTGAACCCCGCCGAAAAGAACTATACCACCACCGAACGTGAGTGCTTGGCAATGGTCTTTTTGGTCAAGAAGTTTCGCCACTACTTGTTACTCAACCCCGTAGTGTTCTACGTGGATCACATGGCCATCAAATACCTTGTCAACAAGGCGGACTTGAGTGGTCGTTTAGCGAGGTGGGTCTTACTTTTAGAGGAGTTTGACTACACGGTGGAATACCGCCCGGGGCGGATGCACCTTCAAGCGGATCACCTCTCACGCCTCTCAGAGGAACCCGGTATTGTCCCCATTGATGAAGCCTTGATAGATGAGGACTTGTTCAAAGTATCCTCCATTCCTTCATGGTACAATCTGGTGGCCGAATTCCTCACCACCCACCTTCTACCGGACTCATTGTCCAAAAATGAGCGTCGAAAGGTTCGCCTCCATAGCCGCCACTTTACCATAGTAGGGGGCAAACTGTACCGTCGGGGGGTGGACGGCTTGCTACGTCGATGTGTGACGTCCGTGGAAATTCCCACGATCCTCTCAGCCTGCCATGACAGTGCGTGTGGAGGACACTTCTCTGGGACCTTGACGGCCCAAAAAGTCCTTCGTGCGGGTTATTATTGGCCCACGTTATTTCAAGACGCCCATGAGTACACCAAGCGATGCGACGCTTGTCAACGGTATGCCCGAAATGACCTTCGAATGAGCATGCCACTACAAGTATCCTTGCCCTTGGTCCCATTCGAGAAGTGGGGTATTGATTATGTGGGGGAAGTGCACCCGAGCTCTTCTAGTGGGATGAAGCACATTGTGGTGGCAACCGAGTATCTCACCAAGTGGGCAGAGGCTCGAGCCGTGAAAACGAATGATGCTAATCATGCGGCCAAATTCTTGTTCGAGCAAATCATTACCCGGTTCGGATGTCCCAAAATCCTTATTAGTGATAGGGGGAAGCATTTTTTGAACGAGGTGATCGAAGCCATGACCAACCGGTTCAAGATCAATCATCGTAAGACCACCCCTTATCACCCTCAAACCAATGGGCACACCGAACGGGTCAACCAAACCCTCGTGAACATCTTGAGGAAAACGGTCACCGATTCCAAGAGGGATTGGGACACGAAACTCCCCGCCGCGTTATGGGCTTACCGAACCACGTTCAAAGTGACCACCCATGCTACTCCCTTCTCATTGGTGTCTGACATTGAAGCCATTTTACCCATCGAGTTCGAGATCCCCTCTCTGCGAGTGGCCGTGACCGAACGATGGTCCATGGCCACGTCCTTAGCCGATCGGTTAGAACGGTTGGAGGAGCTCGACGAGATGCGCCGGTGGAACGCCCAAAACATGGAAGCCATCCAACGAAGGAGGAAGATTGCCTTCGACAAACGGAACAAGGTCCGGTCATTGAGACCGGGAATGCTAGTCCTCCTTCAAGACGCGAGGAGATTGGATTTTCCAGGGAAGTTCGATGCTTTGTGGTTGGGACCCTATCTCGTGAACGAGGTCTTCCCCAACAACTCCGTTCAACTTCAAACCCTGAACGGCGAGGATTTCCCCACGCGAACATCGAGCAAACGATGCAAAGAGTACAAGGTGTGATTTGTTCACGACCTTCACAAGTGGACCTCCATATTTTGGTACTGCCATGGGTCATTCGAACACAAAAAAGGTAGATATTGACCGTGTGCCCATGAACAAGAGTGGGTTCTCTGCCTCTTCGAGTTGTCCCAGATGGCCGCCATGTGTGAGCCGCAAAAACGGCTCACGGTGATGAATGGACCTCACGTCGGATCCATTAAGGCTAATGAGTGGTGAAAATGGGTTATCCCATGGACTAGCTCGTGGTTTTTTGATTAAAATGGCCAAGTGGCCTTTCCCCTCACTAAAAGAGGAGCCATTTATGGGCAATCGCGGAATTTATGTAGTTAGCCAAAAAGGAAGAAAAAAAAAAGGGAATAAACCAGAAAAGAAAAGCAAAGAGAGAAGGGAAAAAAGACAAAAGAAAATTAGAAACGAATTAAAATGAGTAGTGGTGGAGAAGAATTTACCTCCTATCGAGTTGTAGACCGTATTCGGTCACGATGAAGAAATCACGAAATCAAAAAAATGGGAGAAGAAGAAGGAGGATGGTGAGGAGAAAAGAAAAAAGAATGGGGCGTTAAAAGCCCTTAAGAAAATAGTCAAAAGGGTCCAAAAGAAGTGGAAAAGAATCCTCATCAATCACTAAGTAAATTAGGAATTACCCCAAGCAAGGGGAATTCAATTTAGGTAGGTTAAATTAGATTTTTGCACCTTTGAAAATTAGCTAATAGCTCACTTATTGAGATCATGCACACACATGTGGCATGGAGTCAAAGTTTAGATTTAGATATTCCTTGGTTAGCGGGACACCCACTTGTGTTAAATGCAAGGGTGGCTAGTGAATTATTGCTCTTTAGTTACTAGTTGTTTAGTGTGACCATTAATGTGCCCACCCAAATTGGCGGCTGTGAACGACGAAGGGAACGACCTTGGGAACAAAGAAGGGAGCAAGGGTCTTGGGGTTACCCCCTTGGAGGGCGCTCATTCGAAGGGTGGGAGGTAGGAGTGAGAGAGGTGTGTGGTAAGAGCTAGGAAACCGAGAGAGGTGTGTGGAAGGAGAGAGAGAGGTAGGGTTCAGATTTCCCCCTCCTGTGGGCTGGAATGTGATTCAATCGTTGCGAAAATAGGAGAGTAGATAGATTAGAAAGTTGGCTTTCCAACAAGCTCAAGAACACGCGGATCGGAGCTGTGACGACGAAGATACGGGCGGCGGAGTGAGGACGACCAGCTGGAGGATCGATCGGTGGCGGATCTCATACGGCCTCAGGTATTCCCTCGTCAGTAGCGAAGTTCTTGTCCAATCGGGCTAAGATTTTAGGAGTAGATAGATTAGAACGTTGGCTTTCCAACAAGCTCAAGAACACGCGGATCGGAGCTGTGACGACAAAGATACGGGCGGCGGAGTGAGGACGACCAGCTGGAGGAGGATCGGTGGCGGATCTCATACGGCCTCGGGTTTTCCCTCGTCAGTAGCGAAGTTCTTGTCCAATCGGGCTAAGATTTTAGGAGTAGATAGATTAGAACGTTGGCTTTTCAACAAGCTCAAGAACGCGCGGATCGAAGCTGTGACGACGAAGATACGGGCGGCAGAGTGAGGACGACCAGCTGGAGGATCGGTGGCGGATCTCATACGGCCTCAGGTTTTCCCTCGTCAGTAGCGGAGTTCTTGTCCAATCGGGCTAAGATTTTAGGAGTAGATAGATTAGAACGTTGGCTTTTCAACAAGCTCAAGAACGCGCGGATCGAAGCTGTGACGACGAAGATACGGGCTGCGGAGTGAAGAGCACCAACAAGAGGAGCAAGATCACGAGCTGAACAAGAGGAGCAAGATCACGAGCTGACCAAGCAAGTCGAAGGCTAAGGATGGAGGGTGAACCGAATTAACTCAGGGAGCCCCTTTTCTTTTCTCCCTCGAACCTCTTCAATTCCATGTGTATGACTTGAACCCTAATTTTCTAAATACAAAAACCACGCGGAAGCGCTGCCAATTTTTCGGTAGAATTAGGGTTTGCTATATATTCAACTAAATAACCGATTAGAACGCCATTAGTAAGTGAACACATCTGGAGGCTCACTCTTAGTAAGGCTGGGGTGGATTCTTGTGTGAATGAATGTGATACATGCATAGGAATGTGGTGCATGATCTTGAATAAAGTCATATGTTGAAGGTGCACTGCTGGTCGCTGGCTGGGAGGTCCAGGGTCGAGTCAAATGATCAATTGAAGGCTGCCATCGTGTTAAGCAAGAAAAACTAATAAGAATACAAAAAACAAACGTAAAAAACGGAGTCATAATCACGAAGATAATGAAGAATTAAACTTTTAACATAAAAAGAGGAGCTTGTCTGCTGGTTGCTGCTATTAGGGTCGCACTTGGGCCTGGAATTGGTGGTTAAGGTGCTAATCAAGTTCACAAGGCAAAATTGAACCTAATGGAGCTTTAAAACATTGGAAACAAAGCTTTGAGGCGGAAGTTACGCTTGTCTAAAGGTTGGATCCAACCTAAGGCTCAATTCAGCCATCACATCACTAATTATTAACGAACCCTCTTAAGTGACCACGCCTTGGGTCATCATGCTTGTATGAATGGTTAAAGTATGTTTGCACAAGGGGCTGCATCCCATATGTAGGATCTTGTGTTCAAGATAAGCCACCCCATTAGGGGGCGGTTTATTTGGCTCACAGCGAGCAGCGCTCAGGATGACAGCAGGTTGATCTCCCTTGAGAAGAAGCTCGAAGAAGAGGCCACCCGGATGAGGTTGATGGAGCAGCCGCTGGTGGAGCGTGACGAGGAGCTTAGGGATCTGCACCGGAGGCGTGACGATGAAATGAAGAGGGACCAAGATCAGAGGCATGCCGAGATGATGCTCATGATGCAGAGATTCATGTCGGCTAATTTGCCTATTGCCGCCACAACACCGCCCGTAGTTAATGCTGCGATCCCCCTGCCTCCCGTCTCACCGGACGGTAGTTCTGCGAGTCCGTCCCGCGATTTGCAGCTACCATATCCGTCGGGTACCTCCCCCGTCTCCAGTGGGGTTCAATTGCTTCATGTTCTCCCTTCCGCGTCGGCCCGCCCCTCCTCCCCTCCGAAGTCACCCGATCGGGACGAATCTATCGCAGATGTCCCCAAGTCATCGTCAGGTTAGTGTGCATAGTTGCGAGTGTATATGGGCAAAACATTTTGTAAATGTCCAATTTTGTACTCTAGTATTTTTTTTGTTAATATTACAGTGCACGGCGAGCACTTCAGCTCAACTCGAGCTAAACTGCTTGACATCTAACCACTGTGACTTGTATCCGTGTCCTCTATGTGCATCCGCTGATAGGGTGAAGTTGTTGAATTTTTTCAGATCTAAGTTTCGGTGATGACGCGATTGCTCAACGAGTCATAGAAGAGGTCGTCCAAACTACAGTCCCAGTCATAGAAGAGGTCGTTCAAGTTTCAGCCGTGCTCGTAGACGAGATCAATCATGATTCTGCTGTACTGGAGCCACCTCCTCTTGTCCCAGAACCGTGCCCCCAAATGGATGTCGGGCACTCCGGGCCCCTTGACAGCATGCATGGTTCGTTGGGATCGATGGGTGCCCGAGACAAAATGCTGCAGGACGATGAAGTTCTCGAGGTATTCTTCTAACTCTTTTTGAACTCCACTCATTGCCCCCATCACTCCTCCCCCCATTTATCTCTTTCGTTCTACGTATTGTTGATTTGTTGTGGTTAACGAATTTGTAGTAATATTCGTCGTTCTCCTGGCGTTTCCGAACCAGGTCGGCGAGGCATCAATAAGTAGTGCCAGTAATCTAGAAGAAATACCTAGAGTCCAATCAGATATCGAGGGCAAGTGGTTGAACATTGTGCTGGACCTTAATGGGATTCTATGCACGTGTGAGCTGTCGTGGCAGGCCACAGGATCCAGGAACTCTATCCCGTCCATTCACTCGGCTTTGCTGCCGGCCGAAGTAGGCCCTAAACTAGTTCGAGTGCGCCCTGGTTGTGCTGAATTCCTTACGAAGTTGTCTAAGATTGCCACCATCACGATATGGAGTTCGATGATGGAATCTACAACGCGTCAGATATGTAAT
Source organism: Bryoerythrophyllum caledonicum (assembly GCA_963971425.1). Lineage (NCBI taxonomy): Eukaryota > Viridiplantae > Streptophyta > Bryopsida > Pottiales > Pottiaceae > Bryoerythrophyllum > Bryoerythrophyllum caledonicum. The sequence goes on along the minus strand of OZ020516.1, from coordinate 2,897,154 downwards.
TATCTTTTTCAGCATAGTTCTTCGTACCCTCTCAGGATCTTTGGTCAGGAGAGTTGCGATAGGGTTCCCGAGCGTAGAGTTGGTAGCAGAACAATCTACATGAAGGAATCTGGCACTCAGGACATCTTCTTGAAGACCTTATCGAGCCATCTCTTCAATAGGTTGGGTCGTGAGTATACTCCGGCAAATACGCTTGTCATTGACGACAGCCCGATTAAGCACATGCTCAATTTGCCGGAGAACGTCCTTCTTCTTCCATCATGGTCGCACAAACATGTTGGCGCGAGAGACGACTCTGTATTGTTGGAGGAATTGCTGCCATATCTCTCTGATCTTCATCAGTTTCCGGGTGGTCTAGCGCAGTACCGGGCCGAACATCCCTCTGGCCGGGAGATGTTTTATAATGATCAGAAGACGTGTGGTCAGTCTGCGAGTATCTGGAACGCAATCCAAGCGTTTTAGTATCTCCGCTCTTAATGCCGTTGGGAACGCTTAGATGCCTTTTACACTTTAGGTCGCATAGAGCTGAACTGTATCGATTGACTGCAGCTCGATGTTGTAAATTTTGTTGGACCATTTTTTGTGTATATTTTTTTTATAAATGAAACTGAGATGTTTCACCGCTTTGTTTGTTGTGGAAATTGGATATCTATTGCTGATGGAATGTCGTGCTATTTTGAATGATTGGAATTTTCATCTATTGTTCTAAGGTATGTGAGTGTCGCTGTGGTTGAAATTTCTACAGGACTGTGACTGTCGGGCGTCCGTGGATTCCTTGCTAGGGCCACAGGAGTTCGTCCTTTCTCTTCGGAGTAAACGGCTTTTGTTGCACTCTGCTGCAACCGCGCAATCAACCATGGATTATTCGACCATGGCAGTGGACGACGGAGTTGTTGAAAGCCCTATTGCGCGGGAGCCAATTCATGATAGGAACAACTCGCCTTCGCCGCAGTGGCCTTGTTTAGTTCCTGGGTCCCCGCCTTTAAATCCGGATAATTGTACTCCAGCAAAGCGTATTTCTACGACGATTTAAGGGATGGTACTTCCCAATGCTCGCTTGCGGTGCGTGTTATGATGACCTCCAATTTATTGCACTATTGCGATGTTTTGGCCTAGACAATTTTGGTTTGTTGTTGAGCTACATTGCACTAATGTAGTTTTGGTTCATTTGAGCTTGTTTTTTTGTTGGGGGTTAAATGTGCTCTGTGGATCTTTCCTTTTGCATTTTAGCTCCATCCGACCTAATGTGCGCTAGGATGGATCTCAATGATTAAATTTTCATGTGTGTTGTATAGCAGCATTCGGCCTAAAGTGTATTTCTTTGGATTGTGTGTGGCGCCTATTGTGCAGGAACCATTCGGTAAATGTCTCCGTCCCCGAACTTTGTCAGGAGATGCTGCTAGAGGCAAATGCTCTCCTTCCTCCACCCGCCGGCACTCGCTGCCCAAATCAAACAATGACAAGGTGCGTAGGCGGGGTTTGCAGCGTCTTCTAGAGAGTCCATTAATGCAAGAGGATGGCGCAACATGGACAAGGCAACGTCAGAGGGCTTTTTTGAAGACGCGTATAGAAGCTTATGGTGGAACTCCGTAGACCATTTGATTAGTGATAGGACGATTGTGTTTTGCCTCGGGGTGAATGAGTGTTGTTTGTGATTTTTTTCATGAAGTTTTAAATAAAGCTTGGAATAATGGTACATGCTTCTTTTAGCGTTACCATTTTTTGGGACATTCGGCTAATTTGGTCCATCCATGTATTGAAATATAGTATTCTTGGTGCATTGTTGATATGCTTTGCACCTACAATTGTCTATATATATTGATACTTTAAAGATCATATATCTTCAAAATCATGGAAATCTCCCATTATAACGAATATGGTGTTCTAAGTGTCGAAGTGAATTAAGTTCTTCCCTTATTAGGAAAAGACCTAAACTAGTGGAAATTAATGATATATCTTTGGACCCTAGAGCTCCCACCGTAGATGTAATGATCAACGGTACACTTAAAGATGGTGTACAAGTTGACAGTGGGGCTAGTGTCGTAGCACGTGTTGGCAAGTATTCACATCTTAACACAAAGATACCCTAAGGTATTCGTTCCCACCGAGAATCACCGAGAACTACAACGACTAACAACAGTCCTAAAGCTATACAACACTAAACATACCACAATAGAGACATAATAAGAAAGAAAAAAACGGTTAGACCATACGGTTTAGTCTTATCTACAACCACCCTTCCCCGTTACCAGAGGGGAAAGGCTTTCCCCCTTGGGCGGAAACCCGCGGCGGACACCCACGGTGGACACCCATGGCGGACACCCACGGCGGACACCCACGGCAGATACCTACGGCGGAAACCCACGGCGGACACCCACGGCGGATACCTACGGCGGACACCCACGGCGGAAACCCACGGCGGACACCCACGGCGGATACCTACGGCGGACACCCACGGCGGACACCCCCCTTAGTCCTTATGGAGGAACAACTATACACCCATGTACACTATGGACATCCGGAGATCATTAGCATCCGAAGGGGGGGGTATATCACCACGGACGATTTCTCCGTGGACTCGTAGAGATTTTGGGGATTTGTCACAAGTAACATCTTTCCTTCCTTCCTCCTATTCTATCGACTCCTACTTCTAACTTGGGATGGTTGTGGTTTCACTATATTTCCCCCGTTAGGGGGGGGTTAGGCCCTTGGCCTCTAGGACTTGTGTAATTCTCGTGGCGGCCACGTAGTTTTACCTACCTACCATCTGAATTAGTAGTCCTTCTTTTACCTCAAAATGGCTAAAAGAGCTTTATCTAGGGGGTCCACATAGACATCCGCACAAGGGACCATAGACTCTACTCCTTTCCTTCAGAGGATGACGTCCTTCCTCCCTCACCTCCAATAGACATCCGCACAAAGGAGGTTAGTTAGCTTTCCGTCCTTCCCTCAAGGTAACCCGAGTTGTTAGAGTAGGTCCTAGTTGTATCCGCATAGAAATCCGCACAAGGGATCTAACCAGGTCCTATTCAATCTTTAACCCATGGTTTTTGGGTCAGTCCTTACCAATAGACATCCGCACAAAGGAGAAGACTGAAACTAGACTTAATGTTTTAAGGTAAGTTAATGCTCTTTACGACTCAACCATCCGACCAAAGGTTAGTGTAGCAGGAATCTGACTACGCCCTCACAACCGGCTACATCTGCCACCGATAGGTCACACAAGGCGCACCAAGACTCCTCCCTCACCGGTCACTCCCCCCTTGTCCTTCCCTGAACCCGTACAATTTCACATGTTATTCCCATCCACCCGGACTAACCCTACTTGATGGAACAAGGAAACAATTGCACGAGTTAGCGTTAGAGTCACGTCCGACTAACCCCCTAGCCATCTCACCTGTTATTCCCATCCACACGACTAACTCTACGTGATGGAACAAGGAAACGACAACTTCAGTGGTTAGTATAGACTTGAGGAGTGGACTACTTGAAATGGTACTCACAATCACGTATGCAATCCGAGCTCTCCAACCGTGGAAGGTTTTCTGAGAGCGTAGGTTTAGAATTCAAACTGAAAGTAAATACACACAACAAGTAGTGAAGAGAGGTGCGAAGAGGCTCCCCTCTTATACTGCAGCAAACACAAACTAGCGTCCAAAGCAAGAGATGCCATCTAACTAAACATGGTGGCATTAACTACCCTTGACGGTGCAGCTGTCATCCCACCAACTCAACGCCAAGTCAAAAGGCATCTAAACACAACTCCCAAGGCAAAACAAGTCAAACTCCAAAGTCAAACCGGGGCCTAGTCCGCGAATGAACAGTGACCTATAAACTAAGATACTGACCCTACTGCCGGGTCGACTCCTCAAGTCTTCTCTTCTCTTCCTTCCTCTTCCGCTTCTTGGCAGTCCAGCTCGAGGTTGATTTGGAGGCAGCCTTGGCAAGAGTAGCCAAGGGAAATAACAATTCAGCGGACAACGAGGAAGCCGGTCCGGACACGGACGCACGAGGGAGGGTCTCTCTCGAAGTCAAGGAGCCCTCCGGTCCTCCCGAAGTGAGCAATACGGAAGTAGTGATCGGGTGAAGCTCCGGTCGGGTTGTGAAGGCAGGTACCAGGCTTGGAGTCGCGGTGAAGACCTTCTCCGCAGTGAGGGGTCCGGACTTGTCCTTCGCGGACACCGGAAGGTGCAAGTACGCGGAGCTCTCACTCGTGGACCTCCTTGGGTGAGGTACACTAGGCAAAGGCGTCATGATTGACGTGTCGCAAACGGGGTCCCCCAAAGGTAGGGTGTGGGGACCAACCTTGGATGAAGGCTCCCCCATGACACCCGTGCCCTCCTTCCAACCGATTTGTGCCTGAGCGGTGATCTCCGAAGGGAAAGGGCATGCAGCAACTACCACCACTGGAGCTCGTGGTGGAAGGTCTGAGCTATCAAGATCAACCACCTCCTTTGACTTGTCTTGGCCACCCAAACCTTGCCCACCCGAGTTCGTATCGGACCCCGAATCTGCATCCTTGCCCGAACTGTCAAGATCCTCCCCAACCTTGGGGAGAATGTGGGTGAGGTTGCCCACCAACACCCTCATGTTAGCATAAGCCTCCTCCAACTTGACGGTCTGCTCCACCATAAACGCAATCACCCGTTTGCTGGAGATATGGCCATCCCTCTCCAACTTGGCATCAAACATCTTGGCCGTGTCAACCGCATCCGCTGGGAAGTGTAATGCGTTCTCCACCTGTTGTAACGCTGCCGCCGAGGCATTGGCTTGCAGGAGAGCCTCCCTGCATGCCCCCTCTGCCTCCAACGCCCTACTCTTCATCTTCATCACGTCCATGGTGAGCCGGTGTACCCTCTGCTCCATGAGGCGAAGGTCCCCCGTCCCTCCAACTCTCTCCTTGACCGCAGCAATCAATCCCTCTCGTGGAGGGTTGCCCACCAAACCACTAACGTGCCCCAAAGTCCTATCTACGTCATCCACATACACTCGAAGGGCCTCGATCAACTCAGAGGCTGGGTAAGTCTTACCTCCGAGTTGTGTTGGTCCAGTGGCTGCAGCACGGATGGCTGCACGGGTCCTGGTGGCAGGAGCTCCTCCCTGCCTCGGTCTCTGGCGCTTGGGCAGTGGTAACGCCTCCTCCTCCGACTGCGAGGCACTGCTTCCTCCCTCAGAGCCTGGCTCTGGCTCCGACTCGGTCCCCTCAAACTTCTTCAACATGAGCTGAGTCCCATACGCGATGTCCTCCTCCGGACTGGTCTCCTTGAAGTGGTGGTAGAGATGGATCAAGAAAGGATAGAGGGGGGACCGCCTGGCGTTGTTGATGCCCTTCACCAACCTCAGCACCACCTCTCTCATGATAATGGCCCAATTCACCATCCTCTCCCCCAGGAAAGCTCCATACACGGTGTTGGCAAGGGTAACTGTGATTCACGAGGGCTTCTCGGGGTATAAGATGGGCACGAGGAAGGCAAAGACCCGTTTGGCCCGCGGGTCTGAGCAATCCTGTAATGAGTAGCCGTTCTTGGCATCCTTAGTGCTAAAACATCCCTTGGCGTACTCCTCCTTCCTCAAGCTGGTCCATCCTCCTCTTTGTCGTGGAAACTCATATACCTCTTGCCACCTACCCATGGTCCACCTATCGGGACAAGCACGGATGCTATCCCCCTCCGGTTGAGGTAGTGGGTTCCTCCGCATCTCCTCTACTGTAGAATCAACACAAAAACTCCAACAAAACTCAAGCAGGGAGAGGCAACCCATGCGCAGGAGGTCCTCCTTGAGCTCCGTGAGCTCAAGCGGATCCTTGGGGATGGCCGGACAAATGGCCAGGTGTGAGGAGGAACCTGTTGCCATTGCTTCCACCCCGCCCTTGCAATTTGTCATTTAGGTGCTGAGGTCCCGCCCTTAGCTGGTGCAGCTGCCCTCAAGAGGTCCACCCCTCGTAGTAATGCCCTGCTGCTCTTTCGCCTTGCTAGTGCAGCGGATCCCTTGCCTGCTGGTGATGGGTGTACGAGATCCGCCCTCCAGGTTTCCGCCTTGTTGTTCCTTGTTCAACCTGTGCAACTACTTCTGTGTTCACGAGGTCTGCCCTCGAGGTCTTCTTGTGCTTTGCAGGTGATTCTTCGTCGTGTTGGTGCAAGCACAGTTGCTCCCCTCGCCTGAGGTCCGTCCTCCGGGAGTCCGCCCTTGAGGATTCCGTCTGCACGAGGTCCGCCTTCCGGGAGCCCACCCTTCCTGGTTCCGCCCTCCGGGGTTCCGCCTCACTGCTCCTTCTCTTTGCCTGCTAGCGGCTAGGGCAGGTAATTCCCTCGTTGTGTTGGTGCAAGCGTAGCTGCTCCTCCCGCCTGCTGGAACGTGTGCAAGAGGTCCGCCCTCCGGGGTTCCGCCCTTCCTGCCCTTCGTGCTTCCGCCTCGTTGCTTCCTCGTTTGACTAGCGCAGCTACTCCCTTATGTACGAGGCCCACCCTCCAGGTCTTCTTGTGCCTTGCAGGTGATTCTTTGTCGTGTTGGTGCAAGCACAGTTGCTCCTCTCGCCTGAGGTCCGTCCTCCGGGAGTCCGCCCTTGAGGATTTCGTCTGCACGAGGTCCGCCCTCGGGAGCCCACCCTTCCTGGTTCCGCCCTCCGGGGTTCCGCCTCACTGCTCTTTCTCTTTGCCTGCTAGTGCTAGGGCAAGTAATTCCCTCGTTGTGTTGGTGCAAGCGCAGCTGCTCCTCCCGCCTACTGGGACGTGTGCAAGAGGTCCGCCCTCCGGGGTTCCGCCCTTCCTGCCCTTCCTGCTTCCGCCTCGTTGCTTCCTCGTTTGACCAGCGCAGCTATTCCCTTCTGTACGAGGCCCACCCTCCAGGTCTTCTTGTGCCTTGCAGGTGATTCTTCGTCGTGTTGGTGCAAGCACAGTTGCTCCTCTCGCTTGAGGTCCGTCCTCCGGAGTCCGCCCTTGAGGATTCCGTCTACACAAGGTCCGCCCTCCGGGAGCCCACCCTTCCTAGATCCGCCTCGTCGCTTCCTCTTTCGACCAGCGCAGCTATCCCCTCGTGTACAAGGCCCACCCTCCAGGTCTTCTTGATCTAGTGCAGGAGATCCCCTCGTCGCGTTGATGCAAGCGCAGCTGCTCCTCCCGCCTGAGGTCCGCCTTCCGAGAGTCCGCCCTTGGGAGTCCGCCCTTCCTGGTTCCGCCCTCCGGGGTACCGCCTTCCTCCCTTACTCGCGGTTTCCGCCTTCCTGCTACAGTGGTATTCCCACGAAGTCCGCCCTCGGGATTCGCCTCACTCGAATATGGCTCGCTCAACGTCCACCCTCTCCTACAGGTTTTTGTTTCATAAGTTCTCTTCTCTTGCTGGGTACGCCGAGAGGTCCGCCTCGCGCTGGTTTTGCTCCTGCTGGAGTGTGTTTGAGAGTTATGCCTTGTGATTCGCCAGCTGGCCTTGTGGAGCCCCTTTCGTTCCTTGTAGGTTCGGTTTGTGCTTCCGCCTCGCTGTTGGTTCCCACCCTGTATTACCAGGGTCCGCCCTTGCCTGTATGACCGTGTTCACAACCTCCGCTCTCAGACCCTTGATGCCCGCCCTTGCGCTCCTGGAGTCCGCCTCGGTGGTAGCTGCAGGGTACCATGATGTCCGCCCTTGCGCTCCTGGGGTCCGCCTCGGTGGTAGCTGCAGGGTACCATGATGTCCGCCCTTGCTACGCCGTCCCTTTATTAGCTTGGGGCCTGATTGCCTCCGGTTGAGGTGATCTGGTTTATCCCTGGGCCTGGGTGAGTTTTTTAAGATTGGGTCTAGGCTTAGGTCCGGGGTCTCTTTTATCCCTAGTAAGGATTTAACATAACCCCTTATTCATCCATCCCTATTTCTACTTAGAGGCTAATCCTAGTTTAGATTGATGCCTTAATTTAAGCTTCTGGTTAACCTTAACACCCTAAACTACCTAGCTAAATAATTTTTAAAAATCTGGGATACAACAGCTAGTGTTAATCTAATGAACAAAGATACAATGGAAGAACTTGATATGAAAGGAATGGTTTCAACCTCTATTATATTAAGGATGGCCGATCAAAGCCAAGTCGTACCTTTAGGAAAGTTGTATAACATAACAACTACTATTGGAGGTCTTGACTTTAAGTTGAATTATGTAGTTTTTAAGGTTACCGAATCGGTGCCCTCTTATCCTATTTTGTTAGGACGACCTTGGCTTAAATTGTCTAAAGCTTGAGAAGATTGGGGTAAAGGAACCTTAACTACAGAAAAAAACAGCAAAAAAGTAGTCCTACCTATGTTTCCTACTCAATATCATGGAGAGACACAAGAAGATGACACTGATGTCACTTCTCAAGACTCTTATGATTCGGGGACAGAAACAACAAATTTGATAAAAAAAAAAGGACATGCCTAAATTAATTCCATTGGAAATGGTAGAATATGATACTTCATTACATCAGATAAAAAAATCTGATGATGAAATAATCGCTTGGGAAAATTTCCCTATTTATAATGTTTCACTAATTGATTCTAGATCAGAATTGGAACCTTCGTATGAAACTGATTCCAAAGAATTAATTGATAATTTAATGAATTTGGAATTCCCCGAACTACCACCACCTAAAAGTACTTGCATAGACATGAATTTGGGAACTTTCAAAATTCCACAATGTATTAAAGTTTATGATAAAATGCCTTCTCAAGAGTTTGATAATTGGTATGACTTTTTTATGGGATGTAAAGACACATTTGCTTGGACGTATGAGGGTTTAAAGGGAATCCCTCCGGAAGTGTGTCAACATAAAATTATCTTAGAACCTAACACTAAACCCGTAAGACAAAGACAATATCGTATGAATCCCAAATATTCTTTAATGGTTAAAGAAGAAATAGACAAATTGATAGAGTGTAGATTTATATATCCCGTCCCTCATAGTGAGTGGGTCTCACCAATTGTCGTAGTACCAAAGAAAAATGGGAAATTACGCATTTGTCAAGATTTCAGAAAGTTGAATAGTGCCACTAAAAAGGACTATTTTCCACTTCCATTCACGGATGCCATTCTAGATGGGGTAGCCGGTCATGAATGCTATTCCTTTTTGGATGGGTTCTCGGGCTATAACCAAGTTGAAATAGCCCCGGAAGATCGCCCTTTAACGACATTCACAACCGATTGGGGGACAAATGCTTATAAAGTGATGCCTTTCGGTTTGTGCAATGCACCGGCTACTTTTCAAAGAGCCATGACACATGCTTTCCAAGAGTATTTAAGGAAATTCATAGAAATATTTTTAGATGATTTTTGTGTTTTTAGTTCTAAAGCTAAACACCAAGAATGTCTAAAAAATGGTATTGAAAACTGTAAAATTAATGGTATTTCCATAAATGCACTTAAATTTGAATTTGTTTTACCATGTGGTAGGTTAGTGGGTCATATAGTATCCCAAGCAGGAATTGCAGTAGATCCAGATAAAGTGGCCGCTATTTTGAAATATCCTACACCAGTCCATATGACCGCCCTAAAGGGATTTTTGGGTGCAATCAATTACTATAGACGATTTATCTATAAGTGTGCCGAAATAGCTGCTCCTTCAACCCACTTAACCAAACAAACTGATACATCGGGAGTTTAGACTCCCGACTGTAGTAAAGCATTTAATAGACTCAAAAAACGTTTAAGTACTGCCCCGGTATTAATTCCTCCTAATTGGGGAAAACCTTTTGAAGTTTATGTGGATGCGTCAAATTATGCCAATTGGTAGTGTCTTGAGTCATAAGAATGAAAACAGACACGATCAACCTATTTACTTTGCAAGTAGGCAACTAAATGCCGCGGAAAAAAATTATTCCGTTTCCGATAGGGAAGGGCTTGAAATGATTTTCTCCGTTCAAAAATATAGACACTATCTTTTGGGATATAAATTTACCTTTCACGTTGACCATGATGCCTTGAAGTACATGGTTAACAAACCTCAATTGAGTGGACGAATAGCTCGTTGAGTATTACTACTTCAAGAATTTGATTTTGTTGTTAATGTAAGACCGGGAAAGAAGCATGGAAATGCCGATTTTCTTTCACGAATGAGCATGGAAACCAATCCTACATCTATTGATGATAGTTTACCGGATGCTCATATTTTTCATATAGATGTCATTCCTTCCGAATATGCAGATATAATACATTATCTTAATACCAACACATTTCCGTTAGAATATACGGATAAACAAAAACATCGATTAATTCATAAATCACGACCTTATTCCATTATTTCTCATATGTTGTATAAACAAGGCAAAGATGGTATTTTGAGAAGGTGTGCCAATCCTAGTGAGGTACCCCTTATTCTTCAAGGGTGTCATGATGATGCATGTGGGGGTCATTTTGCCGGTTTAGTAACCACACAAAAGGCACTCCAATCCGGATATTGGTGGCCAACTTTGTTTTTTGATGATGCCCAACATGCTAAAAAATGTGATCCTTGCCAAAGGGTGGGAAAACCTACTACCTCAAAAGCCATGCCTTTAAATCCAATATTAGCACAAGTACCCTTTGAAAAATGGGGCATCGATTTTGTGGGACCAATTAAACCCCCAAGTCGTAATGGTCAAAAACGATATATTTTAGTGGCCACCGATTATGTGACTAAATGGGCGGAAGCCTTAGCCACTAAAACCGATGATGCACATATTATTGCTAAATTTATTTATGAGAATATAATTACACATTTTGGGTGCCCTAAAGAGCTTGTTAGTGATAGAGGTACACATTTTCTAAATGAGACTATTCAATTATTAACCACTAAATATCTCATTAAACATAGAAAATCTTCACCTTATCATCCTCGGGCTAATGGGCAAACCAAAAAAACCAATGGGATTTTGTGTAAAATTATAACTAAAATAATTCAAGGTGCTAATGTTGATTGGGATGCTAGACTTTTTGATGCTTTATGGACATACTGATGTGCTTATAAAGTTACCACTAAGTTTACACCTTTTCAACTTGTCTATGGTCAAGAGGCTATGTTACCCATTGAATTAGAGGTTCCTTCTTTGAGAGTGGCAATTGCCGAACGAATGGGTGATGTGGAATCTCTAAATCAATGAGTATTTATGCTTGAAAAATTAGATGAAACTAGAGCCCAAGCCTACTTGAACATGGTTGCTATTCAAAACCAACGAAAAACATATTATGATAGCAAATTGCAACCTAAACAATTAAAGGATAATGATTTAGTTTTTCTTTATGATAGTCGATTTCAAAAATTCCTTGGAAAATTTAAAATGCTTTGGTTTGGTCCTTATAAAATTTTAAAAGCATATCCAAATGGTTCGGTAGATTTACAAGATTTTGCCGGTAATGTGCACGCTACACGTTATAATGGCTACCGTCTCAAACATTACATAACTTGAGGGCAAGTTATTAGATTAGCAGAGGGCAGAGTAGGTAAATTGTGTAGAATATTATGGAATTTTTTTGAAATATTTTCAATATTTTTTGAAATTTTTCAAAAAAATTATATAAAACAACAAAATTAAATAAATTGAATAAACTAACATTTACAAAATTGGAAATTCTAAAATTATCAAAATTTTGAAAATTGAAAAATAAAATTTGAATATACCATTAATCATAAGAAAAGAGCAAAGGGGTAGTGAGTGGAAAAGGGACGAGTGAACTTAACACCACTACTTTAGGCATTAATGGGAATTATTGAGAGGGCTGTTGGTAAAGGACTATTAGTCGAAAGTGACGCCACAGATTCATCAAGACAAGACAACAAGAAGCCAAAGTTAATCATTTCAGCATCAACCACTAAACTTGCAATTACGAAGTCACTAATGACAATTAGTCTCGGTGAGTATGCACTAGCATTGTAGTCTTGAGAGAAGGTTTGCACAGATTGCACAAATGACCAATTGTGAGCGCAGCACAATACATTGTGTGTAAGTGAGATCTGAGACTAATCAGCTGAGTGTATATGCCGAGAGAATTGGAAGGCAAAGTGGTAGAGATTTGTTGAGAGAGGACTGGGAGCACTGGAAGCCTCAAGGAAATAATTGGTCGTTCGAGTGGAAAAATGACGGAGAAGAGAGAGAGACACTGTGGCAAATTGTCTTGAGGTATGACAATACCTCTGTTATGGTCATTGCCGAGTGTGAATTGTTAGTTGCATGCAAAAGAAGGTATTGGGATAAGGTATATTTTCCACATTGTGTTGACGAGTGGTCTAGAAGCACACGTCATTAAGTTGTGAATGAACATTACAATTAGAGTAGGTTCTTGCCGAGAGGTTAGGTTGATTCATTGTGACGAAACTGAAGTAAAGTTGTTCATTTTTGCCGCTGAGATACCAATCGTCAACGGAATCATACTAATGTAGCTACTGGCCAGGGTTTCATTGAGAAGGAAGAAGTTGAAGGGTGTCGAAGTCAGAAGAAGTAAGTTGAAGCCTTCAAACGAGTTGTGAGAGAAAAAAGACCAACTTTGAGGTGAGAATTCTATTTTATTTTTATTTTTTGTCATGAGAGGGAAGAATGTTAAAACTGGGAGTTGAGAATGTTTGAAGCCGAATTACGAATTGTCTTAAAAACCTTAACTCTATAGGATCAGGTAACAAAACCCTAATCAGAATCCTTCGTTGTTCAGAGTGGAAAAAACTAGGTATAAGAGAGGATTGAGACTACCCTGTTGAGAGAATCAGGACAAGTAGTCAAGACCTTACAAAACGTATAAAAAATACAAGAAGAAAAACCTTTGAAAAGAATGAAAAAAATATTAAAAAAAGAAGAAGTTTTGCTGTTGAAGACAAGCTGCTGTTGTTCTACGGACAAATTGTATACGAATGAAGACATACAAGTTGTCAAAGTGGAAGGAACCAGAGTTAAAAATAGCGTACAAATAATCAAATGCGATGGTCATATCAACGAACTAATTACAAATCATCTTCGTAAGCTGTTCAAGTATGACATATCCATGATGAACGAATTTCTGAAGACTAAAGAAGAAGACGAGTCGTCAGAAAAGGAAAAAATTATTGAAAAAAAAAAAACTAATGTGGAATGTCAAACAAAAATGGCGGAAGAAATACCTCTGCGGTGTAAGGCCATCCCCTTTCGAGAGCTACCACCTGGAGCAAGGATGGCGGTGGACAAGAATATGACAAATCTGCAGAAGGCAGGCCTTTGGGATTACATTCAGAAGGACTGGCACGACTGCAAGAGTGGAGACTTACCAATTGTGGCAGAATTTGTGAGAGCTTCGCGGTATGGCCAGAAATCTTTGGCCACAGTGGATGGAGTGAAGATACCATTCACCGAGGAAGCTATTGGTGAATTACTCACCGTACCTTGTGAAGGACCAATCGTCGAGGCTGAACCTCTAACTATGGAGGAATTGGCGTTGATGCTTGGTCCAGAGAGAGCAAGACCGAAGGGAGATAGCTGGTACATTGGTAGTATCAGAGGTTCGATTGGTCAGTGGTTGGAGTACATCAATCAGCGATTCTTCCTCGACTTGCAAAAGGCGATGAAGGATCAGGAGCTCGCTATGACGTTTAGAGCATGGCAAGGAAAGGAGTACAATTGGGCTGGAGTTCTCATGAAGGCCATGAGAAGGGAGCTGTTCGTCAAGAGCATACGTAACCCGATGAGCTTGCTGCAAGCATGATACTTGAGTGTTCTTTGCGAAGAATGCCATGTAACTCCGGGATTTACAGGACCGCAGACTCACGTACCAATAGTCCAAGACGCAGGTACGAGCGACACTAAGGAGAAGGTTCAAGTGGTAGAAATACCACCCAGACCATTAGTCGCTAAGGCAGGACCGGCGGTGGGCAGCCCAAGAGTCGAGCTCTTGAAGGCCAAAGAAGAAGATCACGACAATTCGTCTTCACCTCATTCAAGTATTCAGCAAGGCGAAGCTAGCAGCAGAATGAAGAAACGCCCAAGGCACCAATTAGTGGATTTGGAAGAGGAGGAGGTCGACGTCGTTTCTAAGCCTGAGGAGGAAGACTATACTTCGTTAGGAGCAGAGGAGAATGAGCTCCTTGGAAAGAGGTTGGAGATTCTTAACGGGAAGATCCAACAAAAAGACCAAGAACTTACACCAGGGTTGTTCTGGGGACTTCTCCGTCCAAAAGACCAGGAGGTCCGCTCGTCCGTCCGTTAAGGATTAGGGGAGGTCCGTTATGGGTCAATTTAGGGTTGACCACCCGGAAGGTTAAAACGGTCTTACCTCGTCCACCAAGCATGCCACGCGTCTAACACGTCACCAAATTATTCGAAGAATAAAGCTGACATGGAGGGCTAAGGGTCTTCAAGTTTAGGTTGCAGGCATTTTGGGGCGTGAATGTCTCAGGGGGGCGGGGGGCGCGGACGCGTCCAAGAGGGGGCGCGGACGTCTCTAGGGGGCCCGGACGTCTGGGAGGGCGCGGACGTCTGGAAGGGCGCGGACGTCTGGAGGGGCGCGGACGTCTTCAAAGGGGCCCGGACGTCTCGGAGGGGAGTATTCGACGCGAATGCATAGATGGGGGGCTTGCTTCCCCTTCCTTTATTCCTCCCAAACTAAAACTAGTCATACAACCTTTTCATCGCAATTATAACACATAGTTAACAACATCAAGATTTATTTCTATCATGCAAGTATATAAACAATGCCACGTAGGCAATCAAAATGTTCAAAAATTGCTCTATAACTACGCCACTACAATGTACATCTAAAACAATTGTCTGGGACTTTGAAGTTGTAGGAGGGGCCTAGGAAATATGCTACAACTTGAGCAAGTGATGGCCTCTTTGTGGGGTCTTCGTGAACCAAAGCATCCAACTTTGTTGAGAATGCTATGGTTTCCATGGTATTCTTGAAGAGGTCTAGACAATCCTCGCCTTGCCATATCATTTTTGCCAAAAAACCGACCGCATATGCATCAGATTCCATTGTATATGGATGCAACCTCTTCATGCGTTCCAAATTGCGCTCCTCGTCGTTTGGTCCCCCAAATGCAAAAAACAACTCCAGGGCGACATACCGCTTCTATTCCTTCATTTCCGGACATCGATCTTCATCTTGGAAACCAAAATACGAGGCCTTGTTTTCTACAATTCAGCTTGCCATCCATTACATATATGAGAGCCCAAGCCAACATTGCTCTGTTCTTTTGAAAGGCAACAATTTTTTGGCTCTGCTCAATGGTGAGATGTTTTATTTTCATTACTTCCTTGTTGCTCATTGCTTCAGACGCCAAGCTATTGAATTTTTGTAAGTTGGGAATGCTATCACTGTTCCACCACAATGAATAGGCTTCTATACTATTTGAATGAAAAGCCCAAAACTTAATCACACCTGGATGCTGAACGACGCAAATTAGAGCCTCAATTGAACGTTGTTCATGCTTTTCACGTTCACTTTTAGCCATTAAAAGTGTGCCCGCAAATTCAATGTGGATTAGAATATCTGGCATATCTGCAATCCATACTTTCCACACTTTGCCGTATCCTCCTTGAGAATCAAACCCAGACAATGGCACAATCTTTGCCTTCTCTGGAATCCACACTACTCCCAAGTGCATGTGTTGTTCCATCGCCGCCTTCAGCGCTTGTTCATTCCAAGGCATGCCTTTTTTATTGCCTCTTCAATGTTTTTCACATTCTTTTTGAACCCACTTTTGTTTCTCAAGAAACTGAGCGTCTTCATCGCTCCTCGCTGCTCCCCTCACTATTATTACCACGCATTCAAACACATGCGTGATGTTTGTTGTAGCTGTGCTGACTTGTTGTGCCATCCATTTTGGAGCATGAAAATACTTGTTCATGAAATCCATAAACTGCTCAGATTGAGCAAGTTTGCTCCAAAATTCACGTTCCAAATCAGTTTGTAGCTTTAAAACCCCCACATGTCCATAATCCAAAAATGATTTATTCAACATATCTCGTGTACGAATACGATAGTAAGTAATGGTCACCTCTCAAAGACATCTTGAAATAGTTCCTGCAAAAAAAAAATCAAAAATCTCCCCTTCCAAATCTGAACATTCCACAGTAGTTCTAAGCAAGACGCGCGTTCACACGTCAAGACAAAGAGCCACTATGGAATGGAACAAAGTTGGCCCGAACTCCTTGAACTTTATATACTCGTCCGCACCCCCCCCCCGACCCGCTAGTGCCCCCCGCCCCACCCGTTCGCTCTCCGTTTGCGCCCCGTTCAACACTACAAGTCTACACCACTACACTAAATATCACTTTTAGTGTAGTATACACTAGTTGACTTATAATTGCTATAAGTATTCACTCTTGGTGAATCATTTAACCATCTGTATCCACAATGATCCGCCTCTTTCAGTAGTATAGATAGTTGTGCTCTTAGTAAATTGAATCATTAAAAGTAAAAAGCTATAGCACTTCAAAATGGTGTAGTGTGGATACACTTAAAGTGATATTTAGAGTAGTCTTTACTGTAAAAAAGTCCTTAGTGTAAAAATAAATTTCCTCCCCAATAAAAAATTTCGACACATTGTCAAGCAAGAGGGCCTTTCCATCTCACCTCCGAGCTTAATATACTAAGTTCCTTCATCATAGAAACTTGTAGTTTATGTCTAGTTTCTTTTATTTTCTATTCCAAAAGAAGACTTCCTAATCCAATAGTAGACTCTCTATTCCAATAGTAGACTTTTTATTCCAAAAGTAGACTTTCTATTCCAACAATATACTTTCTATTCCAACAATATACTTTCTATTCCAATAGTAGACTTTTATACATTCCACTACGTATGTCAAATAAATCATTGGGTTGAGTTGCATTTTAGATTTATACATTCCACTACACTTAAAGAAAAAAATATACAAATGTCGCATGTCAAATATATCATTGGAATATGTTGCATTTTGGATTTATACATTCTACTTCACTTAAAGAAAAAATTAACGAATGACGCATGTCAAATATATCATTGGGGTGAGTTGCATTTTAGATTTATACATTCTACTACACTTAAAGAAAAAAATATACGAATGTCGCATGTCAAATATATCATTGGGGTATGTTGCATTTTGGATTTATACATTCCACTTCACTTAAAGAAAAAATAAACGAATGACGCATGTCAAATATATCACTGGGGTGAGTTACATTTTAGATTTATAGATTCCACTATACTTAAAGAAAAAATAAAACCAATGACGTATGTCAAATAAATCATTTGGGTGAATTGCATTTTAGATTTATACATTCCACTACACTTAAGGAAAAAAATAAACAAATGACGCATGTCAAATATATCATTTGGGTGAGATGAATCTTACATTCATATGCCTTATAAAATTCCTTGAAAATTCTCTCTTTATTCCCTTTTAAAATTCGATTTTTAACTTCAAAGGTTGCAATTGTGTTAGTAACTCTAAAACACATAAGACATTTTAAAAAGTAAAGGTGGAAGTCTTAAGTTTCAAAAAGTGAAAGTGAAAGTCAAAAGTTCACTATATAAACTCAGAAACTTCACTTGAGTACTTTGTCAAGAATGTATTGAAAATTATTTTAGGCGTGGCCCCCACATCCCCTAGACGTCCGCGCCCTCCCTTAGACGTCCGGGCCCTCACTTAGACGTCCGGGCCCTCACTTAGACGTCCAGGCCCCCCCCGAGACGTCCGCGCCCCCTCCAAATTTGAAATGCCGATGTCGCCTTTCAAGTCATCCACGTCACCAATCGCTTGTCCATGTCATCGTATCACTTTAACTTTTCGTAAATTGTGAAAAAAAAATTCACCGCATTAATTTTTGCTCCTCCCCTCAATGTCCGAGTTTTTTTGGGGACCGCCCGGTCCGTCCGTCCGAATGTCCGTCCGGTTCGCAATATTTGGGCCATGTCCGTACTTTATGACAACCCTGACTTGCACGACTCACTTTGGAGTTGGCGCAGGCTCAAGAGACGAGTGGTCAGAACGAGGAAAGGGCAAGGTCTTTGACAATTCAGCTCAAGGATAAAAAACGAGCACATGTGGCCGCCATCACCATTTCAAGAGCACAAGTGGAGCACCTCACGTTACAAGGTACAAATCATCAGAAGACTGTTAGTATCTTGCAAGCGGAGCGTGATCAAGCGAGGGCTGAGGCGAGCACCAAAGACATGCGTTTCAAGGCCAACTCTTATGACGAGTTGCAAAAGGAGTTTGTACGTTAGGAGCGAGAGTTTACTAGAGTGACGACACTGCTGTAGGATACCAAGGATGCGGCAGCCATACACCTGAAGGATAAGACTCAAATGGAGAAGCAAATTCAAGAGTTGCAGCTTCGTTTGACAAATAGTCCAGGTGTGCCAAGGTTGGCAGTAAGCGATAAGGGCGGAAGCAGCAGCTATCAACCTATGGAGATGGACGTCATGAAGGAAGACCTCCGTGAGCTGGCGGCATGCAATGACGACTTGTATAGCCAAGTCGACATGATGAAGACCCAGATTGCACAACTCCATGAGAGATTATGGAAGTTGGATGCAAAGAACCCCCCTTCCCACTCTTTGTACCGGACTTATGAGTTGCAGCGCAACCTCTTTCTTGTGATGGTGGAGATGGAGCGAGGAGCCACCTTGACTCCTACAAAATTTCAAGAGGTATGGGAAGCTGTAGTGAAGATGGGAAGACCGAATCTGATGGCTGAGGTGATAGCTTGTCGTGACCTATTAGTAGAAGACATCAAGCAGGTACTAATAGTCATGAGCGATGTGGGAGCCCGAGCACTCGTTTACTATCTGGACTTGGAGCTTCAGATTGAGAGGAAGAGGCAGTTGGACCATGCCATGGAGGATACACGCCATATTGATATGGCGGTGTATCAAAATATGTTGAAGCAGATCCGCACCAAAGACGTACCACTAGAAGATTACGAGACTTGGCTCGCAGGAGTTGAAGGACTACTGGTCAAGATCAAGGATCAGCAGTTGTTACGCAACTCTTTAGGATGTGTGCTGGAGCGCGAGAGCTGGGCGAAGAGGGGCGAATTATCTGCCAACCACTATGTCTATACGGCAGACAAAGCGATAAATCGGTTGCAGCATACGGCTTAATCCCTGAGGACAAATAGTCTTCCACGACTAATGCTGCAGAGTGCAACATCATCCCACTATGCACCGAGAGTATATCAATCGATGGTGGCGCAAGGACTAATTGTCGACCTCCCAAAGGCGGGATCAGTGCTCAAGGTACGATACCTTGGACACATGAATGAGTTATTTGATACGCCGGAGGCAAAGACAGAGTACATTGCGAGCTGGAAGGCGTTGGAGTGGATTCTGGAGGACTATGGTCTTTCAACTACCAACACCATCTCTGCAGACATTGCGTATCGTGAGGTTTCCAAGGATTGGGACCCTAAGTTGCTCCCTGCGACAGTACACATGGACCCTCGGTTTTGCAACTGTCCAAGGCGTTGCAAGTGGGATCCGGAGGCAACGATCGACTCCATCAAGTACAACTGGCCTACTATCGGTGGCAGTTTCAAGAGCTGGCAAGAATGTGCCCATTCGTACCAGGTATTCCACGAGCTTCACAAGGGTCATCAAGATCCTGTCTACTTTAGAGCAGCGTATTTTTGTGGAGTTCTAGCGAGATGGTGCACCTAGTTCAAGCTGCGGGTGGATGTCAACACTTACGATCGAGCGCGTCCGGAGTTCCTTCTGTTGCTCAAGCTGTAGTATCGCGGAGCGAGGTGGAAACGAATAATCGAGGTAATGTCCATCACTCATTTCATTTCAGGTGTGCACCTGAGTCTTATCAATGAGATGGGGGTGACAAGGAAGAATCTCTTTGCGTGGTGCCTGAGGTATCAAGCGACAAATAATCCAGCACTAGTCCAAGAGGACGAGGACATACGCAAGGCGGTCAGCAAGCAGCAGATTGAGGATGCTCGGCGTGGAACGCAACAACAAGATGCACGACGCAATCTCCATCAGCAGCACTAGGGTTTCAACTTGTCAAGCAAGACGGCGCACACAACATCAACCAAGAAGACAAGTTGTAAGTGAACCTAGACAGAACCCTAGTTCAGATTTTGACGAAGGCGTCAAAAAGCTTAGGAGAAGGCTATGTAGTGCAGAAATTTTACTTTTTGAACACTATTCGTCTTTACAATGTGAATAGGGATCATAAGTAGCACTAGTTTACAAATAGTATGAAACAGTGTGAACAATTACCCTAATTTTTTGGAATAGTGTAAAAAAGACGAATAGGCGGTTAAGTAAGTTAGTAAAAGTAGTTATCGGGGGGAAGTTATCAAGAGTAAGTTAGACGAGTAGTTATGGAAGTTGGGAGAGAGATCATTGGTCTAGGTCGAGAAACCAATAGCCACGAGAGGGATATAAAGAAACTGAATCCAACTTTGGATACACCACATTTTTCTCACTTTGAATGTGTGTCCTAGGCTGGTGATTGTAAACTCTCAAACTTTTATGAAATACAAGCCTAGTTTTATGATTTCTGATCTGTTGGTGTAATTTCTGCATTACGAGTGGTCTACATTACATCAGAGTTGTAGATTGGAGGTTAGAGGATGACGAAGTCAGAATCCTTGGGATTTTTGCAGAAGACCAGTAGTCATTGATTGAGTCTATTTTCACAAAATGTTGATTTGAGATAATGGTACACAATTAATGGCTCAGGAATGAACGAGTGTATCTTGGATACGATTAATCTATGCTGCAGTCCATTCTCAATCACCACTTTGAGATTGTTGTAATATACAATTCGTCTTGAGTACTACCAGTGTCTATAACTAAATTGAGTATCATAAATGGAGAAGCTGTAAAGCATTGTAACAATTGAGTCCTTTTATTATATTACCATTTGTCAAATCCTTTCCGATGGTAAATGCCGAGTGATATGACGAATTCTAAAAACCATAAAGTGATAATTACAAATAGTCTTGTATGACTGTTGTAATTCCCCCAATTCTAAACTGAGATGAATGGATAGCGGGTGAGGTAAAAATGCATACAATTATACTATTTGTCTGATAGAATTGCCGAGTGAAATTAAGTCTATGATGTGTGAAATAAGGATTGATCACCCTTAGTCAATAAATCATAAGACCATAATAATTTTTCCAAAACCAATTTATGTCATTGTAGTATGAATTGAAGCATTAAAAGATCATGTGGGTGAAGCATGACAAATAGTGAAGGTAAATTGAGAAGAAAAAAATTGCTAAAAGAGAGAGCAATGGAGAAAATGAAAGAGTAAGACTAAAGAGCCAAGAGTGGGCCGAGAGAGTCTTGAGAATGACCATGTTGTCATAAGTTGGGATAGATGCCTTTTATATTAAAGTTTGACCAAGTGTACATTAAGTCAAGCTAAAGAAAAAGAGATTGTTTGTATGTGTCATGAGATTGATGACATAAAACAAGACCATTTGCCATGAGGCAGTATTAGTGAGAGAACACATATAATAGATTTGATAGCGAAGGGTTATCAATAACAACAATTATATCGAGAGTGAGATATAATTGTTGTCCGGTGTTTCTTTGAATGGAAAGTTTTGCAGGTATGATGAAATGATTAACTTAACGCGGACCAGTGGAGCGAAAGTGGGAAGCCATGATAGAATTCCAAACCCATAAGCTATTGGCAAAATAGAATAGCTAGCATAGTTGTCAATTCTTATAAAAAGGAATCAACAATTAGAGTTGGCAATAGAATTGGTTATGATGCATTGATTATGAACACGACAAATTGTATCACTCACTAAAACACTTAAAAGACTATTTGTGTCCTTTAGTGAGAGGATCCCACACAATCACAAATGCATGTTTAATCACTAATTGACTGTAAGAGTGTAGAGTGCACTCACGGGAAAAACACAAGGGTTAATTAACACACCTATAATAGATAATTCGTTATCTCAAGCAATTTGTTAAACAAAAGACATTCCTATCTAACATGTGACCTTAGTTATTCAAACGATAGACTGAATTAAGCCTCCCTAAGACCCCCCACTAGGAAATTATCTTGGATTTATTTATATTTATAAGACAAATTTTCCCCTACACTCCCTAGATTAAAAATTCCTAAATCACAGGTGGACATAATCAAGGCATCTTTAGCTGAATTATAGATTTCAACGGAGTTTGTTGTTTTGGGGGACTGGAGCTATTTTACCAATATAAAATAGGGGGGTGCATGTTTTTTTTTTATTTTTTGTTCTTCCGTATTGGATATTCTATTAAGTATGTTGTGAACTTGTATCTATAGGATGGAATTGTAGACTTTGAATGTGCGCATAGCATATTTGTAGATAGAATTAGATTAGTGTTTATAGTTCCATGTAGTAATGTATTGTGTTGCTTTCAATATTATACAACAGAGGCGGGAATTTTGTTTCATCATTGATGTATAAATGGCGGTCCACAATGTGAGTGTCATTAATTGTACATTTATCCTTGATGCATCGATACTTTCTATTGATAGAAATTATTGAATGAATTGCTTCAATACATGTTAACTTTTCAACGCTAGGTATTTCAACGACCTTGTTGTTTGGAAATAGTATAATCTCTTGAAACTGGTAATTATTTCTCTTTCAAATGAAAAGGTATGCATTCTAGGTGGAATTTAAATGAGTGTATTTGTGTATTTTAGTCCAATTTTAAACCCTACTTAGAGGGGTTACCAAATTTATTGCCGCTTCTATTTTCCAGAGTAATTTTATTCTGGCAATGATTTTTTTTTGGATGTATTAGTTTTTCTTAGATAATATGCTCTATATCTTGGTACATTTTTTATAATCTATTACCTTTACACACACAATTGAATATGATATTCAATTTCATTCGAGATGAATTCAACAATCCATGATACGGCTAGATTATTTAGCATTATCAGTCGAGATTGAGTCTCAATTTAATGCATAGTCTCAAATTAATGAAATTATAAATTGACTAGAAAAAGACACCATGATAAATTGAGACTCCGAAACGTCTCATTTTAATGAATATGGTGTTCAGTCAATCGTCCATCAGTCTCTAAAGTGGTTGACGAGCTTATGGCAAAACCATTCAACTTTGAAGTTCCGGACGATTGCTTCCGTTATGAGATATAGCAATTTTGGCTTAGCGTCAATGATTGTCAAAGTTGTTTTTTATCCTTTTGCAATATGGACTAGCATCGTGATATATTGGTGTGTTATGTCCATATCGTAACAACTAAAAGTTTAACATTTCATGGTCTTAGTGGTGTGAAATTTAAGTATGTTAAGAACCCCACAACCCCACCTCCAAACTGACTGCACGCGCCTAGCCGTCGAGAGCGCACGCGGCCTCCTCTTTTGTGCCCAACCTCTTCGAGCAGGCGCCCAGCCCCCTCGAGCAAATGCGTCAAACGCCTAGCGCGTGCTACCTAATGGGGACATGCCTGACCCCTCCCGGTATGCGCCCGACGGCCCCGACCTCTTTATGTCCCGCCCCTTCTCTGCACGCGGGCGACCCTCTAGTCTGCGTGTCAGCCACGTATTTGCCTTTGTGGCAGTGGGAAATTTGATTTATCTTTGGTCATGGTCAAACCAACGTTGACCCTTATCGAACAAACAACAACCTCTATCAGACGGACAACAACCTCTAGGCTCTATCAAACGAACAACAACCTTTATTAGAAGGACAATCGAATGGACGGACACTACCAACGGATGGACGGATGCCGGAACAACCTTGGTTTTGTCTACACCTCCTCTCCCTTACCATCCGATTATATGGTTTAAAGAGATCCGGCTAGCTTACCCTCACCAACTCTTTAGCCTGAGCATTTCTGTCAGGTGGTGGAGATGCTCTTATATTTATGAAACTTATTTCATAAACTGCATGGTACATCAACCTTTGTTTCGAATTGCAGTCCCAACTTGGATATCTATGACTTTGTCTCAAAATACACATGATCATACCTCCTCCAAGAAACGCTACCACATGATGATGTTGAGCATATGACTTACGGAATTTGAAAACTCTAAAGTTAAAAAAAGTGAAATAAAAGATTAATGGCTACCACAAATTACTGTTTTCCATAGGATCATGTTTTGCTTTAATTTAGTTGATTTGATTTGATTTGATGACTGTTACTATTATTAATCAACTAATTAACTGAAAATTTTCCCAGCAGGCAACCTATAAT
Organism: Bryoerythrophyllum caledonicum; assembly: GCA_963971425.1. NCBI lineage: Eukaryota > Viridiplantae > Streptophyta > Bryopsida > Pottiales > Pottiaceae > Bryoerythrophyllum > Bryoerythrophyllum caledonicum. Next base: position 2,873,046 of record OZ020516.1, on the reverse strand, counting down.
GGTGGAGCTATGATGAGCTACTGTACCTAGATTCCGGGACCAACGCATATTTAGACAAAAAACAATGATACAGTCTCATGATTATTCCCTGGTATCTGGGAAGAAGATGCGGCATCTTTACCCTAATACTGAACTGTACTTTGGCATCATCAACTTAATAACATTAGACCAACGACCAGCTCCAAAATTGAAGCGAGGATTCCTAAAATTACTCGCCTGAAAGATTCAAAACCAATCACAGAGTCAACTTGGAGAAGTATGTACTGTATTAGCTCCCAAAATTACTATACCTGGAATCACTGGTGTTCAAAAGGAGTCATGTAGATCCAAAAACGATACGAAATCATCCACAATCTATATTGATCAGGCTGAGAATGGTCGTTCAATGATGCACGTTTCAAAATATTACGTACAAACCTTGAGACAAATTTGGGTTCCAGAGTGATCAGAACTTTCAATAGTGTCATGAAACTAGTCGCCTCTTCAACGAAAAAACCTGGCTTTCGGCGGCCTGATTCCTGCACTCGACATACATTTCTACTGCAAGACCCCAGGTAAAGAATTTTAAAACTTTCTCGGACATTGACAGAGCACCGGAAAATTTACTTCACTTCCAGGAATTTGGCAGAAAGTCGACATTTTACTCTGCTTTGAATGTCTGTGCAATAGCTGGACCGTCGATATGGTCCGGCTCGTGCATTCGTACAAGCGACATACTCGAATAAGTTTCCCTTGCTCATGCGCACGTTCAGAATAAGGTTTTCATGGTCATGCAACACCATAGTTTAAGGTCATGTGTCCTGTTACCCCCGGACTCCTGGACCGGGGTTTCGTGAGGGTGGGCCAACTTCAATGATAAGCCAGATGATTGCATGCAAACCCAGCTGGACTTGTACAGCACGAATCTATAGAGCATCAACTGCACTGCCCGGTGGCTTGTCCGACTATCCCAGACCCAGGATGATCACCCAACCTCGGCGCATACCATGAAAGCTGGAACCCGTGTGCAGTTGAACAGACAATCTTCATTCGCCGAGTTGGTTTCCCTGACGTCATACTGGTTACACCTCACAGGCTGACGTTAGCGACATTAGTACAACACTGATTATCTGAACTTGGGGGGGGAGGGGGGAATTCAGAGAGCGCCAATTCTCATGCAGGGTGTATCCAAAGCGCCACCGCGTCTGCACTGTTTCCTTACCGTGAGGTTGTGAATATGCTACCCGGACGCGGCATTAGTTCGACTTCTGGTGGTCCTCAAGTTCCATATCTTCCTGGTCATGGGATGGTTCAGACAAACGTTATTTAATAATTTCATTTCAAACAGGGCGTACCAAGCTGTCCAGATTCAATATGTACTACACTTGCTCTGCAATCTCAGCAAGTTTGGCCTGTTGTTAACGAGTCTACCACAATCTTGATATCTGTTAATATGTGCTTGGTCACCTTCAACTTTTCCACTTGAAGTATCCGATCTAGAATGTCAAGCTACATAGCAGCAGACAGTGTGTTTTATTTGTGACTGTTAGGCCTCGTTTAGACAGTTCTTGAGCATGATGCATCACAGGAAATTAACCTTTGTGGAGAACTATGTGGATCTTTTCAATGACTACTCTCTTATGATCTCTTCAAAGGACGTGAATTGGTAACAACCTTCTAATGTGTTCAAGTGTGGGAATATGAGGAGGATATCGATAAGTTCATCGGCAGCACTTCAGGTAACTGTTTTTTTGTGTGTCTGGTCGATCTTCAAGACTGAGTTATTAACCTTCCAACATTCCTTTCTCACATGGTTCCAATGTTTGAAACAAGTCTCTAGTCTCATTGCTTACAGGTTTAAAGTACGTCCTGCCATATTCTGAAACTCAAGTTTCTTAATCAAATTTTTTCTGATGCAGGCAACTTATTGGGTCTGGGCTAAGTATGTCTTTCCTTCACATGTATCATGTGGTAAGGATAGAGTCTGACATGTGGGATAGTTGATCATTCCAGTCCATTTACATTTTCTGAGAGCCTAGCACTAGGTGGTCATAAGTTCTCCCATCGCTTGTCTTTTAACTAGTAACTAAGCAGGCCTGAACGTTATTGGTTTCAGCCGCCAGACTTGATAGTTTTCCGTTCAAACTAAGTAAGTATGCAACTCCCTCGGATACGTGCCTTGATTGATAAGTGAGAATTACTTCAACTAATTCTGATGTTCATTAATTTGCAATAGGCTGCAACAGTTAGACAGTGAGCACTCACTTAATAATTTCCTCCGAGAACCACAGAAATCCTGATGTGTTTCAGATTGAGTGGCCACAGATTCATTAGTAGTCTCGGTGTAGAATTTAATACTAGTTGCCTCTTTTCTAACGGATTATTTGTTGTCCGAGGAAAAGGTTTCGTTGGCTGCAAAACAAGTAGAGGTTGATATTGAGCAGGCATCTCAGTCGGTCACTGCTAGAATCACGTTATTTAAAACAAATAGTTTGTAAGAGAAGCCACGTCTCTACTATCTAGTATGCTCTCAACCAAATTTAGAACAACATTTTTTAACGTGGGTGTCCGAGGCAAAGGTTTCTTTGGCAGCCTCTTTGGTTTCCAGGTTCATGTAGAAGCTGTTCAGCTCTGTGCTGAGTCACAAAGTTGCCAGTACCTATCATTGGATGAAAGAAGATGCGTACCGACCTTTTTAAGCCCTTCAAGTTGGTCGTCAATTTCTTGCAAGCATGTGCAAGAGTCCAGGTACAAATGATTAGTCGTACATGTGTAATTTCTGTTCAAGGCACAATCCCCATTCAACTAGCCTTCTAGTTAGTCTCCTACAAAATCTCGCACACATAATTGTGTTTTGAAGAGAGTAACGTGAAGTCAGTTTTGCTTTCTTTTTGCTAGACGTCCTACCACATGGTATTCAGATGGAACATGTCAATTCAAATCGCTTCCAGGAAGCTACACAAGGAATTCAAATAGAATACTCATGTCAAGTATCGAATCGCTTCCAGAAAGGACGTCAGATCGCTTCCAGGAAGCTACTCAAGCATTTTTGCGGAGAAATTTCATCAGTCTCGCCATTTTTGCGGAAAAATTTCTCCGCATTTTTGCGGAGTTCAGGGAAGGTGGAGAGCTTCCAACTTCACCATTCTGAGGTGAAAGTTTTTGCTTCATTTTAATTTCAGAGTCGTCCTCATCCTTCGCAAGTCTAGTCATCCCTCTAGATACGTCTTTTTACCTCCAAATTGATTATTTAAATTTGCGCATTGAAGTCTACATCTGGTCGGTTCATCAGTCTCGCCAAGTATTTTAAAGCGATTTTTCTGTGATGGACGTTTGCACTTGTCTCACCTTCTTGTCCGAACTTCCCTGAACTCGTACATGATTTAGCAGGCGATTTTGAACACATATCAAAACTGAGGATCACATGGCAGAGTAAGATTGACTCAAGGAAACCCGAATGAGTCCATCAGAAATAACTACAAGTCTATAAAATCATAATTAGTGTCATACAGCATTTAGTAAGTGACAATATACATCTACATTAGTGAGAATATACACCTCATTAGGCCAATCAATACATTATTGACATTGACTAGTGTGGGAGACCCTATTATCTTGGTTGACAACTAATATTGTGCAAGACAATCAGCATTTGTGACACTATTTATCATCATAAGTATAGTGATATTCCTAGTAGTTGTTTGATGGTTTTAAATGTTGTATTTACATATTGATATTGTAGGCGGCTCATGATTAAGAAAGTGGGAGCTTTGGCAACATTTCACAAACTTTGGATCCAACATGTATAAATTAAGATTATATGGAGATTATATGGAGATCATTGGAGTCTACATGGCATTTATATCAAGTTCTATATACAACAAAAAAAATTGTTGGCTTTATTATAAGGTATGCTCTTATTGTTCAACCCAACTTTCAAATGGATATCAGAGTCTAGACATGTTTAAAAATCCTTTTTATTTCTACGGAATTAGTATATTTGATAATTCATATAGCGTACTTGCAATTTAAGGTAATTTCAAAGCGTGGAAAGACTACAATTTTGAATATGTGACACGCATAAGATCATAGGTATGGGAATTCCCTCTCTATAGAGATCATGTTGGCTATTGAGCAACATGAGTTTATAACTCAAATTGAATTGAGCTTAATATAGATTAAAGTATTATTAAAAAAAAAATTTGATATCTTGTCAACTTTGATGTAGTAAATTTGACGTTATATCAAAATTAAAGTTTCAACCTTAAAGAGGAATTTTTTAAAGCTTTTATTTACTTAAACGATTGAAGACTTTATTTTAAATTAGTTACAACCAATTCACTGAATAATCATACAACAATATTTTTTAATTAAAAATGATATAATATTCATTGATAGATTAGAATATTCAAATGTCTAACTTTGATAAATCAATCTTTTAAACTACTTGTTTTGGAAAAAGGAGGCATTCCGTGCCGACTTATCTCTCCTCTCCTACATAACGCTTTTGTACAATCACTTGTAACTCCTATATCTCTCTTCCCTATGTATTCCCAAAGTTGACCTTTCTTCAAGACTTGCCTAGTAAGTTCACTTTTCACAAAGTATAGTTCCAAACCTTTCTATTTTTTATGACTCAAAGATCCACCATACCATTAGAATTTATCATTCCATAAAATAAGTCTTAAAATTCATTAGGGAACTTTGTAGTCACTAGGGTTCACTCCATTTTGAGATTATTGAGAAGTACTCCCTCAAGTGGCCAAAGATGATCATCCAAAGTTTAATAGAGGGAGAAAGCGTCGCACATCAAAAAGCAAGGCCGGTGGGCTTATGTTGGCCTGTCTGTAGGTTTTGTAGCATGCATTGCAGGATGAGCTGCATCGCAGGCCCGAGGGAAGAGAACCAGCTCGGGGGGGTTTGATGGTTGCTTACGGCCGTTGCTTCTGGTGGAGCGGGAAGTGGATGCGGGCGCGCTGCACACGGCTCGCGTGCGGGCAGTTCTTTCGGGTTCTGGAGGGGTTATTGAGGTTTCGACGCTTCGTGTATGCGCTGCTCTTATGCTCGTGAACTACCGCGCCCGACGTCGACGACAGGAGGCAGCACAACCTCCTCTTCTGCAGCGGTCCTCGTTTGATCCAGCTTCTGGTACGCTTTGCTTCATGAGATCGGTGTGCGGGGAATGATCGCTTTGAGAGTTAGGTAACTAGGCGACGTAGGTTGCAGTTCTGAGTACACTGTGTCTGCGTCGCTCGGTTCTCGACGGGCCACCTTCCTCGCAGTAAAGGGTGCATGAGTCGTTAGAGGTTCATCGTCAAGTTGGAGGAGGGGTCAGGCCGATGAGAACTTTTCTGGAGAGGTGTGGCTACAGGGATGACTGCTGCTGTGAAGTTTGTCCAGATGCAGGCGTAATTTTTGCGAGTCTTAGGTTTTGATCAAGGTCTAAGACGGTACAGACTTTTTCAGCTTGAAGGGGCAGCTCATGATGCCCTTATTCGATGGCAGTTTTAGTGAGCTTTGGCAGATTATTCTGAAGCGCTCGCTCTAGGCCGGCATCCAGTTGGTCTACCGACTCTACCCTATTAAATATATATTTTGTTTCTTTTTGTAAATGAGTGAACATTCGTGGTCGGTGTTCTAACTGCCTTTGATACACTGTATGTGCTAAACTAGGCTACTCATGTACGAATCTCTTAAGAAGAAAAGGCGTACATGTTCTTTGTTGATTTGAAGGAGCGAAGAGAGCTCGTTCAAAAAATGTAGGATTTGAGTTCCTGCATGACCTTGATTAACAAGCTGTACGGAAGCCCCGAGTTACTTGGACTCTAACTTTGAGCACTTTCCATATCAGATGGAAAATCTCTAAGATGGTTGTTCAGGTGAGCTGCGCTAACTGAGATTCGCCTAAATGGCATGTTTTACTGACGATCGTGAGATGACTTAGCCAATGCAGCGTCACTAGTGCCTCGGAAATTAGTAAATTACTATTCATGAACGATAATCTTATGGTTTGAATACAAGATCATGCGTGCTTGTATGTTAATTTATCCAACTTTATGGTGTCGTGGTGTAGGGAACAAACCAAGGAGTTTGTCAAGGGAAGCAGTGAACATCCTATATTTTCCAAAAGCAACCGGTTTTACATAAATATCATCGAGGTAAGACCCAAGTTCCTCAAGTTCCATTCGGATCTTAGCCTACAGCTAGCTCTCTCAGCTCCTTGGAGTGCCGGTTGATCACCACAGTCCCGGGATACAAGCTTACAATCACTTAAGTGTTGAAAATCACCGCTCTCCACTTACGTAGGTCACTCTGTTCATTCATCCTGTTTAGTTACTTTTCATCTTTCGGTTTTGTCCACTTGGTCTCCAACCTGTACATATATTTTCCTCTCTTGCTCTATGAAGTTAAGCGCACTAGCGCAGGTCTTGTTCACTTGTGTCTTGACTGTGTGCGACAACATTAAGTATCACACATCATCCTCGAAGTGGAGGATGAGGCACATGAAGTACGCCCCCGGGCAATTTGCCTGTCCAATTTGGCTGACTTTATATTGTCCAGAGATGAATCAGGAGGGTGCTCCGTCCAGGGCGGAAGATGCAGAACTTCCTGTAGGACGAAATCTCATCGTGTATCCGAAGATTGATGCCGCCGCTTATGAGCATGAAGTTGGGGTGCCGGTAGATCACATCGCCGGAGTGGAGGATGAGGCACATGAATCACGTCCAATTGATCAACCAGGTCTGTAAACTTGCTAGTCTTTCAGCACTGTACACACGTCAGGTCCTGGTGATATACAGTATAGTACACACGGTATGTGGTTTTGGTCTGAGCAATGCGTGAAGCGATCCAACAGTTATTGTAAGCTTAGCACTTCTAGGCTGAATTTCAACCAGTGATTTGCCCATTCAATAAGTTCTAAATTGCAATTGTTGCAGGGCTGCTCGACATCGTTCATCCGCAACAGCCGTTGGATGCTGCTGCACTAAGTAGTGAACTGCGAGCTTTCCAAGAAGGGGAGAGTCGCCGTTTCGGCCGATTTCCTCAGCGCCAGCTTGAAGACCACCTGGAGGCTGAAGGCATCTACGACTCCTCATCAGAGGAGGACTCGGAGGATGATCATGACTCAGAACCCGGTGACATTAACAAGCACCAGCTGGTAGAATTTCCGGAGCCTGCAGCCAACATCATGGACCAGAACTCAAAACCCGCTGGCGACATCAACATGACGGATCAGGATCCTAAACCTGCAGGCGACATCAACACGGTTCACGATGATTCGGTGCCTGCATGCGACATCGATATCGAGCAGTATTCAGAACATGACCACAACATGATGGATCTGGACTCTGACACCAACGTGGATAATCTGGCCGAATCTCAATCCACAGTGCTTCAGGAAACAAAAATGCACGACCGATTGGCTGCAGAAACAACAAACGAGGAGTTGTACGGTAAATATCCTATCAATTCTGAAAGCAATCGTTGTTGAACACCAAATTGCCCAAGTCTTACCTATATCATCGAGGTAGGACCTAACCCAAGTATCTCAAGTTTCATTCGTATTTTAACCTGATACAATGAATATCAACCAGTAGTTTGCCCTTTCAACTTTACACTAACTGCCAGTTTTCCACATTGTGCAGAAAAAGCCCAGAAACCAGCTGAGCAGGTGGAGACGTTGACCCCTCGTCATGAGCTTGCATACGAAGTGGTCGTTCGAAGTCCAACACAACCCCGGATTGAGGAGTTGTACACCAAGGAGTGGAATCGACTGAGTGCTCCCCTGTCCGACCATTCGAGTCTCACCGCCGCGCCTTCGCCGCTGCCGTCGTCCGAGCTCCAGCCCAGTTCATCCACTCTCACCATCTGTGAGAGCAGCCTGGAGCCGAATCTCTTCACCACGATCAAGTCAACCAAGAGCATGGAATAATCAACTTTGGCAACGAATTTGCAGCTGCAGCAATATTTTTTATGGCGACCATGCAGTCTGGCCAGGTGATGGTCATTTGTTCTCTTCAAAAGTTATGTCTGGTGTTCACTCTACAAAAATGGTGATTAGTGATTACATTACAAAAATGGTGATTACTGATTACTTTACAGTAATGGTGATTACTGATTACTTTACAGTAATGGTGATTAGTGGGACGTTGAATTGATCAATCATGATCTTGGCTGCGATACTAGCGTACTAGCGTAGTGAACCTTGAACTTTAAACCCTAAATCTTGGATTTTGTAGCAGCTAAACTATTATTTTGGATCCTTCACAGTTTTATGTAGGACTTCCTAGATTTATCATTTTCCTTGGATAGAAGTTAAACAGAATTCGTGGTTTGCTTGGGTAATAGCAGAGTCAGGAGTGTTTTCGGATATTTGAAAAATTATATATATATATATATATATATATATCTATCTATCTCTATATATATCTATATCTCTATATATATCTCTATATATATATCTATATATTTATATATCTATATCTATATCTATATCTATATCTCTTGTTATAAAAGAACAAGTTTCGGTACCCGTCGTTCTGACCAGGGAAGATTTTTGGAAAGTGCTCCTCAGAATAAATTGACGTATTATATAGGTAGATTGCAATTTGCATTCCACATTTTACATCACAGGATCCATTCATCTTATGTGCGGCATCAATGGCCTTCAGCGCAAGGCCTCCTCGTATACAATGTTACGCATAAGTTGATCCTCGGTCCCTTCAACTGTTTCTGCATCAAGAAGAACAGTGACGTTTTCGGGAGCCGTGGCACGTGAGAAAGCAATATACAACTGACCATGGGAGAATACGTTCTTCGTGAGGCAAATGCCAACCCTGGGAAGCGTCTGCCCTTGAGACTTGTTGATTGTCATTGCATACGCAACTCGGATCGGAAATTGCTTGCGTTGCACTGGAAACGAAAGCCCAGATTGTTCACTGATCAAGGGAATCCGCGGGATAAAAGCAACGTAACCGGCACGATCTCCCGTCAACACTTCTGCTTCGATCACCCACAACGCACATCGTCGAACAATAAGGCGCGTGCCATTACATAGACTGTTGGTTGGATCAAGGTTCCGTAAAAGCATGACCGGTGTTCCAATTTTGACCGTGAGCTTGTGCGCTGGCCATCCGTTGATTTCAAGCTTGTTGAGGTACTCCATGGGAATCAAGTTGGCACCTTCCTCGCTGTCCACCTTATCTGCGCTCAGAAACTCAGACGTATCGCCTTGTACCATGTCAAGCACGGCTGCATTGATCCGCGAGACGTCGTCATTCCGTGCGGCAAGGATGGCACGACCGCTGAAGTACTCGCGCGCATTTGCTTCGACGTCAGCAATTCCTCCATAGACGGCATTGATCAAGCCGTTCAAGGTGTGATTGCCGACAATCATCCCCCGTGGACACCTGATCATGTCATCCTTCACCTTCTCCAACTTGTCATCCCCCAACGCTAAGAGCCACTCTGGAAATGTACGGTTGCCCAAATCCACACGACGTTCACCAACAACAACGCGCATGTTCCGGCGAAGTCGACAGACGTGCACTCGATTCCACAAATGAGATTCCTTGATGGATGCCGCAATGATATCTGGCCGGAGGCCCTTGGGCACCACCAACAGGACTTGTCGAAAATCACCGCACATGACAAATGTGATGCCGCCAAACGGCTTATTGGGACGATTGGTGATATCCCTCAACGTGCGATCCACCGCCTCGAAGGCAAACTTGCTCATCATTGGAGCTTCGTCCCACAGAATGAGCTTTGCACGAAAATCATCTCTGCGAGATCGCCTTGCTTGCTAAAATTGCAGACAGATGTGGGACTAAGCTGAATCGGAATCTTGAACCTTGAATGCGCCGTCCGTCCAAACTTTAGAAGCAACGCTACAATCCCCGACGAACCGACTGCCAATGCTATCTTGCCCTACCCTCGGACGGCCTTAAGGATCAGGTTCTCAAGGTATGTCTTGTCTGTCCCACCGGGGCCATCAACGAAGAAGATCGTGTCGGCAACATCGCGTTGACAGGAGTCTATGATCTGGTCGTAGATATCCTGCTGCTCCTCGTTCAACGTCTCAACCTCACGCTCAGCTTCGGTCCTCAACTCTACAGCGTTGAACGACACCTGCTCGGCCACAAATCAATTCCCCTGCAGCTCCTCCATTGCAAACTCAGGCTCCGGTAGGTTGAAATCCGCCAGAGTCATCTCGCTATTTAGAAGGATCTGTGCAATCAAGTTGAGGGCAAGGTTGATAATCTGCTGTTGGGATGGATCCTGCAAGCCCCCGTTCTGACGAAGCCGATGAGCACAATCATCAGACAGGCTTGCGCTGAATTGCTCCCATAGTTGCCTCGGATCCGCTGGTGGGCCATGGGTGAGGATCGTTACAAAGAGCGATCAAAGTTGTGCTCCGCTATGCATCAACGCAGCTTCACGCAAGCAGTGCTCCCACTCCTCGTCATTCTCGTACAACCCGCGTGCCACGCAAGCCGCCTTGAACGTCGGGTGTTGGACACCCTCAAACCTGCGAAGCGCCTCTGGACTTGTTGCACCCTTCACCACCGTCAACAATGTACGCATGAAGTATCTCTCGTCAGCGTTTGGGCTCACAAAATAAAGCCGGCCAATACACATCCCACGCTTGCGCACGGTCCACTCTTTCCTCGAGTTGTTCCACACAAAGCGTGATGGAAAGTCGAGGTATGAAGTGTCACGTGCGCCCGACAAATTTGTGCGATTGGCCTCAAACCACTGGGTCAATGTCGTCTTCCGTGCTCTCTCCGCATTCACTGCCTGTGCCAAATCTCCATCGGCCCTGAACGTCACCCGTTGTTGGTCTGGCAAGTGAACTTGGAGACGCTGGATTGGTGGTGTATGGTCGTGCATCCTGAAGCTGAACAACCGCCAAGCCGCCTCCGGAGCTGAGACGTAGCGCGCGTCAATGTATTGTTTGATCTCATTGACGTCCTCGATGACCACGGTTGCCCGGTCATGGCCCTTGTACACGTACTTGAATAGGTACTTGACGGCAGAAATGGATGAACACACCTGACACGTGAAAATTGGAGAAATTGATGCATTAAAGATTAATGATGAAATATAGATAAAGATGTGTTGCACACCGGGCCACCATCTCACCTCAACATTAATATGTGCGTTGTACTTTGTACTCAGGTAGAGGTTGTGTGGGACGATCCATCGATTGTCCACGCGTCGGCCTATCGAGTCAACAAAAGAACGTCCATCATCCCGCCGCCTGTACTCGAGATAACCATCATGATCTGCAATTGTCTCCTCTCGGAATATCTTTGGATACCGCTTGGTACATTTTCCCTCTTCCATGCATGGCACGTTCGGGTATTCCGCCCCGCACGGTCCATGAACCAAGCAATGCGTGACTGTCTCGTATGTATCCGGATGCGTCTCCCGGAAAGGAATCTCTGCCGAGACAACAGAGTTGATCTCGTCGACCGTTCTCAGCTTCGAATCTTCGTCCAGGATCAGCAGGATGTACACGTGCGGAAGGCCTCTCTTCTGAAACTCAATCACCCAGGTGTATCCGAGCACAATCCCAAAAACTTTCCGATCCTTGAGGTCGGTCATGAGCTCCTCAAACTTGATGCTGAACACACGCGCCACCAAATCCGGCCTATCCTACGCCGTCTGCCGCTCTTCTAGCTCTTCCGTGATCTCCGTCCACTTTGGATTGCATGTAAAGGTAATGAACTAGCCGGGCTTCCCAAACCGTCGCACAATGGCCATTGCGTCTTGGTAGAGCTGATTCATCTGCCGGTCCCCCCCGGAAAACGTTGCTGGCAGAATCATCCACTGCCCAACTTGCGCTGCGTCGTGGTCGCCAGCATTCAAAGCGTCCATGCACTATAAGAAAACCGTGTTTTTTGTCATGACTTCAGCGATGTCTCAAAAAACGCAAAGACATCTACGGTCATGTCTTGCAAGCGCGAAGACATCTTAGACAGGGCGGATGTCTAAGAAGACATCCGGGAAGACACGGAAGACATCTCTGTATCTTAGACGTCTAGGGGTAATTTTGGGAGGGTAAAGTCTGTGCCACGTGGGAGCCACGTCAAAGACACATCAGCGCCAAGTGAACGGGCAGTGCCACATGGCAATGAATTTCATCCTTATGTAGACTTTTCCGCGGTCCCACACAATATGACGTGGCGGCGCCAAAATCCTACGTGGCATGCGGGAAAATCTGATGTGGCAGGCGGGAAAATCCAGCGTGGACCCAGAAAAATGACGTGGCCTGCCACGTCAGCATCGTTTTGGGGGTTTTTATGCTCGAAATATGTTGCTGATAGACATCAAAGAAGACATCACGGATGTCTTAGCAGACATCTACGACGTCTTGTGAGATGTCTACTGTGATGTCTTTGCATTTTTATGAGCGTCTGCCGAGACATCACTTGAGACATGGTACTGCTCTTGTTATGTTGTGAAGGATGTTTTAGAAGATGTCTTAGGGGATGTTTTAGAAGATGTCTTAGGGGATGTTTGGGAGGATGTTCGTGAGGATGTTCAAGATGATGTTTGCTATGTCGTTTGAGAAGATGTTTGTGAAGATGCTGGAGATGATGTTTGCTATGACGTTTCAAAAGATGTTCAAGAAGATGCTACACATGATGTTTGATATGACGTTTGAGAAGATGTTCGAGAGGACATGATTGCACAAACGTCCTAGAAAACATCTGTGACAACTTGTATAGGATGTCTTACAAGACATCCACAGCTATACGTAGACGTCTTTTGAAGCATGCTCCACTCACCATTCAAACATCCACTGTGACATCGGAATGTCTTCCCTTCCTGTTCCAGACATCTTCCAATACATCTCACATAACATTCAGAGACATATATGGACATCACAATACCCAATGTTCAAAATGTCTACAATACTGATGGCTGCTTGTCAAGAGTAAGTATTTTCATTGCATACTCAAAACACGAGGTGACATCACAAATTAGTTGTTATAACTATATTGTTTGTAACCTAATAAAAAAAATTACATCAAAAAAATACTTCTATCTACATCAGCGATGTACTACGTACCGACAACTTCAAATTGCTCCTCTGTCATCACTGGTTGTCGCTACTCCCATATGGTCGTGCGCATGTCCAACACTGCACATGTTCAACAAGCCAACAACGCATGCAATTAAACAAGGGTTTAACATAAGAAGAAAATTGCTATAAATCCCGTTAGCATGACGACCTATATGTGCATGGTTAACTTCTTAACGCCAAAAAACTGTTAGTCTTAATCACACCACTATGTGAACGTTCCACATGTCCCTCAAAGTAGAATACAAGTTGCTATATGTGACAAGATGTCTTCTGGGATGTTCTAGCAGACATCTCAGACGCTCATGGAAATGTTGACGCGCTTGACTGGTCGTCTTCGAAGACGTCTTCAAGATTTCCCGTGTTGTTCATACGTCGTGTAGTGGCTCACTTGCTATGGCTGGAGCTGCCTCTACACTCTAAACTCTAACACTCTCAAACTCAAAAACTTTAACATCTAAACCACACACTCTAAAACTCTATAACTCTAACCTCTACACTCTAAACTCTAACATCCTAACTTGTAAACTCAATCTACACTCTAAAACTCGAACCTCTACATTCTAAACTCTAACTACTCAGAGAAATGAAGGCCAAAGTGAGCTTTGTGCAGCCTCAAATTCTACTTAAAGGTCTCATGACCTAACTATGGCTGCAGCTGCTAACCCTAGCCGCCTCTGTTCATTCAGTGAACTCGATGAAATTCATCCTAGTTGATGGTTATGAATGTCATTATAGACATCTTCATGGACGTCATCTTAGACATCTTCATGGACGTCGTCTTAGACATCTTCATGGACGTCATCTTAGACATCTTCATGGACGTCATCTTAGACATCTTCATGGACGTCATCTTAGACATCTTCATGGACGTCATCTTAGACATCTTCATGGACGTCATCTTAGACATCTTCATGGACGTCATCTTAGACATCTTCATAGACGTCATCTTAGACATCCGCCTAGACATTTTATGACGTGTCAGCTCGTCCGACGTGGAGTTTTCCTTGCCATGTAGATAAGGAGCTGAAAATTATTAAGTGAACAATATGTCCACGTGTTTATTCAATTATCAATATCGAAAAATTGACTTTTATTATAAAATGCTATTTTCTACAGCATTTCTATTTTAATAATTTAATAATATTTAAATACATATATTTTAATATTTTAATAATTTTAATTGAATATAAAATAATTTATTAATTTAAATATAATAATTTTTTATTACATATTATTAATTTATTAAGAAATATATATATATTCAGTAATTTTTAATTCAAAATTTTAATTCTTAATATTATTTTTTAAAATGGACCAATGACAACTACTGAAAATAGAATATTCATATCAAAAAATTAATATTTCGAATTTATAACGAATTCAAAATATTTTTTTAATGAACAGAAAAGAAAACAATATTTTATTGGATGAAGATTTTTCATTTGCTCATGCAAACCGCTGCCCATTATGCTACCCCGCATACCCCGCATTTTCTACATTTGGGCTGCATTTTACCCCGCATACCAATGACTTTCAGACATTTACCCTCGGTCAAACCGGATTCCCTTGCCAACGTGGCACTTTGATGTCTCCAGGAATGTCTGCGAAGACATCCGCAAAGACATCCACGTCTTCGCACACATCTTCGTGTCTTCTAGAAGACACGATTGTCTTCATGCTACCCAAGTTGCTACAGTACCCAAAAGACGTAGAAGACATCCTCATGTCTTGCTAGACATCCTGCTCTGTCTTGAAGACATCACCGAAGTGATTCTGCGTCTGCAGAAGACATCACCAAAAACGGGGTTTTCTTATAGTGATGACTCCCGAGTACAGCTCAGATCGAAGATCTTGCTAATTCTCCGCAAGCCAATTCAGCCTATTCTGCTCGGCGCACGCCCACGCATCCACCATGTACTGCTGGAGTAGTCGACCGGCCAAAAAGATGTGCTCGCCGCGCTCACGTGGGTGCAACATGTACGCGTAGTATTGCATTTGAGACACATGCATCCCGCCGCCACGGCCCCGCACGGCATCTTGATTGATATTGTTGAACTGTTGAGCATCCTCATCATACTCAAATCCTTGTAGTAGTATGGTTGTGGTCCAACCTTGCCGCCCATCAGGAAAGAGCAGGACATAATGGAGCGGAGTGTATGCCGAATGAAGAGCCGAAAGGCGTTGGAGCGGTCCCTCACGGAGCTTGACAATGACATCGCGATCAGTCATGCTGCCGTCGTGCCCATCTCCCACCATGATCCCCCCAATCCCGTCGGCTCCTGGCGTGTTGTACCGACGCTGGTCTTTTGACGACGAAGATAACAACCGAAGTTGGAGCTCTGGTGCAAGCTGGTCAGCAATGCGTTGTTGTACCTGTTCGTACACCTGTGCATACGGATTGCATTCTTGCAGCATGGTCTGGAGCTCGGCCATCGTCCGTCGATCAAGGCTATCAAAGACGTTCATCCGACCGTCGAGTGCAGTGTTGTTGTCCATGATGTATAGCCGAGAGAACTTTGGAGCTTCCCCCGCCTCCGGCAGTAAGCTTCCCATCCTGTGATATAGGAAACCTTGGAGCCGGAATGTGTACACCCCGCCTTGCGTGAACCGTTCATCAATCTTAGCGCCCAGTGTCGTGAACGACAGAGCGCTGTTGTACGCCCGGATGTTTGTTCGAAATACCTTTGCCACCGGCGTCTGGCTGCTCAGCAGGGTCCGAAGAGGCTCAGGCGGCGTCGCCAGCGGTTCAATGTTGGAGACCTTCCCTCGGTCGCAGCACATCGTGAAATGCGGCTCTGCAATTGTCGACCCGTGCCCCACAGCGTGCTCCTCCAGCCAGTGAAGCGCACGGCATGCCCGACAACGGATGTTCATGCAGCCAAGGACATGTCGATGTACACCCCTAAAATTGATTGCTTGCCGCGCAAGAGGGATTTCAGGATTGGCCGTGCGTGCCGCTCGACGTGCTTATCGCGCAAGAGGGATTTCAAGATTGGCCGCGGGTGCCGCTCGATGTGCTTGTCGATCCTACTCATGCACTACCGCTACCTGCTCCGCAGGTTGAGCCACCCAATGAACCGCATGAGCTTCACGATTAATCCGGAGTTCCTCAAGGCGTTCCTCAGCTATGCGTGCGTCACGGCGATCCGCCACTCGCTGCCGCTCGCGTTCACGTTCTCCTTCTTGCTCCAGCTGCCAAGCACGCCTGGTCTCCCGTGCAGCGTTATCTGCCTCGTGTTGAGCTGCAGTCCGATTGGCACGACGCTCTCGAGCAAGGCGATATCTTCGTGATCGCAGGCTTTCGTTGACCACCGCGTCCGTAGCCACGGCCGGGACGACTTCTAATTTGCAATGCAAAGTGTTGTCATAGAAATGTTGGGACATTCAAAGTGATAGCAGACATACGATGTATGCCTCCACACCTAGTATTTTTATTATTAGTACTACTCAGAATAAAATTTGTTTGACGTATTACATTTTAGATTGCAGTTTGCATCCCTCGTATTACATGTTAGATTGCAATTTTAGGCATACTTTCATGAATATTTCAAGCATACTTTCATGAACGTACCCATCGTTAATTCGGGTTGAGATTCGTGCATTTATTTAGTATTGCACACAATACTAAATAGTGCCCCCTCACGGTGCTTCCGTTTTCAAAACGTGGTGAGCAATTAGCCTGCACCTCCCTACATCGCTTGTACCCACCTAAAACCTACTTAAACCACCACCTAAAACCACCCAAAAAAAGTGAGAAGAAGCAGGGCTAACTTTTGAAGTTATAGAGTTCTGATGAGTTTTTGTTTTGCATTTCATTTTTTTCAATTTTGGATTTGCAAGCATAGCATCGTCATAGCTGCAGAGATACATGAGGAGGTATGTTGTTCATGCGCTTAGGGTTTGCAATTTTGTATGACCTTTTTCGTTCTCTTTTTTCTTACCTTATTTTTACTCATCCATATATTCATTCACTCTCCAATTTACTCTCCAATTGAAGCAGTCAATAAGCTGCACACCCAACCATCAATCAACTTTATACTAATAAATACAAACATACAAACAGAAATGGACAATCACAGTTTTGGACAGTCACTGAAATGGACAATCACAGAAATCACAGAAATGGACAATCACTGAAATCACAGAAATGGACAATCACAGAAATGGACAATCACAGAAATCACAGAAATGGACAATCACAAAAATCACAGAAATGGACAATCACAGAAATGGACAATCACAGAAATGGACAATAACAGTTTTCCCTATCAAACATCTACTACTATATCGCTAAGAAGCGCTGCATGTTTTCATTCCGGACTCAATGTGCCTTATCTGTTGCTTACAACAGATTGCTGCAATTCGTGACTGGATCCTGTTTGAAGTTTTTCTCACCCAAGCAGGCGCAGGAGGAAGCTCAGCAAGAAAATCCTCGTTGTTTAGCTTGATTGAGGTTCTTGGTCCTAAAACTCTGTATAGAATCAGAAACCTGAAAATCCGCAAAGAAGTCTCAGTGTTAGCTTCTCCAATCATGTGAACATACTTCGTAAGGTGACTGTGCAAGTGACACATTGTATTGAAGTACCTCGTGATATGGTTTACCCTGGCTACGGAACTCCGGGCTTGATTGCAGACTTATGTATTTCGTAAGCTCCTAATGCTCACATTTGTGTAGTTTAAGGGCTTGTTCCATGTTTCCGTGCACCACAGGACCTAGCACTTATAAGATAGGTCACTCTTGAAAATGAAGAAGATTATGTTGAAACAGAAGCTAAAGAGAGGTACTTGTTATAACGAGCTCCAGCCAAGTTCATCCACTCTCACCATCTGTGAGAGCAGCCTGGAGCCGAATCTCTTCACCACGATCAAGTCAACCAAGAGCATGAAATAATCAACTTTGGCAACGAATTTGCAGCTGCAGCAATATTTTTTATGGCGACCATGCAGTCTGGCCAGGTGATGGTCATTTGTTCTCTTCAAAAGTTATGTCTGGTGTTCACTCTACAAAAATGGTGATTAGTGATTACATTACAGAAATGGTGATTAGTGGGATGCTGAATTGATCAATCATGATCTTCGTTGCGATACTAGCGTACTAGCATAGTGAACCCTGAACTTTAAACCCTAAATCTTGGATTTTGTAGCAGCTAAACTATTATTTTGGACCCTTCAGAGTTAAATGGAGGACTTCCTAGATTTATCATTTTCCTTGGATAGAAGTTAAACAGAATTCGTGGTTTGCTTAGGTAAGGAGTGTTTTCAGATATTTGAAAATATATATATATATATATCTACATATATCTATTTCCATATATAGATATATCTATATATGAAATATATTTATATATTTATCATGTATAGATATATTTATATTTATATATATATATACATATCTACATATATCTATATATATATATATATCTATACATATATATATCTATACATATATCTATATATATATCTATATATTTATATATCTATATCTCTATATATGTATCTATATATATATATATATATATCTATATATTTATATATCTATATATTTATATATCTATATATTTATATATCTATATATTTATATATCTATATATTTATATATCTATATATTTATATATCTATATATTTATATATCTATATATTTATATATCTATATATTTATATATCTATATATTTATATATCTATATATTTATACATCTATATGATTATATATCTATATATTTATATATCTATATATTTATATATCTATATATTTATATATCTATATATTTATATATCTATATATTTATATATCTATATATTTATACATCTATATATTTATATATCTATATATTTATATATCTATATATTTATATATCTATATATTTATATATCTATATATTTATATATCTATATATTTATATATCTATATATTTATATATCTATATATTTATATATCTATATATTTATATATCTATATATTTATATATCTATATATTTATATATCTATATATTTATATATCTATATATTTATATATCTATACATTTATATATCTATACATTTATATATCTATATATTTATATATCTATCTATTTATATATCTATATATTTATATATCTATATATTTATATATCTATATATTTATATATCTATATATTTATATATCTATATATTTATACATCTATATATTTATACATCTATATATTTATACATCTATATATTTATACATCTATATATTTATACATCTATATATTTATATATCTATATATTTATACATCTTTATATTTATATATCTATATATTTATACATCTATATATTTATACATCTATATATTTATATATCTATATATTTATACATCTATATATTTATACATCTATATATTTATATATCTATATATTTATATTTCTATATATTTATATATCTATATATTTATATTTCTATATATTTATATATCTATATATTTATATATCTATATATTTATATATCTATATATTTATATATCTATATATTTATATATCTATATATTTATATATCTATATATTTATATATCTATATATTTATATATCTATATATTTATATATCTATATATTTATATATCTATATATTTATATATCTATATATTTATATATCTATATATTTATATATCTATATATTTATATATCTATATATTTATATATCTATATATTTATATATCTATATATTTATATATCTATATATTTATATATCTATATATTTATATATCTATATATTTATATATCTATATATTTATATATCTATATATTTATATATCTATATATTTATATATCTATATATTTATATATCTATATATTTATATATCTATATATTTATATATCTATATATTTATATATCTATATATTTATATATCTATATATTTATATATCTATATATTTATATATCTATATATTTATATATCTATATATTTATATATCTATATATTTATATATCTATATATCTATATATCTATAAATCTATATATCTATATATCTATATATCTATATATCTATATATCTATATATCTATATATCTATATATCTATATATCTATATATCTATATATCTATATATCTGTATATATATACCTATCTATATATCTATCTATCTATATCTCTTATTATAAAAGAATTCAGGATGAAGAACACGTCAAATGGATGAACGCGTCGGATGTAAAACACGTCGGATGGATGAACGCGCCGATGAAAAACGATGAAAAACGGATGAAAACTACTCGCTCTCCCTGTCGGGACGGCGGGTTCCACGAGGAGCTTTCTTTTTGCGCAGCACGAGCGAGTTGTCGGAGTCACGAGGAGCGAGGCGGAAGCCGAGGCGAGCGGGGCGCAGACAAGATGGTGAGCGTTGTGGGCCTCCGCTTGAGCGCCACCGTGCGAGGGTTTGCCTCCGCAAAAATTCCGCAAACCAGCACCAAAACGGCCACCAAAACCACCACTCGAATGCTCTTCGAAGCCGCCATCGTTTAACACCTGATCAGGTCACAAAAATGCTGCAATTCATACACCATATCCGCTCATAAGTGAAACCCTGAGTGCTCGCGCTCTGGAAGATTTTGTAGTGAGTCGATGCGTTTGGCGTAAGTTACTGCGGAGTGTGCGGATTTGGGGTGGCGGTGGCTTTGGGGTTGAAGAAGGATCTGGAATCTAGGGTCGATGCATCCAGGTCTCGGCTCCACCCTGAGTCTCCACATATCGTCAAGGTTTGGGTGTGGGAGCGAAGCTGGAGACAACGCACAAGGGTCCCGGGAGGTGTTACCACTTGAAGGACATGATAAAAGCTGCACTTTTAACAAGTCTACTCACTGCCAATGTGTAATTTTCATTCCTTGAGTCAAAAACACTATTTTTACTACTTCTAGAAGGTTTTACCATTTGAAGCATATGGTAAAAGCTGCACTTTTAACCCCTATAGGACCACGACCTAATTCGCTCTAAAACCAGTCCAAAACTGCCACTGTCAAAAAGAGACATGAAAATCACATTTTAAAGTGAATTTTGGATTTTCAACCGTAAGATCTTAAAATAGACTTCCATATAAACATGCCATCAAATTTTGGTTGCAATCCACCGCATGGATTGATGAATTTTAGTGTTTAAAGTCAAACAATGGTTCATTTTCATCCCTGCGTTGAGTAGATCAGCTGACTTTGACTTCATTTTGTATCAAATTTTTGCATTGTACAGGGTCTAAATCTTTTACCATTGTCTTCAGCATGATGCTATTTCCCAACACACCAATTTTTAGAGGTAAAAAAGGGGTGTAGCATATTCAAATCAAGTGTGCAAGGAGTGGAGGTTCAAAAATTGCCATTTCACGTTTTATTTTTTTGTGAACTACGTATGTATTCAAATGATAATCCAAACGGTCAATTAGAAGGTTTTCACCATATATTGTTGTTGAAAAAAAAAAAAGTGAAAAATATGAAGATCTCTAGGTTTTATGTAGAAAAGATGAAGTTTTTTTCCCCGTTGCCCAACAATGTGTGAAAATGTTTGACTTGGAATAAAATGCCTTTTTACACTAAAGACAAGAATTTTTTTTGAAATTTTCTAAATAAGGAAATATTCTTTATATGTGTGAAAAATCTCAATGTCAATAGAAACTTTTGTCAAAATTTTTGGAGGTGCCCGAAGTCCCACTTTTGGCTTTAAGTGGTACTAACTTTCAAACCACAAATCCAAAAAAAGATTAAAAAAAATCTCCACGAAGCTCTTATAAGATCCTATCTTGAAAAAAAAATTCAATTAAAAAGGATTTTTTTTCAAATTGTAGGTACATGCCCAAAATCCAAAATGACCCCGGGGGGACGTTTGGTCCTTTAGGGGTTAATACTTTGATTGTAAACCATGGTTTCTTGTATATCCCATAAGGTTTGTCCTGGGCAAGTGAAAGGACAAGTATATTAAGGTGCAAAGATATCTTCCAATTACTTTCGACTTTCCAATCACTCTTGACATTCTATTTTAGAGATGGAGTTGGATACTCTACCTTGTAGGCTTGTAGGTCATCCGTGTTCAAATATAAAATGCATGTTAATATTATTTAGGTCCAATTATGTATTTGAAGACCTGGTTAATGACAAATAATATTCAAAAGAAAAAATTATCATGTGAGAAAACCCTGCAATTTACCATGTGAGAAAACCCCGCTATTTACCATGTCAAATTACCATATGGTAATTTTCCATGTGGTAGTGTCGCATTTTTACCACATCAAGTGAGATTATCCGTTTAGTGTAATATATATGAAATCAACATGGTAAAATCAACCACTTTACCATGTGGTAATGGCTCCTGGAGCCCCTTGTGAACGGCGCTGTGAGGGGAGAGCAAATCACTACGCGCACACCAGGCATCCAGGTGAGGAGTCCTCGAAATCCCTCCTTGGGTTCTGTGAATTTTGCCCACAGGGTTTAGTGAGCTTTCCGTTTTGTATTGTGAAACGGTTCTTCTCCGGTTGTTGATGTTTTTTTAATAGAAGTTCGTTGCCATGATTCCGCACAGGTTACCTCGGCGAGATTGCGACCGGAGGCGACGTGGTTTGATCAGCCAGCGCGATGCGTGGATGTTTTGGCTGAGGCGCCGGCATTCGGAACAATGAAGAAGGTTTGCAATTCTTTGTAGCATGTAGAAATTTAGAATGAAGTTTCGGAACTACGTTCATGAGACATGACACTTCCTAGCATCATCACGTTGATTGCGCGTCGCCTACATCGGTAGTATGTTTGATGAGCAGCGAGCTACCTTGAGTGATTTCTGTGCACTGAGGTGATAACGTACTTCTGTCAAGTATGATCTGTATTAGAATAATACGCCGTCCTAGATAGACAGAAGCTTGATATCGAAGCTTTTTTTTTGCTTATCTTTCTGAACGATTTTAAAAGCGATATGCATAAGCGCAGTTTAGTAGAGGCAGGGATTGAGAATTTCTATCAGGCAGAGGTTCATCGATGATATAGACGCGTATACACAAGGGGCTGCAGGAGGCATTACCACATGGTAAACCAGCTGTTTTTCTCTCCTTATTTAGCAAAGAATAACACTAATGTGGTAAAGTCACCCCATGTGGGAAAAATGCGACAGTACCACATGATTTTCGTGAATCTTCAAGGAATTTTCACATGGTAAATTGTTTTGTTTTCACATATGATAAATTCTTCAATATTCACATAGGGTTCCATTTCAATCTTCTAATTTCAACTAAACAATTTCAATATTTTCAGTCCATGACTTCAGAACTTAGCTAGCCATGCCCACAAAATACGAACTCAAATTAGTCCTAACTAGTAGATAGCTAGAATTAACCATGTCCACACAAGTAACTCTCTTGAAGCCACCTCCACTACTTATACCCCTCCCTTCACTTGCCCGAGACAAACGATATGGGATAAAGAAGCAACCATGATTTCACACATGGAACATTGACACATGACTTTCTCACATGACTTTCACACATGATTTGCACTCATGGTAATGTGATATGTCAAAACACAAGCAATTACTTTCTTAGCCTTTTTTTGCTCAAGGAATGCAAGTTACCACATGCTCATTAGGCATACCTAGGAAAAGTGTGGTGTTTACTATGTCTTCAAGTGGTAATGCCTCCTGCGGCCCCTTGTGATAGGAGTCTCTGATTTCCAAGATACGTGATGAACAATGCGTCAAATGGATGAACACATTGATGGATGAACGATCCTTTTGGATGAAAAAGTGATGCGTTGCGATGAAAAACGACTTGAGAAAGGTCTCCTTTATGCTTGTGTACCACACTGCCCTTTACTTCTAGCGTGTCAAAAGCTACTTTCTTGGGTAATTTTCTCATGTCGTTTTTCATCGCGACGCATCACTTTTCATCCAAGTTCGGCGCGTTCATCCATTCGACGCATTTTACATCCGACGTGTTCTTCATCCTAAATTCTTTTATAATAAGAGACTAGGGTTGGTGCCCGTTGTCTTGATGGGGAGAGCGGAGTTTGGTGTGTTAAATTTACGATTGTATGTTTTGTATTTTAAAACCTATAAGCTCAAATCAAATCTAATTGGAAAAGTACATATATTTTTGGAGTGCATGTAAACGTTACCGTAGTTTAAATCCACTTCAAAAATAAAGTACTTTTGCTTTACATTTGCATTTTGATCAACCCTTTGTGCACATAAGTATCACTTGCCCAATATAAGAGGAGAAAACCCTTCACATCAAGAGGTCAAAATCAAGAGTCATTAGGTTACTACCTAATATCAAGAGTAAAAAAGAGTGCATCACCGTGCCTCACCCTTCACATCAAGGGGTCAAAATCAAGAAAGAGAGTCACGTGACCGGGAGTTAAAATTTATAACTTTTAACTTTCGCACCACTTTTTCATCCAAGCTCGACGTGTTTTACATCCAACACGTTCATCCACTTGACATGTTCTTCATCCTATATTCTTCATCCCCGCCACCGTCCCCTCCCCCATCCCCGTTCCCGGCCCCGTCCCCGCCCCGTCCTTTTAGCTGTACTTTCAAACATTTCTTCTCTTCAGTACTTTGAGCTGCATTTCGCTCTTAACCCCTAAAAGCCCAAGTGTACCAAACTGGTACGTTTTGGATTTTGGGCATGTAATTTTGAGTTGGAAAAATACTCCGATTCTCATGAAAATTTTACACTGCATTGTCCTTTAAGAAATCTACATGGGGAATTTTTCAAATATGATTTTGGACTTTTGGTTCAAAAGTTATTAGCCTTCAAAGGTCAAAATGGGGAGTTTGGACTATTGGGGCAGCCATGTCAACCAATGCAATTTGAGGAGAAAAATGGGGCACAATTTTGGGACAAAAGGGCGAGGAAAGGAATCCAAACTTCTATGCACGAAGTCCAAGTAGAAAATGCATTGAAAATTATTAAAAGAGTTGTTAAAATATTTTTTAAAAAAAACAGCAATCAATCAGCCCTCAGCTGGCCTGCCAGCACCCAACGCCAGATGCAGGCCCGCCAAAAAAAAAAAAAAAAAAAAAAAAAAAAAAAAAAAACTTTTTTTTTTTTTTATAGTTTTTTTTTTTTTTTTTTTTTTTTTCCCGTCCAGCTGCGAGGGCGGTCAACAACGGGATATGTTGGCCACCCATAATGCTTTATTTATTCCATATATTCATGAAAATTATGGATTTTACTATTTTTAGTCGTTTCTTTTTCTAAAATTAGTGAAAAAATAAATTGAAAGTTTCCACCATTGGGATTCTCAAATGCAACAACTTGTATGAAACAAACAATTTCATATCACTTACGTAATAATTGTCAACATTTTGTTCCCCCTTTCACTAAAGTGTATATTTCTACATCTATTACCCCTCGAATTGACCTCAAATTTTGCACACAAATAGCTAACAACATATAAGTCATATTGGTAAAAGATTTGATCACATTTCAATGTAAAAACTAGAAGATATACCTAGTCAAAGTAGGTTGACCTTGCCGGGCAAGGGGGGAAAATAACTTTTCTTTGCACTTCAAACGCTATAATCTTCACATCCGTGCGGTGGATTGCAACCAAATTTTTATTGTAAGTTCATATACGTGTCTATTTTAATTTTGTACGGTTGAAAGTCTAAAATTAGACTTTAATGTTAGATTTCGTTGCCTCTTGTTGATGATGGCAGTTTTGGAGTGTTTCATGAGGGAAAATGCCTGGGCTTTTAGGGGTTAATCTCTCTCTTTACTGCTACATATAGAGGCCCTTTTCAAAAATTTTGGTGTGCTAATTCCACACAGGTTTCAGATTTGCATACACCACTATCTTTGGTTGGTATGCAACTTTTTAATACCTTAAAACAGGTACGTTTCTCCAACCTAGAAACCACTACAGCATGCTCTCAAATTTTGATGTAAAAGCTATTCATTAACGGAAATGCTTGGATTGAATCAGGGCACCTGGTGGCACCCTTGGTGGCTCATATCTTCTGTAATGTGATGGGCTTACCAGCAGTTGGCGACGCCATCGAATCTCCTCACAACAAAGGTATGTCATGATTAAAATCCATTCTCAGAAGACCATCCAGAAAAAGATTCTAGTCTAGTAGCAAGCTCACCTGTAATACTCCTCTGCACCTTCATAGACGTGACGAAGTTTTTTTTGTTGTTGGAGCATTGTGCAGTAATAGGATTTGCATTTCTTCTAGGCTTGGGCGGCTTCGTTGCCTTCCTACACCCTGCAACGTCACCTGCCCTGTACAACAGCAACGTCGCTGGAAGCGCATGCGATGGTTGCTGGCTCGGCCACTGCAAATGGAACCAATGATCAGAAGTGCGCCAAAGAAAGCTCCGCTGCCACCAGCTCCGAGCTCCTGCTTCCCGTTCCTCCTAGCCACGAAGAAGAAGACGAAGAACCCCCGCCGCTCGAGCAGCCTCGCAAGAGAGGCAGCGTCTCGTTCAGCACGTGATCAAGCAGGTCAGAGCTTCTCGATGGAAGAGATCAAAGGCCTGGGCAACAACAACGACGACAATGACACCGATTGCAGCACGTCGCCGATCCTGCTCTCGCCAGAAACAAATACTCTGAGCCAGAAAGCTGCGGATCATGAAACCCCGTTTTCAAACCCTAACTGCGAATTTCCATCGGCGCGTTCATCCATCCGACGTGTTTTACATCCGATGCGTTCATCCAAAAGGATCACCCTTCATCCAAGATTCTTTTATAATAAGAGATATAGATATAGATATAGATATATAGATAAAGATATATATATATATATATATATATCTATATCTATATATATATATATATCTATATATCTATCTATATATATATCTATATATCTATCTATATATATATCTATATATATATAGAAACTAGAGTGTTACCCGTGTCCTCCGGACACAACAATTTTTTGTTTTAAGTCCTTACCTACCCATCCCCTAGCCATCCCCGTCCCCCGTCCTTGTCCCCTTGTCCCCCGTCCCCCGTCCCCCATCCACGTCTTTGTCCCCGTCCCCAACCCTGCCCCGTCCTTTTTTTTGTGGTTTTTCTTGTCATGTTGACTCGACAATATTTGTTTTTTCCAACCTGACCCAGGTTAGGAAGTACTGATCTCCAAGGTTTGAGATTAGAATTTCAGGGGGTCGATGCTCTAGTTGGAGGTTTGGGGTTGAGATTTTGGGAATTTCGGGTTACCATATTGTTGATGGGTGAGATGTGACTGCATTTACAAAGCAGCAGAAGGTGTTGGAGCTTACGCAACTCGCTCGCCTTGATATTCAAGAGGAGTGAGTTCGTAGTAGATCTGGAATTCTTTTGTTGTGTCCGTTTCTCAATTTGTGTGGTTTAGGTATTGACATTGTCTGATGATTTTGTGCCCTTTATCACCAAGCCTCAAACAAATTGTATCACTGGAAACTTAAAGGAAGGGGCTGACTTTGACAGGAAAAAAGAAAACAAAAAAATCGAAAAACATGAGCTTGTTTGAATATACATACGGAAGTGCCCAGAAAGAAAGACTTCACCAAAACAACTCCACCACAATGAAAGACGTGAAAAGGTCGTTCATCACTAAAACCAGCACTCTCATCAGAAGATCAGTCCCAGGGGGGATGAAGACATGAGGCTGTAAACCATTTTGAGACATGTCCCAGGAGGAAACATTTTGGGGCTTTTGAGTGTGGTACCTGAATGTCTTGGAGGCAGAGGCTGAGTCTTCAGAGGCGATGGGGCGCCGCATTAGCGAGGAGAAGAAAAGTATTGTCCCTTGTGGGGAGAGCAAAGTACGCCATCCTCCTGCAAACCATTCCGTTCAGATTCTCAACTGATAACCCTAGCGAATACTCAAGAATCACAACATCAGGAAACGCTCTCATTCCATAATTGTGCAAAATCCTCCCAATGCAAAATGAGCAAAAACTCGACAAAGCCAGATTTCGTACCATGCATTGGTTCACTTGTTCAACGAATAAATCGCTTTGAATAAGCTTTCGGTTATATCTAGCTAGGATATATAGCAATGAGTATTTGACGTTGCAAAAGAGCAGCGCAGTTCCTTCACGGTCAATATTTCTTTGAGCGTACAAATTAAGCCGAGCTATTTCTCCAAACTACCAATGCATACTTTTAGCATTCTAGAAACGTTATGACAATCTGAAAAACCTCACACTATCCTTAACTAAAAGCTGTAGGGAAAAGTTTTCACGTATCTTGGAAATCAGAGACTCCTATACGCGTCTGTATCATCGATGAACCTCTGCCTGATAGAAATTCTCAATCCCTGCCTCTACTAAACTGCGCTTATGCATATCGCTTTTAAAATCGTTCAGAAAGATAAGCAAAAAAAAAGCTTCGATATCAAGCTTCTGTCTATCTAGGACGGCGTATTATTCTAATACAGATCATACTTGACAGAAGTACGTTATCACCTCAGTGCACAGAAATCACTCAAGGTAGCTCGCTGCTCATCAAACATACTACCGATGTAGGCGACGCGCAATCAACGTGATGATGCTAGGAAGTGTCATGTCTCATGAACGTAGTTCCGAAACTTCATTCTAAATTTCTACATGCTACAAAGAATTGCAAACCTTCTTCATTGTTCCGAATGCCGGCGCCTCAGCCAAAACATCCACGCATCGCGCTGGCTGATCAAACCACGTCGCCTCCGGTCGCAATCTCGCCGAGGTAACCTGTGCGGAATCATGGCAACGAACTTCTATTAAAAAAACATCAACAACCGGAGAAGAACCGTTTCACAATACAAAACGGAAAGCTCACTAAACCCTGTGGGCAAAATTCACAGATCCCAAGGAGGGATTTCGAGGACTCCTCACCTGAATGCCCGGTGTGCGCGTAGTGATTTGCTCTCCCCTCACAGCGCCGTTGTCTCCAGCTTCGCTCCCACACCCAAACCTTGACGATATGTGGAGACTCAGGGTGGAGCCGAGACCTGGATGCACCGACCCTAGATTCCAGATCCTTCTTCAACCCCAAAGCCACCGCCACCCCAAATCCGCACACTCCGCAGTAACTTACGCCAAACGCATCGACTCACTACAAAATCTTCCAGAGCGCGAGCACTCAGGGTTTCACTTATGAAGGGATTTGGTGTATGAATTGCAGCATTTTTGTGACCTGATCAGGTGTTAAACGATGGCGGCGTCGAAGAGCGTTCGAGTGGTGGTTTCGGTGGCCGTTTTGGTGCTGGTTTGCGGAATTTTTGCGGAGGCAAACCCTCGCACGGTGGCGCTCAAGCGGAGGCCCACAACGCTCACCATCTTGCCCGCGCCCCGCTCGCCTCGGCTTCCGCCTCGCTCCTCGTGACTCCGACAACTCGCTCGTGCTGCGCAAAAAGAAAGCTCCTCGTGGAACCCGCCGTTCCGACAGGGAGAGCGAGTAGTTTTCATCCGTTTTTCATCGTTTTTCATCGGCGCGTTCATCCATCCGACGTGTTTTACATCCGACGCGTTCATCCATTTGACGTGTTCTTCATCCTGAATTCTTTTATAATAAGAGACTAGAGTGTTACCCGTGTCCTCCCGACACAACATATTTTTGTGTTGAGTCCCCACCTCCCCATCCCGTAGCCCTTTCCCTCCAAGCCATCGTCCCCCCGTCCTTGTCCCCTTGTCCCCCATCCCCTGTCCCCCGTCCCCGTCCCCATCCCCGTCCCCAACCTCAGCTGTCCTTTTATCCAAAATCCTAACTTTTAGCTTTTAGCTTTTCATTTTATCCAAAGCCCTAACTTTTGGCTTTTCATTTTATCCAAAACCCTAACTTTTAGTTTTTCATCCAAAAGCATTTTTTCATCCAAAATGATCGTTCATCCATTCGACGTGTTTGTCATCATGAATTCTTTTATAATAAGAGATATTTAGATAGTCACTAAAAAAATCATTCAATACTTGATCTAGTCGAGGCATCAGTTCTAGGTTACACAATTGGTAAGTATCGCTAATTATTAGCCATATTTTACTTCAAATACCTATTTTATTTTTTTATATTGTCTAAATGAGTCTTTTAAACGTGGGAAGTGGTGAGCAATGTGACCCGCCAGCTCTAGATGTTTGGTCTGCGTGTTATACAGTGGCGACCAAAAGTCTTTGGACAATGAACCACCCATCTAACATGTGTTGACTGTAGCTTAGTTGGTGGGTAAGTAAGAGAATTTTTGGGCCAATTTTAATTAGTACACCACATGGCACCTAATCAACATTGACTCCCTCAAAATTTGCCATTTGTAAAGATTATACATGCAACAATCATGAAGGGGTGTGTACAACTTAATATGCACATCAGGTGTACACACCACTATGTTTTCATTACAAGTGCACTTGTGAAGCTTTTTGTTTTGGATTTTTTTTGTAAGATTTGGAGAGGCCTTAGGTGATTTGCTATGGCTCCTAAAAGGTCTGAGAATCAACGTAGAGCAGTTCTTAAGAAGTTTGAGCGAGGCAACTCATATGGTGAGATTTCAGCAGTTTTGGGCATTCGTTGAAGCACTTCAGTCTTCTTTTGACATAGTGCAAAGGTTTCGTGCGTGAGAGAGCCTAACAGACAAAACTTCACCCGACAGACCTAGAATTCTTGATGAACAAAGTGACCGTGACATTGTGAAGAGATTAAATGATCCAAATACTAGTACAGGGGCAACTGTAGGAAGAGTGTTACGATCAGAGGGCTTGCAATTGAGTGATAATACAATTAAAATGAGTCTTTGGAGGCAAGGATTGAGAGCATGTGTAAAGACCAAGAAGCCACTTTTGACAAAAACATCGAGCATGTCGTTTGCAGTGGGCAAAGAAGTGGAAATATGCAGATTGGAAGTTTTGGGCTCTTGTCATTTTTTCTGTGAGTCTAAATTCAATCTTTTTGGCTTAGATGGACTTCAGTATTGTTGGAAAAAGAGTAGAGAACGTCTTTTAGATGAGCATGTGCAATCTATAGTCAAACATAGAGGTGGAAACATACTGGTTTTGAGTTGTATGAGTTGGGAAGTTGTTGGCAAGCTTCATCTGATTGAAAGGAAGATGGATAAATATGTATATCGCAATATTTTAGAGCGGAGCTTATAGGCACTATACAAATGCAAGGTTTAGAAGAGAATGAGGTTATTTTCCAACACGACAATGATCCAAAGCATACTGCACATTATGTTGTAGATTGGTTGTGTGCTCAAAAATTCCAGCTTATTGGACACCGTCCACAATCACCCAGCCTCAATCCAATAGAACATTTTTGGAATGAAGTAGATCGTTGTTTGAGAAGGTCTAAGAGGAAACCGACTAGTAAAAGTGACTTATGGGAGAAGATCCAAGAAATTTGGTATAATACAGAGCTTGATGTTGTTAGGAAGTTGATAAGCTCTGTGCCTCAAAGAACTCTTGATGTCTACCAAGCAAAAGGTGGCTACACATGGTGGTAGTGTTTGTGAGTGCTTATGAGTTGAATCAGTGAGTTGAAAAGGTGTTTAGTAATCTTTATTCTTGTTTTCTACAGTCAATATGCATTAAAAATCAGTTTGACCACAAAGAATCGTACAGGCTTGTTGCACATTTGAATTATTGTGTGTTTTTCTAATTCATATTTTCATTGAAAACTTTGTGCTTTATGCTTGTTGCAACTATATGTGCTTGTGGTTGTGTTCTTGTTATTTTATGAGAGTTCGTGTAGATTTGGTAGCTGATTTTGTAAAAAAGCTCCTCTCGTACAACTATTTCTGGTCGCCATTGTACATAGAGCTGCTATATTGAGCAGATGTTATAATGGAAAGGGTGGGTGAAGGTTGTTACATGGAAAAGTTGAATAAATGGTTCTATTAAAGGATGACATGACTCATCTAGTTCTCACATGCTTTATTCTGAATGAATGTCATGCGGCGTGACAATTTAGTTAAATGGATGATGGAAAGGGTGGATGAAGGTTGTTACATGGGAAAGTTGAACAAATGGTTCTATTAAAGGATGACATCACTCATCTAGTTCTCACATGCTTTATTATGAATGAATGTCATGCGGCATGAAAATTTAGTTTGATGGATGTTGCTGTAATACCAAGTGGCTCTTGTAGACAAAAATTTTTTGTTTTGGACCCATGCCGTCTATTATAATAAATTTGTTGTTGTATCAGAAGCTGTTGTAATAGAGCACATTGTACCACATTCTCCTTCTTAGCAACGAACGTGAGAACATCAACAATCTACAAAGCTTGTAAGCACATGCACACACATCAATCAACCAATGCACTCACATAAAGTTCCATTAATGATACAAAATCATTCCTCCATGTGGCAATCCTTGCCACCTACCATTTGTTTGCAAATTGCTAAGTTCATCTTCTTGTCCCATTGATTTGGTTTATTTATAAAGTCATCCAATTTTTTAATAAAATATATTATGTTTTGATATGATGCTAAGTTCATCTTCTTGTCCGATTGATTTGATTTATTTATAAAGTCATCCAATTTTTTAAATAAAATATATTATGTTTTGATATGATACTAAGTTCATAATAGAACATAAAAGAACTTCATAAGAATCAAATTGAATTGTATGAACCTTGCGTCAATATTAAATCAATATTAACTGTAAACCCTAAGATTTTCTTGATGTAACATAAAAAGGTGTGACCGGTATCCTTCGTCTCACCTCAGATTTTGAAAATACCACAAAAAATATTCTTCAAACGGTTCAAGACTCAAACTTTCAAATTCCATATCGGTTTTATGAGGAAAATAAAGAGAGCAAATAACCAGTTTCTAGAACCAATGAATTGCCCACTAAAGGGGGACTCTAAGAATACTGTAGGAACTTTTTCCAAAAAATATACCAGTAAAGAAGAAGAAGAAGAAGAACGTCGGTCTCCGAAGGAGGCCGGCGTGAGTAAAGTGTCTGTTCGTTCCACTTACTAAGACCATGCCCGCTGGACAAGGAAAAGCAAGCTGGAACTACTCCCCTCTCTCGAGGGTAGGCACTATGCAACAAGTAACCAAAGAACCACAGACCAACCAACCAACTAACTAATCTCCGAAGGTGGGAGGAAGAATTTACGCGGGGTCCTGCGCATCGGGGAGGGTTTGGTTGTTTTCAATTTTGCGTTTATGTAGAAGAATGGACATGGCATGTTGAATAGCTATGGTGTTAATGTTTTTAAAGGTGGTTTTAATTGTATCAATGGGTATTTTGAAGGCCTCTTCAAGAGATTTCATAGATGGGATAAAGGTGGTGGCACGGGCGCCGGATGTGATTACAATAAGGGGGTCGACATTCCACCCGAGGGCGATGATGTCATCAATAAGGGGTTGGTATTTATCTATTTTATTTTGGATTGTTTCCGGGGAAAATCTATCATTACAATATGTGAACTCAATGAATTGAATGGTGTATTCTGGGTTGATGTTATCGGGTGGTGGGTCATTGTATGGTAAACCTTTAACACAAAGAATGTCTAGTTTGAGCCTAGCGTTGCAATGACATCTTTGGGTCATACACGAGCATGGGAGTAGCCAAGGGGGGACCGTATTCTCCTGTGGGTTGTTATTATAAGTACCTGCGTTCATTAGTATAAAACATCTCGATTTATTGTAGGAGGTGATTAGTTTTCGGATTTCCCATATCGCTTTATTATGTCTTTTAACAATTAGAGAGTGTATGTGGTGGTTTTGGCATTTGAGTAGGACATGGAACCATGTGTCGGGGTCCGTTGAGGGGCATATGGGACATGTTATGGATGGGAATCTTTCTATTCCAAAGAAGAGTTGTTTGCGAGCGTTTCCCATATATTGACCCGTACGGAATTTGATGAGGCATGTTATTTGCGAGTCTGAGATGACGGGGTTTTTCCAAAAATTTGTAGAAAGTTCATTGTCTATGTCGTTATTGCTAGTCCATTTTTCTATGTTAGGAATATTTTCTGAAATTGCATCAAGGTTATTGTAGAGGTCTTGTTTTTTGAGATATTTGCCTAAAAATCTAATTGGTCCTTTATCAGGGGTATCTTCTTTGGAAGGCCAATCTTCTTTTTGAAAGTAGTATGGGGTAGCATGGGCATGTTCGTGTGGGTCTTTGGCATTTTTGTGTGTTTTTTCACGGCCTTCTTTTGCTAGTTTGTCTGCTTGTTCGTTGCCAAAAATGTTAGCATGAGCTCTTACTTTGTGGAGGGTTGTGATTTGTGTACGGTTTTGTAACATTTGGACCATTGATGTTAATATGGTTCGGTCGGGGTGGCTATTGTGGAGGGTAGGGTGTGTTATTTGAGTGTTTAGTAGGTAGAGTGCATTTATACAATCGGTGAATATATGTGCAGGTTCATTTTTGTATTTTGTTGTGATGATTTGTAGTGTTTTGTGGATGGCCATGAGTTCTGCTCTGAGAATATTTTGTAGTCCATGAAGTCTTTTGGCTAGTTTAATTTCTTTGGTAGAGTTATATATGCCGTATCCAGCTTTTTCTCTGCGCCAAGATCCCGGGCTAATTTGTTCCGGTGGTTTAAAGGAGCCGTCGGTGTAATAGCTGTGCGCGGGGTTAAATTTTGGCGTGGTATGAGTTGGGTAGTCAGGGAGAGGGGGAGGTGTGACGGAGTAGTTTAATGTGTTGTTGACATAGTTTAATTTTGACCATTTTTTACTTTTGTTTACGGGGGTTTGTATGGGTGTTGGTTGGGCTGGTTTTGTGTATGGTCGTTGTATGTCTAGGTTGTCGGTTATGGAGGTAAGTTCTGTAAGTTGTTCTAGGGAGCCAAGGGTTTGATTTTGATGATGGACGCATAGTATCTGTAATGTAGATGGTTCAGTTCGGGGTTTTTTTAGTTCGGGTGGGATATTAGGTTCTTCGTATGGTATTGTGTCTGCTTCGAATAGTGCAATTATGTGGGAATCTGGGAATGGATTTGAGTGTTGGTTGTTGTTTTGGTACCAGTTGTTGTTCGGTGTGACGATGATTGTTTTTGTGTTATTTGGATCGTGTTTGGCGGCAAGTCTAGCCCAATGTATGGCTTGTTCCATGTCTTTCTCGTTATGGGGGTGAGCTATGCCATTTCCGATCCATTTGTGGTCAAAGGCCTTGCCTAGGGATCCAAATATTTTGTCTCTTTCATAAGGTGAGTAGAATTTTTTTAGTTTGGTAGGACATGTGACCGGGGAAGAAAAATATGATTGCTCGATATTAAAGGATGAGATCAGTGAGTCTAAAATGGGAGTGGGTATTGTGTATTGGGCATTTTTGAGGGGGTCAATTTTTGGTATACGGTATTTATACCTTTGGTAGAGCCATATTAGTTCGGTTTCAAAGGGTTGGGTCATTGGTTCGATGTTTGTAGAAGTTTGTAATTTTGTATTATATTGATTCCATAACCATTGGAGTCGGGTAACTGGGATGGTGTGTAAATGTCGGCCGTTTTCTTCGTATAGATGTGCTTGATTGTTATCTATTTGAATTGTGTTTGAGGATGTAAGAATATCATTTTCGGGGTTGCATTCTGTTGTGTAGATGTTTAAGAGTGGGATAATTATGGGTGGCGATACGGATCTTGAGTCTGGGAATTGTTCTTGGGGGTGATGGGCGAGGATGATATCTAAGTATATTTTGTTTTGAATCATTTTATAGTATTGTTTTAATTTTTCGGTGTTATGTGTGGAGGTATTAGTGTCGTGCCTTGGAAAGAGGTCTCTTTGGGGGAGCCATTTATTGTATGTATTATCATTGTGTTGCCATTGGCATAAATATTTTGTGTAGGTGGTTTGTATGTTATTTGTGTCTGTGTGTTGGATATGTTTATGGTTTACAATATTATTAATGGGGTATGTGGTAGGGTTTTTGGGGATGTATGTTGGGGGGCGGGGGTGGTATGTATGTGGGGGGTTAGGGGGATTGATTGGTGTGGGAATATTTCTTGGGATGATGTTATTGTTGAGGGTGATGAATGGATCTTTAAGTGTATGAGAGTATGGGTGTATATTGCAAGGAGTATGACATATAGTGGGACATGATGGATGGCAAAATAGTTGTTTGGCAACATTTAGGGCCCTTTTTATTAGTTTCGTTGGGGTGAAGTGGTAGGTTTTGAAGTCTTCATTGTTCATGATGTGTGTACCGATGGGTAGAGTAATTTGGTTTAGTTTAAAAATATTTTTAGAGAGGAGTTTTTGTAGAAGCTTTTGGGAGAGTTGGGCATTGAGTGTGTTATGATTTAATGTTTCTTGGCGCCATAGTATTTCTAGTGTTGTAGGATTATTAAGGAAGTTCGGGAGCGTACTTTTAAGGTGGGCTTTAGCTATATATTTTAATAGGAAGAATGTTCGTGTTATTGGAGATCGTATGCAGTCACTTTTTTTAATTCTTGGTATGTTTTCGGCGCCGCCATATTGGGCAAGGACATATTGAGTTAATCCATTATATATTTTCCCAAGCCTTCCTTTATCGTTTAAAGCATTTTGCAATTGTTCGCCTATACATCGGAGGTAGGCGTTTTTTAGGGAGAAAGCTTCAAGTCCAAATAGGTTATGTGGTAGTTGAGTTATTGCGTTTGACATACATTTTGGTAATCCACATATAGTTTTTTGTATGGCTATTATTTTTTTATCAAGTTTTTTGATAGCTGGCATGGAATATGGTACACCGTAGAAACTGTATGCTATGCCTGGGCGTAGCACGGTATCAACCATTTTTATTTTTTGTTTCATGGAGGCCGGACATGTTGTTAATTCTTTGCATTGTTTGATGAGTTTCGTCGTTGTGGTGTGTATTTGGATTTGCCATTTTAGTGAGGGAACGAGATTTGTACCTAAGTAAATGTAAGGCTCATTTTGGTGTAGTATGGGAATTGGCTGATTGCGGTAATTGATGTTAGAGGCTTGCATTAGGGCTTTGAAAGTGGTGGGGTTCAGTTTGGATTTGTTTGGGCATCCAGTGGCGGCACATTTTGGGACCCCTACATCCATTCCGGCCCATTTGCAATATCTATTAATTTTATTTAGTTGTGTTTGGATTGATTTGATTTTGTTAGTTATGGTGGCTAGGTCATCAGCGTATGCGGCGGAGTTTATTGTGACTTTTGATGTGCCAAAAGTGTAGCCGTTGTTGCCTCTTTCTAGCCATCTGAGTAGTGGTTCTAAAAATATAATGAATAGGTATGGGCTGAGGGTGTCCCCTTGTATAGTTCCCCTTTGAATAGGTATAGGTTTTGTTTTCCCAAAGTGTTCTCCAATATAGTAAGTAGATGACTGAGAGTAAATGTTCCCAACTAGTGTAGTTGCCTCTTTTGGATAACCCAGGTCCATCATTATTGCTAGCAGTCTGGCATGGTCAATTGATCCAAAGGCATTTTTGAAGTCCACGTATAATATGTATATGTCTTGGTTAGTAAATTTTGCGTCTTCAAGTGCAGCTATTATAGTTTGTATTTGTCTTGCGGTACTTCTCTCTGCTCTAAATCCTTCTTGACTGTCATGTAGGATTTTGAATTTTTCCCCGTATGAAGATAATATGGAGGTAAGTGTACTGGTAAAGAGCTTGTATATGGTATTAGCTAGTGCAATTGGCCTATGGTTGGGTAGCATGTACGGGTCGCCTTTTTTGTATAGTAAAATTGTCGCACTTGATTTCCATGAGTTTGGTATTTGTTTTTGTTTATAGCAGTGAGAGAAGAATAGGAATAATAGTTTATGGAATCTTGGGGGCATCTTTTTGAGTATTGAGTTTGGTATGCGGTCTGGGCCTGGGGCTTTATTGCTACCAAGGTTTTGCAGGCATGTGTCGTACGTGGCTCTGCTCAGGTATTTATGTAGTGGGATTTCCGGTTCACCCTTTTTCCCCATGGTGTATCCGTCCAAGTCATGCCATGGGTATTGGCGTACTGCACATGTACATTCTGTTGTATGTTGTGGTTGGTAATTACATGTTGGTACTGTTGGTCTATTTGTTTTTGTTTGTTGGTTAAATATCTCATTCGCAATATCTTCTGGACTAGTTAGAATATTATTATATTGATCTATGATACAATCCATTGCTGGGGATTCGAGGTTTTTAAAAACTTTTTTGTTAATTTTTTTTGGGTTGATTTCATATAGTTGTCTATATTTCAAGATGGCTTTTTTGATGTTTTCTTTGGTGTATTTTGTGATTATTTTTCTGGCTTGTATGTTGGCATTTTTTGCAATTAGCGCAATCTCATTTATCCATGTATCATGGGGTAAATTCATAGGCGGTGGGGTAGGGATTTGGACATGTTGTAGAGTTAGTAGTTCATTACATATGGGGTGGTTACGCCATTGAGGGTTGTTTTTAACAATTCTAATGGTTTTCCGTATGGTATGGTATGTAGCTAGGTGTTGTTTCCATGGTTTGGAAAGTTTGCGGGGTAAGTAGCCACCTTGTCGGGAAGTTCTGTTTGTCATTTGAGGAATTGGGTGAGCTCTACAGGTTTGTTCTAGCGTGTCTGAGATTATATTGACGAGTTTGTCTAGGGTGTGGCATGCTTCTTGCCATTGTATTTGTGAAAGTTGACTGTTATTTGCGAGGGTGTCTATGAGGGAGTCTAATTGTATTGAGTTTTCTTCAAAGAATTTTGTGTTAAATTTTTCTATATTGTCTTTTGGGATGGGGTTTAGTATGCGTATAGTGTTGTTAATTGTGGCTGTAGGGGTTCTATTAATTAGTGTATTATTTGGGATGTGCAATCTTATAGGTGAGTGGTCTGAGTTGAGAATAACATCATTGTTTGTTGTAGAGGTGTATTGTGTATTGTTGTTTGTATTTATATAGAAATCGTCTATAAGGCTCCACTCACTATAGTTATAGCCACCTTGTCTAGAGAATTGTGTGTCAGTTTTTATGTATGTGAGGTTTAAATTTTCTGTGAAGCGACGCCATTGGTAATCGATGTTTTGAGGGGGGGTGATGCTATTTCCGTTTTGACGACCGATTAAAGCTATGTCTCTGTTGAAGTCTCCGCATAGTAAGTATGTGTGGTTGGGGTTATTGCTTATTTGGGATGTAATAGCGTTTTGTATGTCTGGAATAAATCTAATATCTTCCGGGTGAGATGGCATATACATGTGGAAGATTAACCATGGTTGCAATGGGTGATTAGTAATTTTGATTATTTGAATGTAGGGTGATATGTGCATTGGTGTAGAAATTTTGTTTATGTTGCCTGGGAAGGCATACTTTTTATGTATTAGTGTAAGGAGGCCCCCTCGGCCTGGTGTGTATGGTCTCCGTTGTTGAATGCATCTTGTGAGTGCATGTGTGTTGTTAAAAATGAGTTTATAGTCTTGAAATATTTTTTGTATATATTTTGTAGATTTTGTGGCAGATAGTTTTGTTTCTTGTATGGCTATGAGGGCTGGTGGTGTGTTTGTGTGTGTGACCAGTGTTTGTAAGCTAGGGAGGGCAGTGTTAAGGGAAGAGGCATTCCATGTGATTATATGTGTATTCTCTTGATTTGTTCTCGTGTTTTGGTTTTGTGGATGGATGTAGGGAGGTGGTGGGGGTGGGTGGGTGTATTCTGGTATAGGGTCTAAGCATTTTGATACTTCATTGACAAGAGTGTTGGGAAGGTAGGGGAATTTTAGTTTTATTGTTTCAATTGAGGGGGGTATGCTTTGACTATGCAAGAAATCATATAGTTCCTTGTGTATTGTGTTTTCATGTTTTATAATATTTTGGTTGTCTTCAAGAAACTTTGTATAAGGATGCGGAGTGTGAATGTGTCGCTCTGGTGGATTTGTTAGGTTTAGTAAAGTTTGTAGAAGTGAGTTGGTCCATGTAATTGTGTTCACATTTTGCGGGTTTAGGAGATGGTTGCATTCATCTATGCGTGGGTGTACCGTGACTATTAGTGCATATAGTATGTGGGGTAGGGGATGCGTATTTTTTTGGTGTATGTATTGGGCAATGTTTGGGTATGTAGTGTTATGTGTGTGGTGAGATGTGTGTGTGTTTTTTAGGAAGGGTGTGAAGGATTTTGCTATGTGTTCGTATTCCGGTTGTAGTTTTATGGTATTAGGTATAAAGTATTTCTTGGCATTTTTCTTATGTGTTGAAGGATGTCTTTTTAGTATGTTAGGCATGGGGCCCGGGTTGGTTTCGATGTCTCCCCCGAGTAGTAGTAGGAGTTTGTTGTATATGTGTTTAGTATAATATTTTAAAGGTTTTGTTGTGTTAATAGGGTCTTGTTGGTTTAGGGGTAGGTGGGCGTTTGTATTTTGTGTGTAAGTTTTTAGTTTATTTGTTGTTATGGTATATGTAGTTTTTTTTAGTTTATTTTGTGTCCATGTTTTTATTTGTGTGGGTTTTTTTGTTTTGGTGTTGGTTATATGTATGCGTGTTTGGTTGTATTTTCCCATGGTTGTTTTTGTCCATGTGTATTTGTGATTATTGTGTTGAAAAATACTTGTATGTAGGTTTATGTTGAGAATTAATGTGGTATTGTTGTTGTTGTTGTTGTTGTTGTTGTTGTTGTTTTTTTTAAATGTAGTATAAGTTTTGGGATTTATACAAGTGTTTGTTTTGATGATTGTATAAGTATGTTTTGTAGTATTTATATTGATGTTTGTATTCGTATTTTTATATGTATAGGGGTCAGTATTTTTGTTGAGTATAATATATGTATATGTATATGTATATGTATTTGTATTTGTATATGTATTTGTGTATGTATTTGTGTTTGTGTTTGTATTGTTCATACCTTTTTTTGTATCGTATTTGTATTTATATTTTGTTCTAATACAAAAAGTGTATACTGTATGTAGTCTATATATTGTATACTCTATGTGATACATGTCTATATATAATATTATGTATCCTACGATGTGATCTATTGTGTATATCTCGATATGTCCGGTGGATACTACTATGTATTGTCTACAAGATACTAGTAGTATTTTGTGTAGAGCTAGTAGTATTGTGTAGTATAAGGCTATGATGGTTAGTATTGATAAGGTTTTGTAGTATGTAGAGGTGTTGACTAGGTATATCCTACTATGGTCGTATTTTGTGCAATACGGGTGGGGTAAAGAACTAATGACCTTGAGGTTGTTGTTCTTCACATTTTTTATGAGTCCTCTTCAATCAAGCTCGGTGGTTTGGATCCCGTGATGTTTTGCAACATCGCAAAGGTGGTACCAACACATTCTTGGATCTTCAACATTTGGTCTTTAATTTCTTGGAGCTCCTTGGTTTTAGCATCCGCTTGTTCTTTGACTTCTTGCCTCAAGATTTTGTTGTTTGCTTCGAATGCTTCCACTAGGTCCTTCTTGGTGATAGCTTGGGATGGGGTGTTGAGTTTGAAGGCCTCCACCGTGTTGATGATGGCTTTGTTGATATCTCCAAAGCCATACTCTATGAGTTGAGCTTGAGTGGGGGGTTCGATTCCGTCGATGCTCCTTCTGTGGGGAGCAAACTCCACAAAGTGGCCTCCTATGGGGATGGTTTTCCCCACAAATGCCCTATATACAATTGGGTTAGTGCATACCACATTTGCACTACCGTTATGGCAAACTCCGTTGTCCTTGTGAAACCAAATAGAGCCAATGTTAGTATCACCCATAAGCATGAAGATAGCACTAGTGGTCTCAATAACATTCATTAGTATAGGAAGGTGGGAGAGAGTTAGAGTGAGTGCATCTTTCTTGGCCTTCATTTCCTTGGTGATGTGGGTTCTTCCAAGAGGCTTCTTCGTTTGCAAGACTTCTTGGCATGCGGTTACTTGTAGCTCTTGGATTTTCTTGGCTTGTTGCGGGGTGGTGGTCATAATGAAGGCAAATCCATCTCCTTTAGCTTTCTGCACATTAGTCACTTCAAAGTCATATCCACGTTTAAAGCTAGTTTCAAGGACCTCTTTGAAGAGGTGGTTAGCATCAATATTATGCAAAGATGTACTTTGTATCTTAATTGATAGGCTAGAATGGTGTGCAATGCTATGGTAAGTTTTACATACCTTTCCCACCACGTCCATCCCATCAATTTCGAGAATGAAAGGTCTAATCCCCTTGAGGAGGAGTAGGCCATCAATTGCCGGGTTAGCAAGATGCAACTTAATAAGTCCAGACCATACCCCTTTTTTTCCCCCACCATTTTTGACGCTCAAACAATGAATGGAGATGGGTTCGATGAGTTTCTTACCTAGGAGGATGCCCATGTCTTTGAGGCGGTTAGTAACCATCTTTTTAACTTCATCATGGAACATGGGATTAGTGGGTGGTTCAAAGTGGATAGCTACTTGAAAATCTAGAGCCAAACCCGTACCTTCGTCCACGGGAATGTTGATGGGCACTTGCGTGAGGTTGTAGTGTTGTCCCCCTAGTCCTCCAGCCTCTCGCGATTGTGGATAGTGGATTTGTGGGATGCGCGGGAAGGCTATTCTTGCTTGCTTGACTTCACGGGCTTCGTTTTCTTTGAGGCCCCTTGTTACCATATCCTCAATTGTTTCCTCGTTGAGAAGCTCGTCCAAGCCTTCCTCCACCGCTAGGTCCTCCATTACTTGAAAACCTAGCCAAAACTTGAAGCAGCTGATGTCAGGAGTGGTGATGATAGTCATACCTTCTTTCCCCTTGTTTTCTTCGCGAATGGGCTTGTGTTTTTTGTTGTGGGATGTTTCTTCATGTCTCTGCTTCTCCCCCTGTTTCCCTTGGAGCCTCTTGAGGTTTTCACCTGGAGAGTCCGTGTCCATGTGGTCGATATAGCTGAGGGCTTTCTTCACACTCCTTGTGTCCATCTCTGCCCCTTCCCACTCCACTGCTGTTGTTAATGTGTACCAAGTAGACAAGGGAGAGCTGAGGTGACTTACCTTGATTGTGTCGTTGGAGGGTTGCTGGTGTTTGTAGGGTCTGTGGCTGAGGTTGGCTGATACTAGGGCGAATGTAGGAGGTCGCTGTGGAAGCCTTGGAGGTCGTTGGGGTAGGTCTTGAGGTCGTTGTGGGAGTGCAGTAGGTCGCTGGGGGGTAGTGTTGGGTCGTTGGAGGGTTGTGGTAGGTCGCAGAGGGGCTTGCACAGGTCGCTGGTGGAGTTCAGTCGGTTGCTGGTGGGGTGCGCTTAGTCGCTGAGGGCAGGGGTTAAGTTTGGTGACGCAGGGCGGTTGCTTCAGGTTCGTCCGAGCTGGCTTGCTGGGCTCCAGTCTTGTGTTTTCCTTCCGCGCAGTGGGCTCTTCAGTTCTCGTTCCTTCTAGCTTGCTGAGGCCTAGTCTTGTATTCTCCCTCCGCGCAGTGAGCTCTTCAGTTCTCGTTCCTTCTAGTTTGCTGGGGCCTAGTCTTGTATTCTCCTTCCGCGCAGTGAGCTCTTCAGTTCTCGTTCCTTCTTGTTTGCTGGGGCCCAGTCTTGTAGTCTCCCTCCACGCAGTGAGCTCTTCAGTTCTCGCTCCTTCGTGTTGTTGGTTTATCGTCTGGTTCCGTGATGTCTGAGCGCTTGGGTTCAGAGTGCCATTCCTTGGCTTGTCTCGCGGCCT
The DNA here is from genome assembly GCA_963971425.1 of Bryoerythrophyllum caledonicum. Classification (NCBI taxonomy): domain Eukaryota; kingdom Viridiplantae; phylum Streptophyta; class Bryopsida; order Pottiales; family Pottiaceae; genus Bryoerythrophyllum; species Bryoerythrophyllum caledonicum. The sequence continues at coordinate 2,829,576 of OZ020516.1, read as the reverse complement.
CGTGTTTGGCAGAGTTGGAGTTTCTGGGTTCGAGCTTGCAGTGTATGTCGAAGTCTTCTGGCTCCACTTGTCTTTCTTCTTGCGTACTCCTTGCTGCCTTTTTTGAGGTGCTGATCTTGGGCTCAGGCTTGCAGTCTCCTGTTGTCTTGTTTTGATTTCTTCGGATCTTGCTTTATCTTGTGGTTGATCTGTTCGTTGCTTGTTCGTCCTGCATGTGTTGTTTCGGGCTGGTGCTGGTTGTTGAGATTCTTGCGTTCTTCCTTCAGAGCTGCAGGGGTTTGGTGTTGCAGTGGACGTGTGTCGATTGGGTTTTGCTTTCCATGAGTCGCTTTTTCCTGATGTGTCTCTGGGCCTTCTTCGTCTACTGCCGCACGGTGTGTTGTGTGAAATGGCTGCTTCTATTGTTGACTTGCGCGTTGTTGGTGTTGTGGTGTTGGGGAGATCTGTGCTTTGACGTTGGCCTTCTTCACTCTGCCCTGCAAGGAGGATAGGTCTTGTGTCGTACCTTATAATAGTCACATGTGGGTATGTTGTTTTGGTCCAGTAGTCGCTCTTTATTTTGGACGTTGCATGCTGATGTCTCGGTTGCGATGTCCTGCAGGATGATGGCCTGGACGTGGACGTGGGCTTCTGGGCAGTTTCTTCAGATCTGTGGAGAGATGGACAGCATTTTCGCAGGGCACATGCAAGTCTAGTTCTAGAGAAATGTTGTCTACCAGTAGTGTTAGTTTGTGTGCACCTATTTTCCTTATGTTGTTTGGGAGTTTTTTTTTCTAGGTCGTAGTTATATTTTAGGTTTAGGTTACCTAAGCACTTTATATACCGTATGCGGGAGCAATGATAGTACTGGAATAATTTAGTGCTGATGTAAGGAGGGCATACCTTGATTACGTTGCTTGCTGTTTTCAGGCCTTGCGTGCTGGCTTCATGTGAGCTAGTGTCGTCCTCTAGTGTACTCGCAGTGTTCGTCTTGAGAGAGTGTTTGGTGCAGTTCTCCTTGTTCAGCTGCACTTGTTTGAGTTGATCTGTGAGCGCGCAGCAGTGATCTCTGTTCTGTGCCGATGCTTCCCTTGTGTCGCTTTCGTCTTTCTGGTTCGGTTGACTTCTATGTAGCTGCTGTTCTCTGTTTGTCTGTTGTGCGCTTACTGATTTAATCACTGAGCTATTACATACTGTGTGAGGAGTGTATTGAATATTGTGCTGTTGTGTACTGAGATATTGTGATTTGTGATATTGTTCGTGTATTTTTTGACAGCGCTTCCGCGTGATTTTTGTGAATCTGGTTTTATTAGTGTAGTGCCTAAAGGTGTGATAGTGTTTGTATTGTTTTCCTAGCGTGTTTCTGGATTTGGTTTGTTGGTGGTGTATGTTAGTTAGTATGCTATTAGAACTAGGATGTTTGTGGAACTTGTGAGATTCTGGTCTAGTGATGTAACCTAGTTGAGATTGTGTACATAACGTGGGTTGTCTAGTGAGAAAATGAAACAGAATAACAAGTAAGAAAGCTGAGACTATGCAAAAATAAGAGATAGGGTTAAGGAAAGTGCGTAGCTCAGGGGTGGGCGGTGCAGGCTTAGGCGGCAGCTTGTGTTGATCTTCGTACTCCAGCTTGATTGTGTTGACGTTTTTCTGGATCTAGGCTGCCTTGGAAGTCTTCGTATGAGCTATGTGCGTGTACTTATCTAGTCTAGCAGATCTACTTTGTGCTTTCTCGATCTGGAGTGAGTTTTGAACCTAATCCCCAACACTTAAAGTTCCAGCTCTTACAGATGACTTGTGACAAGGTTCTGCCTCTAGGCACACTCTGACGTCCAGAAAGTTTTGCACAAGTAGATCTGTCTAGTATGATCCCACTCCCAACACATTCACGCCGCTCCCCAAGCTCATACACTTCTAGATCTGAAAGAGAGAAGGGATCCGCAACAAGCCCAGCACCTCTTGTTGTCCTCTACTCTTGATCTGCGACTAACTCCCAGAGCAACCCTCACCAGAAAAAACGGAGCTCCTCTAGTTCTCCATCGCGCCCATCCCACCCCTACAAACTACTCAATATACCAGTACATTAGAAACATTTCAAAAAAAAACATTAGCAGTGGTTAACTCTTACACGTTTGAATGGCCCAGTGGTGGCCACACTACTCTACATGTATGGTGCCGTATTTGAACATGATAAAGGTTCACATATTGAAATGACCTTCAAATGAAAGATGTTAGTTGAAGAATCTTCAATATAGAGGTGTAAGTCTAACTAAACTTTAATATTTTTTTTTCATTCTACAAAGTAAGATACGTGCCTATATATACGATTCCCGCCTGACATTTAACTCTTAAAGGTCTATTGGGGACCATATATATGGTCACAGTCTTACTTTTAAAAGACAAAAAGTTAATTAATTTTAGCAAGACATACACCTTTGGATTGAAGACTCTCCAACTACATCTTCCAATTGAAGGTCATTTTAATATTTGAACCTTTATCATGTTCAAATACAACACCAAATATGTAGAATACTATAGCCACCAGTGGATTGTTGTGACGATTAAAGGTTAATCCTTACACGTCATAACAAGCCCCTCGTTGCCACAATATTCTACACGTAAAATGTCATATTTGAACATGATAAGGTTCTGACATTGAAATGACCTCCAAATGAAAGATATTAGTTGAAGAATCTTGAATTCAAAGGTGTAAGTCTTGTTAAATTTTAATACATTTTCTATATCCTACAAAGTAAAATACTTGCCTATATATACGGTTCCCTACTAACGTTTAAGAGTTCAAGGATGAAAGGAAACAACTACTAAGCTAAGCCCCCTTAAAACCAACAAGTTAAGGAATGTACATATATGGAGAGAGGAGATAATTATATTATTACTTTTTGGTGATAGCCAATAGAATTACAATTCCAATCCAAGTGATTTCATATTTTTTCAATGAAAACTGAATTAATTATGAATTTTTATGAATTTTCAAACTGTGCAACCATGTTTAGTGGGTGGCTAGCAATAGGTACCCCCGATAACCAACGACCAAAAGTAAGGGTCTTGACTAATAGCAAACCTCCATTTGGAGGTGAGTTGGTGGTAATGGGATGTAAGAGGGTTGGATATACCCCAATTTTATAGGTGTTGGCTATGGGTTTTTGTTGGTTATGGAGGGGCTAGAGCATCTCCACGGTGCGAGAGAGAACCGCTAGAATCGACCGAATTGGCGTTTTTCAGTGATGCATATTCGCACCGAAGACCTGAAAACGGGGAACCGGTTTATTGTTTTGAATCATTTTGGTGCAGCGCACAGGGAAAGTGCGTCAGATGCAAGGAGAGCCTCAATTTTTGGTGTTGCCACGACCCGGTCCCCTGACGACACGTGGTGTCTTATCATCGGCTGCGTTCAAAGGCGCGTCATGAAAAGGTGACCATGTCTATTGGCCTCAACGTTGCCTTTCCCCACTCATCTTTTCTCCGCCTACAGGTGCAGGCATTGAATGTCACAGTTGCTCCCATCCCCGATTTTGGAGGAGTCTTTCCGCCCAAGCATGGAAAACTCCCCGCCAGGAGTGGAGATGCTCTCACCTTAACCAAAAGAGTATCCTCCACCAAACCCCTAAAGTGCCAACAAGGCAGATACAGATCAGAGGGCGATTCCCAGGTGGCGGCCCCGGCGTGAGAGGCGACTATTCTCACGATGACTTGTCGCGTTCACAATCCTCCGCAGCCTCCGAGGCGCTGCCCACGGATCCTGTCCATACTAGTAACGTTCTCCAACAGACCCACATGCACCCTCTCTAGAGTTGTAGCACTGACAGTAGCGCTGCTCACGTTGCATTCATCAACTAGTACTATACTCCCGCGATGGAGGAGGCGCTGCTGCCGAGCGGGAGCACGCCGGCGGACAGCCCCGGCCCCGGCCCCGGCCGCGACGCCGTCAAGAACAATGTGCTGGGCCGCCGCGAGGGCGCCATCACCAGCGGGGACCGCTACCAGAAAGCCTCCGCCATGGTCGACCAGGTCAGAAAGCACGCACTGTGGGTTCGAATTCTTTGGTTGATTATTAGCGGAATCCATCTGGGTAAATTTTGTGCTTCAGTGGTCAAGTGCAACTAGAACGTCAGTTGTTCAGGCGCTCGTTTTGGCCCATAATTTACCTTGTCGTGGCGAGACACGATATGGGCCATATTCAGGGGCTGCTTGTGTATTGCTGGACGTGGCGTCAATGGTTGGATGTTTTCATGATGCGGGGCGGCTTGGACATTGTTGGACATGACGTCAATATTGTTATAATAGGTGCCTGCTTGCACATTATTGGACATAACATCCATGGTTAGACGTTTCCGTAATCAGTGGACGTTATTGGGTCTTGTGAAGAAGAACCTAGGGCATGATCATAACTTCAAAGGATCCCCTTTGAGTATATGGGAATAACTAACCTTCTCCTGTGTATCCAATTATGAGGTGTAATTGACGTGATCATGGTGTTATCAGGCAGAAGATGGAGTGGGATTACCAGTGGAGGTGCTGAGCCAGCCCAACTTCGAGAAATCCGCCAAGCTCTACTTCTGGTTCATAAACCTAAATCCCATTTGGGCTCTCAACCTTACAATGCTTCTGCTGCTCAACTTCTTTGAGGTAAGTCCTAGTTTCATTTCAAGAATTTTCATTCCAAGAACTGGAAAACAATGATATCAATAAGAACTAATTTCTTAATGATTTTTGTCAGGTGCCTCTTTGGTGCAGACAAAGTTTTCCGAATCCATGTGGGGATCCAGAAAAGTATTATCTCGGAGGGTTGCCTTACTTGACACGAACCGAGTCTCTTATCCTTGAGGTAATTACATACCATTCTGACTACTGAATTTGGGATATAAAGTGGTTATCTGATCATTCATTGCCGTTTCACAGATGGTCAGTGTGGTGATTCTGGCGGTGTCCACATTCTTCCCAATTGCGTTCATTGGAAACAACCTCTTCTGGAAACATAGCCGAATTGATAACATCAAGGTAAGTCCATCCTTTATCATGGCTGTACTGATCTATGTCATGGCTTTGCGGGTTTTGGAGGATCTCATCATTTGCTTTTGTGTAGGTTTTTCTTTTTGTGCTGCTGGCTGGAGACGCCATCTTCAATTTGGTGTATGTGGCGCCATGGGGCCCTCTTGATCATCTGGCATTCCGCCTTGGGCCCTACATAAGAGTTTTACTTGTGGTGGTTAATCTTCGGTAAGATCATCTGAGAGCAGAGTTATTTGTATAATTTTCATGGTTGATCTCATGCAAACTCTTCCTTCACTCTGAAATATGACTAAACTACTTTGACTTGAATTTAGAGACCACCAAGATTTTCTATTCACTTAATAATTATTTAGAGTGAGGAAAGAGGGGGTTATTTTATCTAAACTTTGGATGAATGAGCGTCAAGCTCTTGGATTGATCTAATTACTATTTGGAGTGAGGAAAGAGTAGTCAATAGAGCGGACTGTATCTTGTGACTTCACAAATCAATCTAATAATTCTCATGATAAAATATTCAGCTGACAGTATGGCTGTTGATTCCAGTGGTTTACGAGATTGCGTCAAAACATTGGCAGGCATCATTCGAGACTTTTTGGACATAGCCGTGAGTAATTTTCCCTTAAAACCCGACCTAGATATGTCAACTTTTCAATGCATTTGAGTTATTTGTGAAGTCATCCACAGTCTCAATAAGATACTTCTCTTTTGATTTATAACACTACCAGTTGTTTCCTCTTATGGCTATTAGATATATGAAAGAGCTTGGTTGTCTTTAAACTCAAGTTAGAACTAGTTTTACCTCCTTTGAAGGGGATGTCATGTCATACCGCCTTTTCCACTTTGAGTAAATTATAGAATATTTTGAGCTATTTAGAGCTGATTTTAATAGTTATACTTATCTTTTTAAATGGTCAAAATTCTTGGTATCTTTTGCCTGACTTTGCAAACAACTCTCATTGTTGGCTATTATTAATGTGCAACAGGCTCTCTTGCTGTTATTCCTCTTGTTTTCAAGCTGGCTTGCATTTATCCTGTTTGAGGACACTGTTCAAGGGGAGACCCTCTTCAAGACATATGGCTCAACTTTGTATCAAATGTCCATTCTGTATACCACTTCAAACAATCCTGATGTTTGGGTCCCTGCATACAAGTAAGTTCGCATCCATGGTTGTCTGGTAATTTTGTGGTTCATAATAACAGACGTGTTTCACATCCATAATTTTCTGGTCGCCCTTTCTAATGAATTGGACTTGCACAGGGAATCGCGCTTTTCAGCAATATTCTTTGTACTCTACATTTTGTTTGGTGTTTACTTCATTACCAATCTTGTTCTTGCCGTCGTCTACGACAGTTTCAAGGGCCAGGTGCTGAATTTTCTATCTTCACCACTCTTTTGACCCTCAAGTGTCAATTAGAAAATAGAATTTTATGGCACTTTTAATCCCTCTTAAAAAGACCAAAAAAATAACTTAATGTGTATGAAAACGATCAAATGTTGTGGGATCATTTATCTTCTTTGTACTGGTATAGAATGTATTATGTACTATGTATATGTATTCAGCCCTTTCTACAAGCTTTACTAGGTTCAATAAGCTATGACAATGGAAATTTCTGTCCTCATGGGCACTTAGGGCTTGTTTTCTAATGCTAGATTTCACTTTCCTACAGTTAGCCAACTTGGTGGTAGAAGCGGAGAATGCAAGGCAAGGAGTGTTGAGTGCGGCATTTGACCTTCTAGACGACCAGGTACATTTTTGTGTTGTATTTAAAATAGCTTTTACCCATGCCATTGAACACATCTATGGTGGTGAGTGCAATAAAATTTATGATATGAAAAGTCATACTTATGAGTGGGAGTGAAGACATGCAAACTGGCCTTCTGAGATAAATACCCTCCTCATTTGTATAATAGATTTTGATGAACATTCTTAGTTACTAATTTACTTTTGGGGAAATGTACAGAAAAGAGGATATTTGGATATTCAACAGTGTGCCAGGCTCTTCAGAGAGCTGAATTCTTACAGGCAAGTACGATTTTGATGAAAATTTGTCGAACAACAGAGTTATTTGTAAAGTGAAGTAAAGATACCAAGATTATTGACCTCTTTTAATTATCAAACCCACGCCTTAAATACCTCTTAATAACTCAGGACAAAGGGTATTCCTTGACCTCTCTTCGTTCTCAAAGGCGGCTAAAACTGGTTCTAACTTGCTTACAGAGACCACCAAGCAACTCCTATTGATCTAAGAGTGAACAAATAGTAGCATTAAGAATAAAAAACGGGGGTATCTTATTTAAACTTTGGGTGATTTAAACACTATTGCTCTACATGATAAGGCTTTTGATGTAAATCCAGGACTCTGCCATCAATTGCGGATGAGGACATAGAAGCAATCTTCTACGCTTTGGATGACAGTGGTGACTTCAAGGTCAGCAGAAAAACTCATGCTCCTTTTCTCCTTATCAAGATATTGTAAAATTCAACTCCGGTTAATGCATACTAATGTTGTGTTCTGAGCTTGAACAGATAAACAGGGAAGAATTTTCTGATCTTTGCAACGCAATTTCCTTAAAGTTTGACAAGGCTGATGAGGTACGGGAGCATTAATTCGTACTTTTATTATCCGGTTGAATGTTTGGCCACCTAAAACGGAGTATTCACATTTCTCTCAAATGGATTTTTTTTTAAAACATGCTTCATTCCTCTATTGTTCTTTTCGCATATTCAGGAAAACCTCATTCATGACATTTTCTAGGGCATGTGACATTTTCACAAACATTGCACTACCATTTTGTTGGTTGCAGCCTGCTTATTTGGAAAAGTTTCCAAGGCTTTACCACTCGGAGAAATTTGAGGCAGTGAAGAGATTTGTGCGGAGTGATCTGTTTGAGAAGATTGTGATTGGCATGCTTTTGGTCAACTTGGTAGCTGTCATAACTGAGACGGCGCTGGATATTCAGAACAGCTCTTCTCAACGCACTTGGCAGAACATTGAGTTTGCTTTAGGTGCCCAATCCTCAAATTTGTTATTATTACATTATGTGATGGTTTCAAACATTCATCTTATGTTCGAATGTTCTAGGTCTGAAATTTTGCTTCTTGTTGCATCCACAGGTTGGCTTTATGTGGTGGAAATGCTCCTCAAAGTGGTGGTTTATGGTTTCCACAACTACTGGCGATCAGCACAGAACCGATTTGATTTTATAATTACAGTGACTGTTGGTGAGTTTCGATTTAAGTCTCTTTTATAAAATTGACCTCATGTATACATCATGTTGAGAACTAATGACCTGCAATTGTAACAGTGGTTGCTGAGACATTGACATCCACTTTGCCCAACAAGATCAACTTCTTCCAGAACGAGGAATGGTAAGTAGTCCATCACGGTACTTTTCCATCTGACGCAATAATGTCATACTTAGTAGATTTGAAATTCTTATTTAAGAGGTATCGGCAACTTGATCAGGTATTAAGGGTGTTTGTCGGTCTCCACATGATAAGATTACAATGTACACAATACTCAAACCATCACCGCATCAATGATCTATTGTTATTCTTGACTGAAATTATAGATTTTTTGGTGTCATTTACAGGATCCGGTACCTGTTGATTGCACGATTGTTGCGGTTGACAAGACTTCTGGTCTTGATGGAGCGCTACCAAGTCATGGTGACGACATTCTTGAAGCTCATTCCAAGTCTCATGCCGTACTTGGGCATCACTTTCTGCCTCATGTGCTTCTTCTGCACATTAGGCGTTCAGGTGAAGTTCACATCTATTTCTAAGGCAATATGAGTTGAAATTCTATATTATGAAAGCTCTTATATTACAGTTCATAATACGTAGTCCTACTTGGTTGAACGGTATAAATGAATCCTTGTAGTCATTAGAGTTTGTTCAGAAAGCGGTTGGGAGTTCTGGCTGTGAGTTTGTTGGATAACTCTATCAGTGACCTGTTATAATGGTTTGTTTATGATAATTTGTGTGCAGCTGTTTGGCGGTGTTATTAACGATGGAAATCCAAGGTTACCAGGCAGTGCTATTGCCGAGAACGAGTATCCAACCTTCTCATCTTTCGTGTCTTTGTTTGAAAACTTAGTCTAGCAGACTGTTTGATACTTTGTGTGAAGAAAAACTTAACCATTTTCACAGCTATTATGTGAAAAACTTCAACGACTTTCCCTCGGGAATGGTGGTGCTTTTTGACTTGCTCATCACCGGAAACTGGCACGTATGGATGGATGTAAGTACGCGTATCGTGATGCCTGTTATTAGTTAAACTCTAAAGGTCAACCCTCAAAAGTAGCAGTTCTATTATCTATACCACTAATCTATGTCATATGAGCATAGGCTCAATGAACAAACGGTGAATATCTATCAAAGTTTGGCGTTCATTTTTTCTTTGTATTTTAACTAACTGGCATTTGAGTGCGTTGATTAGGGCTTTCAAGAGGTAACTGGGCAATGGTGGACTCAATTTTACTTCTGGGGCTTTTACGTCCTCGGAGTCCTTTTCCTCTTTAATCTGGTGAGTTGCAGTTCTTTTTATGAGGGAATGAGAAATTATAACCATGTTGAGACAGGTTATAATCCCATAATCTAGGGCTGCTTGCTTATTACCGAGAATAATGTCATCGGTTGGATCAGCAGCCCTTCATTCTGGGAAATAACCTTGCCTCCCACCTTAATAATTAGAGTTATTAGTAAAGTCATCCAAAGTTTGAATAAGCTATCCTCTAGTATTTTCTTGCTCTAAGTAGTTATCAGATCAAGAGAAAAGCTAGGTGTTCTCATCCTTCAGTTTAGTCAATGGAAGAGCTCGATTGTCTCATTATCAGTTTAATAGTGATTTTTTATGATTCAAAAGTGAGGGTATCTTGTTCAATGTGATACACCTATGGTGAAGGATGCTCTATTCTAACACATCATGGCATTGAAACTACAGGTTGTAGCATTTGTGCTTGAAGCCTTCTTTGCTGAGATGGAAATCCATTCCGCTGCCAAAGAAGCAGCCGCCGCGTCTGACGGTGGCAGTTCATCAGACGATGAGGTTAGACAAACCACCTTTCACATGATCGTTATAACGCAAACCAACAAGTGATGTTTTTTTTGGATGTCAAGATTGCATGTCTTGCTTTCATTTGAAATGCCACTAAAAAATGCCCTCTCACTGCAAATATTTCAGGATCAAATGAATCCTGGAGATCCTCGCCGCAAGGCTAGAAGGTATGAATATATTTGACCCTTTTTATTCTAAGATGTACGATGAGAAAAGTGTCCATTGGTGTAGCTCAGGGAAACTTCTAGAAAGGAACCAGATTGTATAGTAGTGGAAAGATGTTTTTAGTAACATGGGATCATTTGGCTACAAGTAGGAAGTTTTTATTTATACCAACAGACATTTGAAGTTCCATTTCCATTTTTATTTTTTATTTTTTTGCTTGGGTTAGCATGTATTCTTATTTGATTAATGCTTAGAGTTTACACGTCATCAGAGGATTAAGTTAGCAGAGATTACACGTTAGCAAAGGTTATGAGTTAGCGGAAATTTTAACGTAGCTGATATAACTAATCAAACTAATCAGAGAGATGAGTGTAATTATTAATGTTTGCAGTACATGTGACGATTGGTGTAGCTAATTTTAACCCTGTGTTTGTGGATTATGTGACCTTTAATCAGGGCTAAGAATGACAATGTGGAATCGCTCCTGAACCACATTTTGAGTGCAGAGATCGAGAAGACTCGGTCCATGAAACACAAAGTGTAGAGTGAATCAATGATCAGACATGCTTACTGTAAAACTAGTCCAGTATTTCATAGCACCAGAATCAGGTTATAAAATTGAGATAGGCTCGTGCAAGCAGGGACAGTAAGTCACATGATGAGAGTCATGGCTTTCATGTTTGTGTGGCTATGGTAGTGTAAAGATGAATAATGTACAAGATAGTTTGGTGGCACATGTACTAACTTTGCTCGATAGAAATCTCCTCTTGTGAAGAATTGATTTGTCATGGTTTGAGAAGTCCTTGAAAAGAGATATTTAATGCTTTGTTTGACTGGACATAGGGCTAAGCTTGTTGGATGTCCCATCCTTGTTATTACAGCAAATGATGGTTTGTTCACAAAAATCTTTTGATGTGGAACATAGGTCTTGTTCAAAAAAATAAGCAAGTGGTGAGACGTGAGGCTATTCCCACACTGTACTGTACATTACGAAATATAATGTCAATACTATACATTCGAGGTAACTAAAACATTCTTCTCTACAGACAGTATTTGTCAAAATACTCAAGAATTGAAATACTCCCTTTCGAGTACAATCCCAACGTAACACATTTTCGCTTGTTATTTTCCACGATAAAGGGGCTCTAAAAAGAACCTAGTCTTGCTTGTGAAGAGTTGGTGGGGAAAGATTAATCTCTCTTCCATCTTTCAACCTTTTCACGACACGGTGAAAATACTTGGTCGGAACTATCCCATCCAAGCCTTCGGTGAGCACCACATTGTTAGCTGACATGTAGAGTTGCATTCCATCTGCACATGTTCATAAATATATATGTTCAGAACAATACCTACACTACTACTTTGATACCACATCCATTATCTTTTTCAATTCAACTTTGGCTACTAGCAAAAACTTGGAATAATTCTAGAATTAGAACAACGACTAAGTTGAATTACAAAGATATCTCATAGATCTCATTTTGTGCTACCTAATACTTTGTGGAAGAAAACAATGTCAGATACCTTCCATGGCCTTCTCCACATCCAAGTAGATGAGAACTTGAGCAGTTGCTCGCATCCCTTCGTTTAAGAAAACAATCACCCAATTAGTAAGTACAAAAATATCATTAGCTCCACTAATTTAAGCTATGAGAAGAAAAATAAATAAAATTATTTATGAATTTCAACAAACACAATTTGAGTTATTTGCAAAGCCACACAAAGTTGACCCCCTCTATTTTCGATACTACTCTTTCCTCACTCCAACTAGAAGAGCGGGCTTAGTGGTGTCTCAACTAGAATCCTTAGTGGAAGAGCTTGGTGGTCTCTGAATTCAGATTAGAAACAGATTTAGCCAGCTTTAAGAATGAAAAAGGAGAGGTCATGAATCTTAGTCGCGTTGTTTTCCTCTACAAATCTGGAACTGATTTTAATATTAAAAAAATGAGGAGAAAAGAGGTCAAAACGCATGGTATCTTCACAAATAGTAGCTCTAATAAATAGAAGAGGAAACGTACCACTGATGACGCCATCTTCTTTGGGCAAGCCAGTTGCAAAATGGACATGGTTGCGTTTCATCCGTTTCAATCCCTCTTGCCAGATGCTGCTCATAAATTTATCGTAGGTGCCATGAACACACACTATCATTCACCAAAAAACAGTGATTAGCACGAGGATTAGGAAACTACAGAAAAATATCAGGGTCCTCAACATTAAACTATACTAGCATTTCATTCACAAAAAACAATTAAACAAACTTAGTTACATCAAGCTCCAGCCTGCATGAATCCTGATGCATACAAAAGTAAAATATGATCTACATGCATACAAAAGTGTACATGATCTTGATGCCCACAAGAGTATAAGGAGGAGAGTTACCTGGAATTTGCGAAGGAGACAGAATCAATGATAAAAGTTGTCCGGACTCCACTGTCTGCAAGCATGATCATAAGTCATAATGAGTATGCTAAGATAAAGCCATATGCATCTTGCATGCATCTTGCATGGGTACAATTCTAATAAGATACCCCCTCCTTTTCCAACTTGAAATTGATTCAATATTTAGGTTATTTGATGCAAGCTCTTTCTTCACTCTCAAAGATGGTTGAAACTACTTAGAGTTGAGTTTAAAGACCACCAAGCTCTTCCATTGACTTCATGATCAAAAGACCACCGAGGAGCTCTTCTGTTTATCTAAGTAGAGTGAGGGAAAGAGTAGTCAAAAGGGGAACCGTATCTTGTGGAAACTTTGAGTGGCTTTAGAAAGAACTCCATTGCATCACTAAAGAACAACCTGACATAACACATGAACTCACCTTGATGCTGTGACCCTGATTCGCCCTGATGTAAAGCTTTCCACTTTCCTCTTTCAGTCCAAATCGTTGCTTCCCATCCGCTGCAACAGCCTGAACCAACCGAACTACAGTAAAGCAACAAAATATATATCTCATAATATAGCTTGCCAGCCAAAAGCCACAATCCACAGTAGCAGAGAATATAAGAACTTCACAGGGAGAAAATAAATAAGAGAGTTACCTTGCGTACATCTTCTTCGCTATGAGAACTGAGTGGAATGCCAGCTGCAGTTTTCTTGCTCAGTTTCAACAGATCGGCAACCAACACAAATCCATCACTCTTCATATCCAGATCGTAATCCGAAGCTCGGTGTCTCAGAATCGCTGTCCTGAAATGCCTCATCAAGTGAAGAGAGATCAACCATAAGAGAGGCTGAGCATGAAGAGGTAAAAGACATGACCATGAAATGTGTTCTAAAACCTCACAACTAGACAACAGAGCAGACATGGTAGAGAGGTAGAGTTCTTTGAAATTTAGTTACCCAAAATTTGAAGCACGCTCTCAGGCAAACTCTTTGGTTACGGCTACAGCTACTTCTAACTTGAGTTTAGAGATTACCAAGCTAGCTTGAGTGAATTGAAGGAGAACACCACTACGCTCGTGCATTGTGCTCTAAGAACTGTTTAAAGTAAGGAAAGAGAGTAGTCTAGAGAGACTAGAACTTACATGCATCGTCCCAGGGCGTCGATGGAATCCATGGGACCCTTGCCACCTCGCCCTCCACGGCCTCCACGATGGGAAGACTGCCGGTACCCTGCGCTTGATCCTGGCGTGTTTTCACTGGAATCATGTTCCACCTTCGCACCTCCGCCGCTTCCTTGCGGCGCCGACCTGCTTCATCACACATGCCAAAATGAGTACGCATTTGTGACATACATCGACACCACCACGAGCAAAGATGGCATCACAAAGCGCACCTGGGTGTTGAATCTGAGACGGTGAAGCCTCGTTCTGAAGCTGAGGTGCCGATTCCTCCGAAGGATCCCTTTCTGGCTCCTCGGCCAGCCATGGCTGCAGCGAACGCGGAAGAAGAAGCACTCTTGACGAGGGATCTATTCAGAAGCAAACTCCGCAAAGGGCCATACGTTAAAGCCAGAGTTCGAACTGCAAACACCATCCAATCATCCACAATCGGTTGAAAAAACCAGAAGAAGTAATAGACCATACCCATCCAAACCCTAATTGTCTAGAAAAGATCTTCCAAGCCCTATGATTCTGTACCCAAGTACCATATTGTTCACCTAACTCACAGCCTGACATTTATATCACATACAAGCACCTCGGCTAGATTTTTATGACGAACTCAAATCAAGATGTTGGCAACTTTGGTGGCATTTCAAAAGCTCCGGTAGCGTTTCACAAACCCTGCAAACCCTAATTCCTCACACATTTCCCCTTGTCCTCTGCAAACCCTAAATCCTCACACATGTCAACAACACTCGCCTCTCTCTTTCTCTCTCTCTCCCCTTCGTATCATTCCATAAACAAAATGCCAGAACATGTCCAAGAATCACAAATCAAACGCTGCAATTGTTGGTTCACTTACGCATCATTCCCTGGAAACCCTAATTACTCACAAAAGTAAAACAGCAACAGTCTCCTCTCTCTGCCGCACCCAAAAATGAGCTGAAAAACCCTAATTTGGACAACAAACTCCTCTCTCTCTCTCTCTGCTTCATATCATTCCACGAAAAAGCACAAGCAGAGTCCATGTTCCTAGACCCTAAACCCTAAAAACCCTAAAAACCCTAAAACCTAATGACAAAACGAAATATGCAAATATACGAAATCAGATACATTCACACCTGGTCTTGAATTTTTATGGCAACTAATCAGTGACCCAATCCACTCCCTAAAACCCTAAACCCTAAAACATGCCCAGAAGCCTGATCCCGGCGCTGCAAACCCTAACTTCCTGATCCTGCACCATCCTTTTCAAATATCTTCCGTATTTCTCTGAGTAACAAAGTTAGATTGTATCACTTCACATGTCATGGATGCATTCAAGTGTAGAAATGATAGGGTTGTTAACTTACGTGATGATGCCAGAGTGATTGATGACGTGAGCTCTAGTTCTTCTCAATCATACTACTAAAATCATAATCAGCAAACCACGCAGCGATCAATCACGCGGTGAACCGTGCAGCGATCAACCACGTAGTGAACCGTGCAGTGAACTATAGGAACGCTGCAGTCAACCGCGCAGTGAATCATGTTACCTTTTTATAGTTAGTAATATAAAAACTACATTGAAATGGTTGGACTATTGCGTTGCAAAGCAAGCGCCTATTGCTAGTATTATGAAAAATATGATTGAAGGAGTGCTTGGAGAACAAGTTCGTGATTGAATTTGGTAAAAAAAATTAATTCAAATATAGGTAGAGAGCTTCCTCTCACAATTTCATCTCTTTGGTATCTTCTTGAATACTTCTAAAATAGTCATATAAACTCAGTAATTCTCTCATTTCAAATTCACTTAACCACTCACTCACTAATCCAATTAATCTTCTATCTGAGCTTCTGATATTTCTAAGTACTCTTTATTATTTTGTCCAATATTGTGGTAATAATGGATTCTTGCACATAATCCTCTAATTGTTTTTGTTTTAGCATCTCTAGGGTCTGGGTAATCAAGATTCTTTTTTTAATCCATACATAAGACAATCTTGACGCCAATTAGTTAGGGTGAAAAAATCTACCTTATGATTCGGTGTCAGTGGTTCTATCAATAATTCTCTTGGTTACTTAAATTTCTGCAAAAGACTATTTATGAATTTATTTTTCTTATTAGAGTTTTGATTGTTTTCTCTTTTTACCAAAACATTGAACAATTTTAACTCGTTATACTTGATTTTTGCATAAACTATTAATAGATTTTTTGCCTACTTCTTCATTCCTCAGTAGTTTCACTTTAAGAACTCGTTTCTTAAATGCATTGGAAATCAAAGTCAACTTTATCTGAACAAATAGCGTCCTTTGATACAAAATTTGGCTCATAGATTTTACTTTTGAAGTTTTGTTGGCGATACACAAAAATAAAGGTTTGTCCCTTAAACTTAGTCATTGCATGATCCCACTCCTTTAGAGGTTAGTGGTTGTGTTAGACAATTCAACCTACCATGTTGAACAAAAAGGAACTGTAATTGATATTTAAAGTTCAAAGTACCGTTCTTAACAATTACTTCATTGTATCCTTCCCATTTATTTCAAACTTTGTTTAGAATTATTTGTTTAATGTCAAATGGGAGTTGCTCACAATTCCCTCTAGAGAATTTATCAGTTTTGTAAGTGAGCTTCGTAAAACTAGAATATATGCCTGTAGTAGTTGCTCTATAAAGACAATATAAAGCACCAAATAGATACGGTTCTGAAATGAAAGCACTTAAGCCTTCTTCATTTATTTCCAAGGAAATTTTGACATGTTGTATCAACATGCCTTTCCACATAAAAAACATTCAACTATAGCTTTAACTTGTGATCCTTTATTTTGTATTTTTATTAAGAAAGTCAATATTATCAATTCGCACAAAATTTAGGACATGATGCTACACTCAAGTAGACAACATAGTGAAGAATGCTTAGTTAAAAGCTAAATTAAAAAGTAGTAATACTTAGTGGAACCATCTCCAACATGGTTGCCCAAAAAATGTAAGGTGGATTTTTTCAATTTTCAAAACATCCACGATGCCTACTGTTGTAGTCTAGTAGTTTGTAATTCCCTAAGTTAACCGAAATTAACCTTAAGCAAGCCCACCTAACCAGATCGCTTCCAGGGATTCTAATCATGTGTCAAACTTTCTAAATCTAAGAACAATACATACTCAATACTTCAGCTCATTCGGGTGGATGGCTTCCCCGGTACCTTAGTGACCAATAACAAGTAACCACAATTGTTTAATGTAAGCTTTGTTGAGCGTTAGAGTAATTTTCTAGTAAGTTTTTACGGTGCTCGGAAAGTCACTACCCTCCGTTCTCACAATCTAGAGGCCACAATCTTCACAACCTAACTCTACACCATGAAAGAAATAAAAGGTGGCAGCTCGTTCACCGGCCTTCACAATCTACCGGTATATAGTCTCCGTAAACCAATCATGCAAAGCCGGATTCCAACTACAACCACACCCAATGAATCAAATGACGAAGATATAAAAATCACAACATTCTAATGCTAAATAATTCATGTTAGCAAGACAACCTTCCACGGGAATCAAGGGTCTCATCCACTCTAAGGGTAGAAAACCAATAATACTCCAGACTCATGCTTAGTTGGGATCTCTTCCGGTGTACCAAGAGGGGGGATGTCACCCCTCATTTCCACCAATCCAAACACTTCATACTTAAGGGATGCTATCATAAATAGTAGTGGGCCTCTCGGATCCCATCCGGTAAGCAACTCTTCCCGGTCCCACCGGTCAAGGCTTTGGAGTAGATCCCGGATCTTACTCCACCATTTAGCTTATACATCCTACTCCCTTCGAAAGCCTTAGCTTACATTCAACCACATAACACTCAACAAGCCACAACCTTGCACATCCTAGCAAAGATCCACTAGGAGGACTCAACTTCCTCCCTCTCTACTCACACAAGCTCAACAATGGCTATAGACACAAGCAATGAAGGCAAGACATAAGCAAAGCAACAAAGAGAAGAGTACTTAAACCAAGAACCCAAGGCTCCTTAAGTACACGAAGGTTACCGTAACTACCCTCCAAAAGTAGATCTCCAAAGAGTAGGAAACAACATCTAGATCCTAGAATTGAAGGTTGCCTAGTCACCAGCGGATTACCGGTTAGACCACTAAATCGGAAGACTCCGGGTCCAAGACCGGTAAAACATTCTCTAACAAAAGTAGGTAGCCGGAGAAATCACTGAAGTGGTACTGACCGGGTGCACAATGGGGCCCCATCGACATCACTACTCCCACCCTATCCTTAATCTGCCGCACCTAGTAACATCCTATCAACAGATAGGATAATTCCACAATAACATATGACATATAACATAGGCTCATTTGGAAGACTTATCCGGAGGAGTGGACTAATGTTCCGGTAGATCCATACAGGGATTGACTGGAAGATTGGGAGTATTCACGGATATATTGTCAAGAGAATCCACCGGAAGGTTGGAAGTCTCAACCGGAAGGTCTACCGGTAGATTGGGAGTATCTACCAATATATTGGGAGTATCCATCGATGCAGGAGAAGTCTCCATGAGATCAACAAGCATAGCTATTGGAGACTCAACCAAAGAATCCGTTTGTGAGAAAGAAAGATCAATTGGTTTTTTTTTGGGACGATTGACCAGGAGACCTCGTTGCTTCTAGATGACTTCCACACCCCACTCCTTGGAAGATGGAGAATCCGCTCTACTCATTGGACATTGAGTGGGTGGATCTTCTGAAGAAAGAGACCTGATATATAGACAAACCTTCTCTTCTTCCGGATTGGGCTCCAGTCTCGTATTGGTATAGTGGCACTTGTCTGTCCAGGACGTAGCTTGGTTAGCGCCACCATAGTCTCTTGTGCCTTGACCTACGTGTCAAGGTGCTCCTTCTGAGATGTTCAGAAATCCTTCCTCACCTTGGTCAACTATTCCCGGTCCCCCGGGGTTGCAGCTAAAATATCTCCGATGTTTTTTATTCCAAACACCTTTTGAAGAGCCCTCTGAAGACTCCTTGCCTCCAGAAGCTCCATCTCCATCTGTTGGATATCCTGGGTCACATCCCGGGAGAACTTGGTTATGTTCTCCACCAATATGAAATTCTTGGATGGTCGGGGTGGTGGTGGTGGTGGATTTTCCCAATGAGACCAAGATGACCTACCCTCGTTCAAGAGTGATTGAGAAGATGACGCCTCCTGTGGATTTGCCGATAGCGCCAACTGTATTTCAACATGTTGGAGAAAGGCTCGGAGAGCATGGTCCTAGAGAGCCATCCCTTGCCTCCAAACTCTCTTTTCTTCCGGTTCCAGACAATTATAATATTCATACAAATGCATGACATATGGAGTCAAAAAGGTCTTGGAACATCCACCTTGTTGAATTGCCCCGAGTTGTCGCAAAATTTCTTTTTCTATGAAAAATCCCCAGTAAGTAATCCTCGAAGGATGCATGTATGTAGATTGTGGCCAACCGCGTTGTGATTCTCTCACATCGGTTGGGGTGGAAAATTGGCTATAAAAACTCAACCACACTCCTCAATCGGTTGTTCGTGAATTGAACACTCCGGTAGCACTCCGGTACGTCGTTGGAGTTTGATAAGTGCTAATCCAGCAACTCCCGGTTGACCCAGATATCCATCCCTCCTCTTCTTGAAAGAATACACCTTATGCCATACTTTTGTGGTCCATGTCCGGGGATTAGCCCGATAGACTCCCCAGGGTGTACCAGCAGGTAACAACTTTGCAACCGCATATCCCTTCTGGAAGACCCACGATTTCTCGTATAATCCTATGCAACCCATCTGGGTGAGATCTTCCTCCAATTCTCCGCCTTGCTCTGTCCCCTCCCACTTGTTAGGATCAATCTTGAAAAGTTTCAATGTCCCCGGTGGAGTCATGTTGTCCGGAATGGACTAACTTTGGGATGTGCCTGTACTTCCACCAATCACCCTACCAACTTATTTCAATTTCCGGTCCCGCCCGGAAAACACAAGTATATTGGGTAAGCGGTGTATTTTCTCCGGAACACTTTCATAGATTAATGTGGATGTAGGCATCTCTCGTAACTCGTAACACAACTAACGAAACAACATAACAATTGACCACTTCAAGCAAAAGAGATGACTTAGGTGGACAAGAATTTTCGAAGGGGGTTTCCTGGGTGACCGGGGAGACCGGGAAAAAGATGGAAAATTTAGGCAAGACTTAGGAAAAAGGGGAAGAATAATGAAAACACAAAAGAAGACTTGTCAGAAGGCCGGGATAAAGGGAAAACAAATGATGGGACAAAAAGTAGACGTACAAGTAATAAGAACTCAAGATCTAGGACGTATGAGGTCTAAGTAGAGTCTACCGGGAAACTTTTCCGTAGACCGGAAAGAAGGCAACCAGAATTCACCCCGAGAAAAGGAAAATGATAAGAGATCTAACAAAAAAGGAAGTTGTACAAACAAGAAAAGCCCATCAATTGGCATGAGTCACCTTGTTCATAACTCTTGCCACCTCCTTGTTGCACCCGCAACCTCCTTGAAATTGTGGTTTAGTCTCTGAATCTTC
The DNA here is from genome assembly GCA_963971425.1 of Bryoerythrophyllum caledonicum. Classification (NCBI taxonomy): domain Eukaryota; kingdom Viridiplantae; phylum Streptophyta; class Bryopsida; order Pottiales; family Pottiaceae; genus Bryoerythrophyllum; species Bryoerythrophyllum caledonicum. Next base: position 2,809,270 of record OZ020516.1, on the reverse strand, counting down.
TCATCGCGGTTGTGAATCTCCTTGCATTGCCTCCACGCCTAATAATCTCCACCTTGTTATGTCTAAAACCTCCTCCACCACAATCTTCCACCAACCCTAGTTTGCAACTACCAAACCCTAGGTGGTTGCAACTCTCCTTCTACCTTCTTCTTCTTCTTCGTCTTCTTCTTCTTCTTCCTCTTCTGCTGCTTCTTCTTCTTCTTCTTCCTCGCGCTCTCGACAGTGCTTGTGCTCCCTTGCTCGGCAATGTTGTACTTCCTCTCTCGGCACTGCTTAATCCCTCGCTCGGCAATGTTGTGTTCCCTCTCTCGGTAGTGCTTGCTCCCTCGCTCGGCGGTACTCCTCCTACTTACTAGTACCCAATTGTTGTGCTAGTACTCGGTCTGCTGTTGGTACCTGTGTGCTGGTACTCGGTACCTGGTTGATACACGGATTTAGCTCAAATATCAATTTCTTTTTTTCTTTTCTTCTTGATCTCTTGTTTATTTTTTTCTTTCATATAAAATTAAACATTTATTCTTTTGAATAAGAATTTAAGTCTCTAAAAAACACTAAACTAAAAAAAAGGGACCTAAATAATTAGAACAAAACCACCATTAATCTATCCATCTAAGGAAAGCTTTGACTAGTTAATTTAGCCGAAGTGGTGATTGGGATCATTTTTCCCAGAGATCTTTCCCGGGCATTCTTTTTAGGTTTTACTGGGCATAAAACTTGGTGGTTTTAAGGCCCGGTTTTATCACCACCATAACACTAATTAACTAATTAAACATTCACCTACTTTCACTAATTACTATACAACCTACTTCTATGTTATACTAACTACTTTGCTGGTTATCTAAACTAAAAATCACAATTTTAGCTAATTTTTTTGGTAGGGGAAACCAAGTGAGAGTTTCAGACTCCCACATCCACACATAATAGGATTTGTTCTAGGGGATTGTTGTTACATCTAGTATTAGGTAATTCTAGTCTAATTTTGTCACAAAAGCTATCTTCTATTGACAAAACTTGAGTTTATGTTCTAATTTAAGGTTTTTAGGACAACTTAATCATCAGTCTTAAGGAAAACACTCTCATGTTAATAACCAAGGTTCTAAGTGCATAGAAGAAGCCTTGCTTCTTTATAAGCTGTCAATGTGCCTATGGAAAGACTTTTAATCTAGCCATATTTGGGAAATGGAATCTTTCCATTTGAAACTCATTGTTTGATTCTTTAATTAATTGACATTAATAATTCAAATCTAACCTTGATGCAGTTAGCTTTATTCCAATCACCTCAAAAGAATGATTATATAATGTGAAATGCATTGTCAACACACACTAATCTAAGAAAAAAACTTGCACACATTAAATGAACACTCTGCAAAAAATAGATTAGGATTTGGAGTTATAGAACTTATGAAATAGCTAGGAATACAACACAAAATACTTCAAATACAGTGAAATATAATGAATACCATGCCGCATACTATGTTGTATGTCATACACATGCAAATCGATTTTGGTCTTAAATTTTGATTGACATTTGTTTTCAAGAGATTTTTCATTGTTGTCGTGCACAACCGCATCGTGCCAAGATAACATCGTGCTAATCAGGTGAGAACGCACAGTGAGAGCCAACTCGAGAGTAACGGTGACATAACCACCACCGTTACCTCTATAAAACAATAATACAATGCACACTTACACACTTTCAGCAATCCAGACTTGGGGAAAAGAAATAAATGACCCATGACCTCGTACGTTAAGAAGTAGTAAGCGGTCTCCAAGTACCCCTTTACTAATAAACAAGTAGAAAACACTCATAAACTACACATAGTCAAGCCAATGCCATTCTTAAAGAATGGTCGCATAATAACAATGAAGTTTAAGAAGTGCACGCAAGCACGCACTCTCTCACTCCATCACGTGGGAGACTCAACTTGAGAAAGATGAGTCTCCCCACACTACACGTGGAGGTCATTTGGACTCCAAGTCTCAAATGAGGTGTCAAAAGACGCCCCAAGGCCCTAAAAGTCAAATAACACTAATACTAACTCTAATTAACAACTAAAGCTAGCATCTAGGGTTTCCTTGGGCCATTTAACCTCCTAGTTGGTTTACAACACGTAAACCAACCTCCACAAACCCTCCAACGCGTCGAACCTGACATTGTTTTGTTGTCGTTGATCTCTGTCATTGCATACACAACTTCCATTTCTATTCGTACAAGTTTGGATCATTTTTGTATACAATCAAGTAGACAAAAGTTAAAAAGTTCATCAATAATCATGTATAAATATTTTCTTCACGTATGATATGTCAATGCAAAGCTATCAACCAAATGCACATGTGAACCTCTTTTATTCAAAGTATGAAATTCTTGCAAGAATCTATTATGGATAAAGTAGTATACCCTCTAAAGTCCAGAGTTTTTATTACCAATACACAGCAGCTTTAAACACTATAATCTTTTCCATCAACCGTTGGATGTTGTGCAAACTTTTTCCAAAGTTTATATCATGGTTTGAGTTCAATTTTATCAAGTTGGATACTAAAATTAGGCATTGTATCTCCATCCAAATTAGCTCAAAGAAATGAATCACCACATATCTTGGTTTTGGAGAAACATGAACGAAGTGCCAAAGGGTTAAACACGACTATGATAGTTGTTACTCATTGTGTCTTGAAGAATCCAAGTTAACCCAACAGGTACCATATATACATGCACATATTTAACTTTGTAGAACATAGAAAATAAATGAAAGTTCAGCAGAACTTACACCTTTGGATTCAAGATTCTTCAACTAACATCTTTCATTAGGAGATCATATGAATATCTCAACCCAAAAAAGAATACTGCAACACTACACTATAGATGGTCGTTTGTGCAACCAAACTAATTGTCATAAAAAATGCTATAATTTTTTACTTCTGAAGAATTTTTTACTAAGAGCACATCTATTTAAGGAGGGGATCATCGTAAACATAGTTGGAAAAAATATTCATGAGGAGTAAAAAATAATAGCATTTATAAACGAGAACGGGTGCGGGTGCGGGTGCGGGTGCGGGTGCGACATCCTCACGGACGAGTTCAACTGCGGCGGGTGCGCGCGCGAGTGCCCCTCGCCCTACAACGCCAAGGCCTCCTGCGAGGACGGTAAATGCGCCATCTCGGACTCCGACGACGACGTCTTCATCCCCGGCCAATACTAGAACCTTATCATTCATGATCCATCCTCGTCAACTCGCAGTACTAGAGGATTCGGAGTTGGAGCATTCTCCTACCTTGATCCCCACATAACCCAGTTGCTTTCAAGGACCATTGCATTTGCGATGTGATTTTACGTTCAGAATGATATACTGGAGAGCATTTTCCATTACCCGCGTTTCTTACATGACATTCGTTCTGTTTCTGTTTGGCACGCTGAATCTGTTAGGTCTCTCGCATTTATGGTAGGCAGTCTTCTGGTAGAAATGAGCTCCGAGTGATTGAATCAGGTGAAATTACGTATTACTCGGTGGAGATCGACAGCGATGGCCGTGAGTTTTATTACGCAGTTGCATGTCTCCTTCAGCGTTTCATTGAGGGGATGGTGGATTCACCTACTCCTCGGCATTGATGGCAGGGACTCCGAATAAACATCGAGGTGGGGCTGGAATTCACAAAGTCTGAGCCATCTGTATCTTGGAAGCAGATAGTGAATATCGTCGATTTCTGATTTGATTTGTGAGGCTACATAGCTGAGAGAAGTTTCATGGGAATGGCTCGAGTAGTACTTATGTGTCTATATTTTGTGTTGCATTTGCAGTCCTGCCAAGCTGGGAGAACGTTCGGCACTGCGCAATTGTTGGCTACTCAGCCGCCACGGTAATCTCTCACCCACAATGGACCAGCGGAAACGTACCGGTTGAAAGACTTGTGTAAGTGCGGAGCCTCTCGTTGATTGATGTCACTCAGTATGGTTGCGTTGGGGGTGAATTGCAGCAATAGCTCCCGGAGGATGATGGCAAGCGGATGCACATCCGGGAACCTCATCGACGAGTGTTGGCGGTGCGATCCAGAGTGGCGCCAGAACCGTCCCGCACTCGCGAACTGCGCACTGGGGGCCGGACGAGACGCCATCGGAGGGAGGGACGGCAGACTCTACGTCGTGACAGACTCCAGCGACATGGACGCCACGAATCCGTCACCTGGGACGCTGCGCCACGCCGCCATCCAAAGCGAGCCGCTCTGGATCATCTTCTCCCACGACATGATGATTCGCCTCCGCAACGAGCTCATCCTGACCAGCTTCAAGACCATCGATGGGCGCGGCTGCAATGTGCACATCGCGGGCGGCGCGGGGCTCACGCTGCAGTCCGTCTCCAACGTGATCATCCACGGCGTGCACTTCCATGGCGTCGTCCCCACCGGCCCGGCAGAGATCCGAAGCTCGCAATCCCACAGTGGAGGGCGCGGCCAGACTGACGGCGATGCTGTGAGCGTATACTCGTCAAGGGACGTGTGGGTGGATCACTGCTACTTCGCGGACGCCGCGGACGGCCTGGTGGACGTCACCATGGGCTCCACGGGCGTGACAATCTCCAACAGCTACTTCACCAAGCACGACAAAGTGATGCTCTTGGGCGCGCATCCTCAGGACGTGGTTGATACGGATATGCGCGTCACCGTGGCGTTCAATCACTTCGGTCCGGGTCTCATCGAGCGCCTGCCAAGGTACGTACCAATTCTGCTAAAGCGATTCTGCATAGCTTTACAAACAAGCACGGTACCTGCTTTCAGTGCACTCATTCTTCCACTTTTCCAGAGTCCGTCACGGCTACGTCCACGTCTTGAACAACTTCTACGAAGGGTGGGGGATGTACGCCATTGGCGGCAGCGAGGCGCCCACAATTGTAAGCGAGGGGAACGTCTTCACGGCGCCGAATGGGGTCAACAGAGAGGTGAGCAAGAGGTTGCATGATGGCGGCGGTGGAGATCCTCGCACCTGGAACTGGGCATCTTCGGGAGACGTTTTCCTGAACGGAGCGTTTTTCAGACCTTCTGGCGCTCCGCTGGGATCACAAGTGTACGAGACGGCCATCAACGGCGTTGCAGCGTTGCCGGCCTCCATGGTGGCCACGATCACAGCCGACGCAGGCCCTCTGGCTTGCACTTCTGATCAAGGATTCTGTTGATGCAATCCAGCAACCAAATTGTGCAGCACCGCTCCCCTTACTCTCATCCAGAGGCGGAGCAACACCATCCTTGTCTCCTCCTGACCTCAATGGTGTTGATCCTAATAAATCCTTGTCTCGTCCTGACCACATCCCAAACGTGCCACTTTTTAAGATGATCTCATGGGCTCGCCTGAATTCATAGTCTGAAAACAAATGCGTTGATTTCTTGCGCATTCTGCAACATCCCTTGCAATGTATGAGTTATACAACATTGTTGAAGCTGTGAACAAATCAAGTCCTTGTGCAAGGGTCCATGCATTCAATATAATGCACATGAGGACCCAAGTGGGTTCAACAAATAGATGTAACATGTACAATATATGTGACCCCAAATAAGTTCATTGCAAATATTCAACTCATTGCAAAGTCCAACGAGGCTATATATACTTGAATAGGAAGACCTAGAAGGCTGAGTTCAAACCCCTTCATCACCGTCCGGACTTTTTGGCCTTGTAGCCCAAGTTCAGAAGCTCCTCCACCAGCTTTGCTGAGTGATCACCCTACACAACAAAATGCACACGAGGCGCGTAGATGATGAGTTCATTACAAGCAATGCAGGTACCTGGATCTCAATCTGTACCTGGATTACAACAACAAGCCGTACCTGGATCTCAATCTGGCCGTCTTTAACTGCACCTCCGGACCCCATTTTCACTTTCAAGGCCTTGCAAAGCGCCTCTAAAGACTCCACTCGAAGCTGCAACCCCCGGATCACCGTGACGGTCTTGCCGCCGCGCCCTCGCTTAGTGGCTTCCACAATCGGGCTCTGCTGCTCAGGCTTCACATCTACTTGAGACTGCATTCCAAACACGTGGGTTCCGTCAGCAAAAACTCTAATAAGCGAGGATGCCATCGAGGCAAACACGCAAGCGAAGTATGTGAGTGGCGAAACAGATAAACATGTGACATGTGAAAGTGGAATATGTGAAAGAGATCACCACAATGCAACAGCTCATTGGATGCAAGTCAACATGCACTAGGACATATACGTCACCAAAGCTAGTGCATTCAGTGAGCCAACACACGGATCAGAGAATATGTGAAAGGTGAGCATGACCTGATGCAACACCTCACGTACATGTTGCACATCCAAGAGAAAAGGGAGCTCACCGCAGGAGTGCGAGCCGGCTCCACCAGCGGAGCCTTCTTCCCCCCCGAACTCCTCCCCTCCTTCAGTGGCTCCGCGGTGCGCACAATCTTCACCTCATCCCATCCCCCCCGCGACGCGCCCCCAATGTCAATAAAATTCGGCTGCCGCTTGTTGTCTCCCGCGCACACCCTCAAAAGCCTCCCCGTCACCCACCTCACCGTCTTCACCTCTCCACTCCCTAAATTCGCCCCGAGAAGCTCACCTCCACGCAATTGGAGCTGCATCCTGATCGCCCCCCGAAATCCTCAAAAAGCCCTGAAAAACACACCACCTTCCTCTGAAATTCAACTACCCATGAAACCGAATCACCTCATCCAAGACCAAACTGCATTTTGGACCAGAATCATAAAACCTCAACCGTCTCTGAATTTCAACTAACCTGGACATCGAATCACCTCATCCAAAGACCAAGGAAACGAAAGGAAAGGAAAGGAGAGGGCAAGAGGGTCCACGGTCAGGGGCACCATCAGGGCGCGGTCTTGGGGGTGACGGGCGGTCATAGGGGACTTGGGTGCGGAGTATATGGGAGACGCAAACCCTAACGCGTAGTCTTCTTTGAGTCTTCCTCCGCTGGCTCGCTCGCTGGCTTGTGGGCTCAGCACCTTTCAGCCAATTGTGGAACGCAAGGAAGAGCGCGTCAGGTTGTCGAATGAGCCCTGTCGCGTCTTTTGAGGGAGGGGGTGGCATTAGGATTTGGAATGCGTCGCAGTTTGCGTAGGTTCTTGTGGTTTTTGGCTGATTTGGTGCATGTTCTGGCAGGTTGCAGGGTTTGTAGGGTTTACCGACATGGTTGCGGAAGATGATTTCCCCTTGGAAGGGGATCAGGTGACGAAAGCCTTGGAGAGTGTGAGCTTGGATGATCATGGGGAAGTGGATCAAGTGAAGGAGAAGAAGAAAAAGAAGAAGAGCAAGAAGAAGAGCAGTTCTACCCAGCTTACTTCTTCACCGGTTGATGATGATCTTCCGGAGGCGGAGCACAATTGCAAGCCAGTCCATGACGTCCCAAATGAAGTAGAAGATCAGGATGAAGAGGAGGTTGATGGTCAGTGTCTTCTAAACGTGTCTTGAAAGTGCTGAGTGTTTGATAAGGCCATGGCTTGTTTGCCTAACCTAGCTCTGATATTCACTGTAATTGTGGTAATTTAGAATGTCCTCTACACATGAATATGCATTGCATTTTATCTCACCTGAAGTTACAATGGAAGTTGAATGAAAATTATTTTGTCTTGTGTGTGCAGAGGCTGACAAGAAGAAGAAAAAGAAAAAGCCCAAGAGCAAGTAAGTTAACTTCTCAAATGATGTGTCTTTGCTACCAAACTTGAATTGCAGGTTTTTAAAATATGTTGTTGGATATGAGGTTATATCATTGTGGATGTCTCGCTTGATCAGGAAAAAGAAGGGTGGGGCGTTGGAGCAAACCAATCCTCCATCCATTCCAGTGCAGGACCTGTTTCCTTCAGGCGAGTTTCCAGAGGGCGAAATCCAGCATTACAAGGATGAGTGAGTAGTAGTACTATTCTCTTTGCTCTAGTTTTTGTGATGAAATGCTTAACATTTGCAACGCTCTTGCCAGGTTTTCACTAAGATTGGTGTCAGTTTTTGTCACATGTTGGTTTAGCTTGTTTTGATGTGCCTGGTGATTGCTGTTATGATTGTAGAATGTCTCTGCAGTTATATCTAGGCTGATGAGTGCTTGTGGTTGCAGTAATTTGTGGAGGACAACTTCAGAGGAGAAGCGTGCGCAAGAGAGGTTGGAGAAGCCCATGTACAACGCTGTGCGTCAGGCAGCCGAAGTGCACCGCCAGGTTACTAGACCCTAAACCCTCACAGAAACAATGAAACCTATCACAATCAGTTTTCTACACTTCACTTCACTGTGCAAAAAGAAGTAGGCCAAACTCACTGCCACTGCATGTCTACAGAACCAACTTGGTCGTGTTGGATAATTTTGTTATCATATATTTATATAAGAGTTTATGTTTTTTGCAGGTGCGGAAGTACATTCGAACGTATGCAAAGCCGGGAGTGCTAATGATAGACCTTTGTGAGACTCTGGAGAACATGGTCCGGAAGCTCATCTCAGAGAATGGGCTCAAGGCTGGCATTGCTTTTCCTACTGGTTGCTCTTTGAACTGGTACCACAATTCCCACTCTCACCATGTTTCAAATCAGTGAACAAAAACAAGGTATCGTCGCCGGATAGCATGTTCGTCTATGTATGGAGTTCTTCAATGTAGTTACTTTATGTGAGATAATTAAAATCCTTCTGTGTTTTTTTAGCATAAGAGGTTTTGAAGTTATTTGTAATAGTTATTCCTAAGTTACCCAAAGTTTCAGTAAGATACCTTCTCTTTATGTATATTACTATTGTTTGTTTACTCTTTAATAGCTTCTAAATCAATGGAAAATTTTAATAGTCTGGTGTTCTCTAGACTCATCTGGTTTTAGCCGCCTTTGGGAAGGAAGAATGAGCAGTTTTCCTCTGAGCTAATTGAAGGCGGCTTTTAATCGTTAAAAAACGAGAAAAGAGCTCAAAATTCTATAATTTTCTAAGCTTTTTAACATTGACTTTTTGAATTGTTTCTAGACTGTTCATCTATGTTTGTAAGAAGCTTCTACATGTTGCTAAAATGTTGTCTATGGGGTTGGTGCTTTTTGAAACAGGGTTGCTGCACATTGGACGCCCAATAGTGGAGACAAAACCGTGCTGCAGTATGATGACGTCATGAAGCTGGATTTTGGTACTCACATTGAAGGTCAGTGATATCATTTCTTAGAATAAAAGTCATGTGGTTTTCCATCGGTTGAGATGACATTGGTTGAAATTCTTGCATTTATTATCAGATAGCAGATCTGGGTTGGGAGATTTCATATTTGTGAAGGGTAGAGATTAGAGGGTGAGAATGGTGAGTTTGTCCATGCGTTCTGCAAAGACAAGGTGAAGATCATCGAAGGACACTTAAATATGAATCCCTCCTTCTCTTGTCATTAATTTGAGATGATTTTAGTCATTCATCTCAACCATTGTGTAAATTTAGATTTCATTTGGTACTAACATTCTTGCCTTTTCCTTGTGATTGTTCCAGGTCGTATTGTGGATTGTGCATTTACTGTGGCTTTCAATCCACAATTTGACCCACTTCTCGAAGCGACCCGGGAAGCCACAAACACTGGCATTAGGGTATCAAACTATTATCCATCAGCGTTTGGACCTTTTTCTATTCATTATCTGGTCATCCTAGTACACTGTTCATAAGCTGTTGTTTATTTGTCCATAACTGGCCCAATATCACTCAAGTATCACTACAGTATCAGAGTACTGTCACCCTAGTATCACTCTTAGTGTCACCTAAGTATCACACCATAGTATCACCTACACTCAGGTCCCTCTACAGCAGCCCTGTTGGTTATAATAACATCCGTTACAACAGCCCAGTTGTAGAGGAAGCTGGGTGTCGTAACAGATGCTTTTGTAAAGGGGGTTGACTGTATCGTCCAAAAAAGACACATCATAATCTTCTTCCTGTGTTAGGTATTTCTGAAGAGATTTGATTTGTTGTAACAGGAGGCTGGCATTGACGTCCGGCTTGGTGACATTGGGGCTGCCATTCAAGAGACTATGGAGTCGTACGAAGTCGAAATTGGAGGGAAGATATTTCCGGGTGAGTGGTTAGAGATGTCCGTAAAGTTAGGGGTTAGGTAGCAAGACACAAGAATCTGATCGGAGTTACTTTCAAATTCATAAGAAAAAATAAATCTATCACAATAAAGTTGTAATAAAAATTATAGGAATGATCTCATTGTGCATGTCAAATGAAGCAGTTTCAAATGCAATAGCCAAACTCACAAGAAACAACAAATCTATCACAATGAATTCTCCTCTATAAAAAATTTATGAATGAACTTCATGTTAGATGGAGCAAAATTGAGGTAGCCAAACTTGCAAGATATTACAGGTCACCCACGTCGAGTTTTGCTTAACAAAATTCTGCGCCAATCACAAGTAAGAGCAGCGTTATTGTATATGTTAGGTGAAGCAAAAAGAATAATAGGCAGCCAAACTCATAGTCACTTTGCTGATATTTGTTCTATTGGTGGTGAGTTGATCGGATTTATTTCTGATTATTCTCTTGCAATGTTGGTTGTTTGATACAGTTAAAAGTATCAGAAACTTGCTAGGTCACAATATTGGACCTTATCAGATTCATGGTGGGAAATCAGTTCCTATTGTGAAAGGAGGCGAGCAGACCAAAATGGAGGAAGGAGAGTTCTTTGCAATTGAAACATTCGGTTCTACTGGTAAGTTATTTTTGAATTTTTCATGCTTTCATGTTTTTGTACAAGCTTTTATCCATGTTGCTGAGCATATCTATGACAGTCCATCCCGTCCAAGTACATCAAAAGTTTATCATTTTTTATATTGTATGAAAAGTGGGAGTGGAAGGTTATTTGTCTCACATCACATTCCCTTGCGGAACTAAACCCGCTCCCTCATTTATATAATGGATTAGTTTATATCCATGTCATTAAGCACATCTATGATAGTTGCTAACATTGCGTCTTGAAGAATCCAAGTTAACCCTTCAGGTACCGTTTATGTACATGCACGTTGTTTACTCTGTAGAATACAAAACATGTATGAAAGTTTAGCAAGACTTACACCTGTGGATTGAAGATTCTTCAACTAACATCTTTCATTTGGAGGTCATTTTAATTCTGAAACTTATCATGTTCAAACACGACACCATACATGTAGAATATTGTGGCCACCAATGGGCCATTTTGACGTTAAAGGTTGGGCCATTTTGACGTTGAAGGTTTAAATTCTGAAAGAACAATTTCTATATTACATATATAGTTTAAAATGAAGCTTGGGTGAGGGATTGGAGAGTTGTTTGTTTCAAATGACACGTTCATGTGAGACAATAAACTCTCCTCATTTGCATGACAATTGTGAGCACATCTAAAGAAACTTAATGGGTTTTGGGTTTAATGTGTTTTTCTTTTCTTTTTTTTGGTTTGGCAGGGAAAGGCTACATTAGGGAAGATTTGGAGTGCAGCCACTACATGAAGAATTTTGATGTGGGTCATGTGCCCTTAAGATTAACAGCTGCAAAGAAACTCTTGGCCACCATTGACAAGAACTTCTCCACTTTGGCATTTTGCCGCCGCTATCTTGATCGCTTGGGAGAGACCAAGTATTTGATGGCACTCAAAAACTTGTGTGATCAAGGAGTCATCGAGGTCCGTTTACATATTCCCAAGCTATTTGTGAAGTCACTTTAAGTTTCAACAAGTTAAAAACTATATGAAAATTTGGAAAGAAGATATTATCACAATTAGGTTAAAATACCAAAATAATAATAATAATAAATAATTCCCTTCCAAAAAATTTAAGTAAATAAAAAATACAAGCATCTTATTAAACCTTTGTATGACATTTAAAAGAGTGTAGAATTTTCCATTAAGAATGGGAAAGTCAAACCATTTCTAGCATCTTCTCTTTACTTTTTTTTCCTCATCTTTGTTGCAATTGTTCAATGACTTGTTATCTTATTAGTTTTTTCACATTTGCTTTGCATTTTTCTTTTTCTTTTGCAGCCATGCCCTCCTCTTTGTGATGTCAAAGGGAGCTATGTGTCTCAATCTGAGCACACAATATTTCTTCGGCCAACTTGCAAGGAAGTGATTTCGAGGGGAGATGACTTTTGATAGGTTGGCATGAAAGAATTTGAATATATGGATATCTATGTATTTACTGTTGTTTTGATCTTGTGTGCAAAGTTCTCAATTAGTATTTTTAAGTTTGGAGACAACCAAGTTTGTTAGTTCATAGTATTTGTACTTGGTTTGTCCCTATTATAAGATAGAGGATGGATGGGAAGGCCACCTGGTTTGTGTTCAAAGGAAATCATGAAATATGATTGATTAAGAATTAGGCTCTTGTTTGGTGGAGGTTTATACTATGGCTTGAATTGGTGGGTGGAGAAGCTTGGACATGTGGATGAAAAAAGTCATTGATATTTGCAGTAGAATTTGATAACTTGACAAATAACTCTACCACATCAATATTTCAATCAATCCAACATTACATCAATACTATTCTCAAACATTTTGTTCTTACCATGAAGTGGTCCAGATCCGTACACTTCCTATTTTCATGATAAAAAGTTCCTTTCAACATAGCCTTCGAGAGCTACAATTCTACTGCAAATATCAATGATGGTTAATTTTTGCCATAGTGAGAGGTTGTGGACCTCATTACGGGGTTTTAACCCCTAAAGGACCAAACGTTCCCCGGGGGTCATTTTGGATTTTGGGCCTGTACCTACAATTCGAAAAAAAATCCTTTCTAAATGAATTCTTTTTTCAAGATAGGATCTGATAAGAGCTTCGTGGAGATATTTTTTTAATTTTTTTTGGATTTGTGGTTTGAAAGTTAGTACCACTTAAAGCCAAAAGTGGGACTTCGGGCACCTCCAAAATTTTGACAAAAGTTTCTATTGACATTGATATTTTTCACACATATAAAGAATATATCCTTATTTAGAAATTTTCAAAAAAAAATCTTGTCTTCAGTGTAAAAAGGCATTTTATTCCAAGTCAAACATTTTCACACAATGTCGGGCAACGGGGGAAAAAAACTTCATCTTTTCTACATAAAACCTAGAGATCTTCATATTTTTCACTTTTTATTTTCAACAAGAGTATATGGTGAAAACCTTCTTATTGACCGTTTGGATTATCATTTGAATACATACGTAGTTCACAATAAAATAAAACGTGAAATGGCAATTTTTGAACCTCCACTCCTTGCACACTTGTTTTGAATATGCTACACCCCTTTTTTACCTCTAAAAATTGGTGTGTTGGGAAATAACATCATGCTTAGGACAATGGTAAAAGATTTAGACCTTGTACAATGCAAAAATTTGATACAAAATGAAGTCAAAGTCAGCTAATCTACTCAACGCAGGGATGAAAATGAACCATTGTTTTGACTTCAAACACTAAAATCTATCAATCTGTGCGGTGGAAAGCAACCAAAATTTGATGGCATGTTTATATAGAAGTATATTTTAAGATCTTACGGTTGAAAATCCAAAAGTCACTTTAAAATGTGATTTTCATGTCTCTTTTTGACAGTGGCAGTTTTGGACTGGTTTTAGAGCAAAATAGGTCGTGGTCCTTTAGGGGTTAATGCACTTTAGAGGCCTTTGGAATGAATTGTTGGATACGGAAAGCAAATGTTTTGGATGGACAATGAGGTACTTCAAACAAGTATAATAGATCATGGACTCTTTGATCAGAGCTAATGATTGATTGGAGAGAGAGTAGTAAATATCATCTAGCATAAAGCATGTTGAGATTCCATAGCTTCATTACGACCTATGCCTACATGTAGGTGGTACACAAACATTGATTAGAAAGGATAAGGTTATTTCTTGTAATCAAGAGCTATTATGACGTAATGATATCTTTCTGTCAATATGTTTTTTTACATTAGAGACAAGAATTTTTTTTGACATTTTCAAAGAAGGTAATATTCTCTACGTATGAAAATTTTCAATGTCAGTAGAGACTTACAGCAAAACTTTTGGAGCTGCCTGGAGTACCCAATTTGGCTTTGAAAGCTAATAACTGTCATGTTATGAATCCAAAAAATATTTTAGAAATATTTCCACAAAGATATTATGAGGGAAAATCTAGTATAAGATTCTCAAAAAGAAAAGATTTTTTTTTGAATTCTGGGGTACGCGCCCAAATTGAAAAACATCCCCCCAAGGATAAATGGGCTCTTAGGGAATACTAAAATAGATTCTTCAAGCCCATTCTTTATCTCTAGAAGGGTAGAATGCCCATTCTCAACCTTCTATTGATGAAACTTTTCTTTTTTGTGGAAAATGTGCCACATTACCCATCATTAGAAGATTGAGGATGTGGAACTAGATGTGTGATACTCCTATCGTTGTCATGACTGGTAATGTGTAAAAAAATTGGAATTATAAACACAACATGTCGTGCTACTTTTATGTCTGAACAAGGTTTTAAACCCTGGTAGTTGAAGGTTGCTTGTGCATTACCTAGGCTAGTTCATAGTGTTTGTTTTTAAAATAATCTTCAATTATAAATACAAAACCATACATAATTGAGAATCTCCATACTTGTATTAAGAAAAATAGAAACTAAGACATAGAGCCACTTTATAAATTATCATTGATTACATATGTGATTTCATCATGGTTACTATATATAATACACTACGGTACACACATGTATTAAAAACAAAAGATATCAATAAAAAATGAATCATTGTTTCCACTTTCTTGAGAGTAATTTATAATGCATATATTTCAAAACCCTTTTTTGAAATATTTTACATCCTGCTCTAAGGGTTTCCCTTCGATTGCCATTAGATATTGGTGTTTTAATTTGAAGTGTTCTAAAATTTACCTTAAAACATCTAGTGGTAATAATATTCTTCATTTTCTTAAGTTTTATTTTTATTTATTTTATAATTCTCCACTTTAACATGGAACTTACATGGATCTTCTTCTAATCTTGTATGAGACGATGTGGTAAAAATCTTATCCATACAGATTGTAGTCAAAGTAATAAAAATTGTACCTGGAACCAACACTTGGTCCTTTAGATGATAAACTCACGCATCAAGTAGAGTAAAACACGACAATGAAATGATACAGCGAACTTGGTCATGCAAAGTGTGTGTGTGCAACTCAAAAGCTACCAGATGGATGAGTGGATAAGCATGAGCTGGATCTGCAGCCTCTGTGTTTCCCGGACCAAAAATAATTGAATGTATCATCACCTCCCTCCACCATTGACTCTGAATGGTAAGACCTGTCACATGCACAGAATGCCATATTTTAATTACTAATAGCATAACAACACACAGTTATGGCATTAGAGTTTTCCTGAAAGTCCTTCCTGAAGGGGCAAGTCAGGAGGAATATGGTGCAAGAGAGTATGAGATGCAGCCCTTTTTTTTTGGACCCGTGTCCCTCCTGCTGGTTGCACTGCAGAGGCCAGTTTTTGGAGGGACGAAGCCAGAGAGGTCAGATTTCTGACAATCTGGCGAAATTTCGCCAAGAAAAAAAGCCCTGATGAGATGTATAAACGGCAACAAAGAAAGCATGAGGAAATTTCATATGGCCTTTTTCTGCACCAATGAAATGCTTTGCAGTTAATGTTCTTGGGCCTTACCCCATGCAAGCTAAAGTTCCCCCACAGTACCCTGAGTTCTCAAAGGGTTGACCAATAGTTCCCCCAAACCTTTCCCAAGCCAAGACACCATGTGCATGTGGTCCCGGTTACTAGTATAAGACCTTAAGATTTGGGGTACCTTATCCAGTGTATTTTGGTGACTTTCAGGACAACTCTATTGTTACAACAATACAATAGTTATCAATAGCGCAACTGCATCCACAATAGTATGGCATTTTAGGCATGGCTTACCATATTCCTCGTGAAATGAAATTTAGCGTCCACGAAGCCACGTGTCCCTTTGGGGAACAATTTTCTTAACTTTGATTGCAAATATCTTTCAATCCGTATGGTCAAATTTCACAAATGTTTTACCACATCATCTCATAGAAGTCTAGAAGAAGATCCTACAATTACATTTTCAAAGAAATGATCTTGGTAAATTTTATCAATGGAGTGAGATTCCTTTGAAATGCCCTGGTCATTTAGCGGTTAATTTCATCATGAATTGTCATGATTTGTTGGTGGATGTTGTAGGGGAAAACTACTGTCTTGTGAAGAATGCTTTGCAGGAAGGAGCTTAATCCCTAAAGGACCAAGTGTTTGTTTGGAAGACAATTTTTTTCACTTTGACTGTAATTATCTTTCAAAAAATACAGTCAAAATTCACAATATTTAAACCATAACACCTCATTTAAGTTTAAAAGAATATTTCATGGTTACATTCCCAAAAATTTCATCTTGGGAGTTTATAACCCCAGAACGACGGAGCCTATGACCGTGGCATCAATCCCAATTTCCATTCTACTATGTGCTCTAATTTTTCATTGAGTACAAGTGGAATTCTTTTTAATTCCATTTTTTTAGAGATGAGATCACATCTTTGATTATGTCAAAATAATCACAGATTTTTTGGTGAAAATTTGAAATTATTGTGATTTTTGAAAGAAAAAGTGAAGAAAATTCATATCAATTACAAATTATGCTACAAAACTTTTGGTGTAACTGAAACTTCTGCGTTCAGCTAAAATTAGAAAATTGGTCAACCATGATTATTGGCCAAAAGTTCAAATTGCAATAACTTATTCAATTTTATGTATTTTTTACCAAAAAATTTAGGAATGGAAACTAGACTTCATAAACTCCATTTCATTAGTTGAACTAATTTTTAAAAAAATATCATTTCAATGACTCAAATTTAGATTTAGAGCTAGAGCTAGAAGTTCCTAAAATTCACTACATTGAGATCCATGTCACAAACATTCTCTTCTTTTGATATAACACAATCACTTCAATGAGGCACGTTATCATCATTAATACTTACACATTCAATGAACTCTCCACAAACAGAATTAGATGAAAAAAAATTATTTACATCAATTATCATCCTCAAATGTCATGTGAGAAGCCACTTTTTGGCTTCTCAGAGCATGTCCACTGCTCTGAACGGTGTGAGGGACGCCATTAAAAGCGGCGTCGGGGACAGTGACGATTTTGAGCAAGGAAACCCCAACGCGACCACGCTACACTATCCCAGCAAGAACCTTCCGGAATACGTGACACTCAACTATTTGCAACAACACATTTTTCTTACTTGAGCATAAAGAACTAATTCGCTCCAGCGCATGAGACCAACCTACCCATTGGCCAACCTACTCCAAAATGTTTGGTGCCACCTCAAGCTCAACCAAATTTCTGTATAATTGCAAAAATTTGGCGTCCCCTAGATTTGGCATCCTGTATATCCATCGTAGTGGGGAGCTCCCCGTCAACTAAATTTTTGGCATGCTTGTTGACTCAGTGGTTCTAGTGCGCGGTGACCATGATCTTAGTCATTCTAGGGTTAATCAATGGAGTAGAGATTCCTCTATAATTTCTTTGTTCTTTAGGGGTTAATTACCACACGTAATAATTTTAAGGATTGTGTGATAAGGTAAGCCTCCCCATAACCAACAAAAACTCATAGCCAACGCCTATAAAATTGAGGTATATCCAACCCTCTTCCATCCCATTATCACCAACTCAACTCTAAATGGAGGTTTGCTATAAGTCAAGACCCTTACTTTTGGTTGTTGGTTATGGGGGGTACCTATTGCTGGCCACCCACTAAACATGGCTGCATAGTTTGAAAATTCATAACTAATTTAATCTTCATCGAAAAAATATGAAATCACTTGGGTTGGAATTGTAATTCTATTGGCTATCGCTAATAGTATAATTATCTACTCTCTCCATATATGCAAATTTCTTAACTTGTCGGTTTTGGGGGGCTTGCCTTAATGTGGAAGAGAGGGAGTACCTTATCCCCTCCTCTGTCCCTGTTTAAGATTCTGTGGTTCTTTTGGGTCAAGATGCCATTCAATATTGTATCAAAGTATGTTCTTGACACATTCGATATGTTGGAGATGGAATTTTGAGTGGGACAAATTAATTTTCAACAACCGGTTTTGAAGATATTCTTGGTACTTTCCATTCTTTGTGAAATATATGTTCACCTGTGTGTGGTGCCTGGGAGACCAAAATATGGCCACTTGGACATTAAAAAAATGGGACAATAGAGTTTTCATGAAAGTCACCAAAATACACTAGATAGGTACCCCAAATCTTAGGGTGTTTTGTTAGTAACCGGGACCACATACACATGGTGTCTTGGCTTGGGAAAGGTTTGGGGGAACTATTGGTCAACCTTTTGAGAACTCAGGGTACTATGGGGGAGCTTTAGCTTGCATGGGGTAGGGCCCAAGAACATTGATTGCAATGCATTTCATTGGTGCAGGAAAAGGCCTTATGAAATTTCCTCATGCTCTCTTTCTTTCCTTATATACATCTCATACCATCTGGTACCATAATCCTCCTGACTTGCCCCTTCCGAAAGCACTTTCAGAAAAACTATAATATGACTAGACTTTGAAATGTGAAGTTCACGTCTTGCATCTTGCAATGGAGTCGTTGCAAGTTCAATCTCTGGCAGTAAATCTTCATTTTGCATTGCAGGATTGCCACAAGTTGTCAATACAGAAACTTGTGTGAGCCAAAAAAGAAAAAATATTAAAAATGTGAAATTCACATTTGAAATGCTATTTTGCCTTAATCCGTGCAACGATTCTCATTTTAATCCCTAAAGGACCAAGGCACTTTAGAGGAATTTCTTCTCCATTGATTAAGAACTACCAAAATTAACTTTTGAGAACGTAACTCTAGGAACTTCTTCTAAAATCATTTAAGATGATGTGGTAAAAAATTTGTGAATTTTGACCATACAAATTGAAAAGTAATTGTAATAGAAACAAAATAACTTTTGTCCCCTCAACAGACACTTGGTCCTTTAGGGGTTAATCTGAACTTTCATAGCTACAAGAAAAATGCATGTACAAAGTTATTACCAATATTTTATTAAGTTGAATTTTATAAATAGACGACCTATTTCTAAAATAGGAAGCATTGCATGAGAACTTGCAAACAACATATTGGTGTATATGCAACAACAAACTATGAATTAATTTCTAAAGTTCCTTGATAATTTCACACTAAAAACACTTCAAAGCTATTGATTCCAGTGAGGACTAATTCACCATAGGATCTCAATTAACCCTTTAGCGCCTAGGAGGATGTGGCAAGGTCGTTTCTGGTGCTTTTTCACTTGTAACTCATTCTACAATACTCTATTATCTCTTGCATACTCTGAATGCATTTTGAGCTCCTCGTTAGCTTTCCAACGGATCATTCCAATCTCTAATCCATGAAAGCATCAACAAACTATAGTGATTTCCATGAAATGAAGTTGTAGATTTTTGTGCTCAAATGTACCCATTGTGTAGATGATTTTTTGCCTATCTACTACACTAGTAGATTGTCTCTGACTCCCATGGTCCACGTAGGCATCAAAGGGTTAAGGCTTAATTGAGTAACATACTCACAAATATTCTGAAAATTTGACCGCACGGATTGAAAGATTATACTATTTGAAGTAGAGAATACAATTCATTTTCTTCCCTGCGTTGAAAGGATCAACAAACTTTGACTTCACCTGGTGTTGAATCTCTGCACTATACAAGGTTTCAATGCATTACCATCATGGTAAGCCTGATATTGGTGCATTGTACACCAATTATTAGAGGTAATGAAGGGGTGTGGCATATCCAAAACATATGTGCAAAGAGTAGAGGTTTGAAATTGTGACTTCATGATATATTTTTTGTGAATTAAATATGTTTTAGAATGAAGGCACCACACCCCTTCTTTTCACTAAGCATATGGCCATGGGACATAGGCTAGTGTAATAGAACCGGAGTTCTTCTTCTTGTTTTAGAATGAGAATCCAAACGGTCATTAAAAAGGTTTACTGCACAACTTGTAGCTCAAAACATTAAAATTATAGATTATTAAGTTCTTTGGCTTTTATGTGGAGCAATAAAATTATCGTGGTACTTTTTTTGAGAATGTGTGAAAATGTTTGACTTGTGTTAAAGTGTTTTTTTACACTAAAGACAAAAAAAATTTCACGACATCCAAGAAAATGATATTATTATCTGTATGAAAAATCTTAATGTTGATAGAAACTTGTAGCATAATTTTGGAGTTGCACGAAGTCCCCAATTTTTCATTTAGAATAGCATTTTTATTGTCTAATGGTCCAGTGTGAAAAAAATATATTTTCACAAAGCTATTACTATGCCGCATCTTCATTAAAAGCATCAATATTAAGTTTCAAACTAAAGCTTGCCCAAAATGTCCTTTAGCGGTACACCCTTCAATGACGAGCAAACTTTGGACAATTGGGGAATTCTATGAAGGTCATAGATTATGCGGAACACCATCAAGGCAATGAATACATTTGACTTTTCATCCATGGTCACTCGTTCTTAACCTTTCATTGCCCACGAGACCCAAAATGGGGTTCTAGAGATTTGCATGAAATCTAAGAGGAATCAGGTTGTGAAATGTGAAGTTTGTATTTGCGCATAAATTACATGAACACTTTGCAAAAATCATATTATAATTTGGAGTCATAGAACTCATGGAAAAGCTAGGAATATAACAAAAAAATACGTCAAATATACTAAAATACAATGAAGACCATGATGCATACTATGTTGTTTATCATACACAAGCAAAATAGTTTTGTGAATGTTGGTCTCCTTCATTGCATGAAGAAACTTCTGTTTTAATTAGTATAAGTTTGAAACATTTCCATACAAAATCAAGTAGCCAAAAGTAAAAAATCATCAGTTATTGTATATATTAAACGTTTTCTTCACATATGATATGTCAATGCAAAGTTATTAAGCTAGTGCTCATGTAAACCTTTTATAATTCAAAGTACAAAAATTCTTGCAAGAACATATTGATGGATATAAAACACGCAATTAAGCAATTATGCACTTGGCCATTTAAAAGTGCACTTAGGAACCACGACGGCCATGGCGCACCAAAAATCCCACATTTGAATTTTTTTTGTCAATTTTGAAAAAAAATTAGAGTTCTTGGATCAATATTGTGTGCAATTAAAAATGTTATTTTAACAAGATGTTAAATTGCTTTTTCAACAAATTTTAAGTGGAATGTTATTGAACTTTGATAAATGTCTATTTAATATCATTGTACAAAATTTTGTGAATAGCTTATAAGAATTGTAATGTACAAAAGATACAAACATAAGAAGAAGACAAAAAAATAAAGGCATTTGTACATGCACTTGGTGATGTAATTAATCAATAGTAAAAACTTATGGCATTTATTATTTACATTGTGTGCCTACACAATACATGATATTTAAAGTAGTACTAAAATTCCACTCCTTGTATGTCTAGCGGGAGGAGAGTAGGAAAGGAGAGGAGGGGTACGGGAGAGGAAAGAGGCCCTGGGTTTAGGTTTGGTGGTGTTAGGTTGAGGATGGCCGCGGGTTTAGGATTCCGCGGGTTTGGGGCAACGGCATCGAGTTCAGGACTCCAGATCAACGGCTCAGAATAGGTGCAGGAGATTGACGGCTAGATCTTCTCTCAGCCAGTCTTTGATTTCAAGGTTGGCTGGTCGCGAGGTAGGGTGCGCGCGCGCACACCCGTGTGGAGGTGAGAGGGTAGTGTGAGGGAGGGGGTGTGAGCAACGGCGGATTAGGGTTCCCATAGGAGTGGAGTAGCGGCGGAGGGTAGAGGCTATGAACGGCGGAGGAGAGAGGCTGTAAGCGAAGAAAGAGGGTTTGAGTGGCGGCTGGGAGAGGGTTTGAGCGGCAGTAAGGAGAGAGGGTTTGAGCGACGGTGGGGAGAGGCTGTCAACACGTGGAGAGGGTGTAGGAAGAGGGTATGAACGGCGGCAAGGGGAGAGGGTTTGAACGGCGGCAAGGAGAGGCTGTCAACGCGGGGAGAGGGTGTAGGGAGAGGGTTTGAGCAGTGGCAAGGAGAGGGTTTGAGCGGCGGCGGGTAGAGGCTGTTAACGTGGGGAGTGGGTGTAGGGAGAGAGTTTGAGCGGCGGTGGCGGGGAGAGGCTGTCAACGTGGGGAGAGGGTGTGGGAGAGCGGCTTTCAACGCCGGGAGAGGGTGTAGGAGAGGGTTTGAGCGGCGGTGAGGCTGGGGAGAAGGTTTGAGCGACCGCGGGGAGGGGCTGAGCTGTGTGAAGAGGAGGGGTTGTGTGGAGAGGGATGGAGCGGCCGCGGGCAGAGTGTGTGAGTGGCGGAGGAGAGCTGCATCTCTAGCTGCAACTAAATGCTGCCGTAAAGCAACCAAGGGTGTGCGCGCGCACACCCCTGCACGCACATATCCGCATAAATTAATAAAAAAAAACTTAATATAAAATTAATGCTCGTGGGCGAAAGCTACGTGAGCTACACGAGCTCCCCGAGTTCTCCGCGGGCAGAGTGTGTGAGTGGCGGAGGAGAGCTGCATCTCTAGTTGCAACTGAACGCTGCCGTAAAGCAACCAAGGGTGTGCGCGCGCACACCCCCGCACGCACATATCCGCATAAATTAATTAAAAAAAACTTAATATAAAATTAATGCTCGTGGATAAAAGCTACGTGAGATATGTGAACTACACGAGCTCCCCGAAGGCTCCGCGGGCTTCGTGAGGCGAAGCCAAGAAGAGCTAGGAAATTTCAACCTAGTTCCCTTGGTCACCCATCCAAGTCCTATTCCTTCACCATCTTGCTTAACTTCAAGGTTGCTCAACCACCTCCAACCGGCTTCTACTAACCTTGGTGATGTTCAAGGCTTGGAGGTTAATATCTTTACACATAATGCTTCGTTTCATCAATGGTTTGTTGCACTCACATCAAGGTATGGTATTTCATTATATGATAGTACAAACACGTAAGAAAACAAATGAATTACTAAATATTGGAAGTGATACACGACTAATGTTGTCTTATGTTTCAAGATGTATGTATAGATTTTAAGTACATGATCAATGTCGTTTCCAAAAAAAACAAAAACCAATTTAATAACCATACATTCTACATAAATTTAAAACAATAGTTATCATATATTTTGCATATTATTGAAGTACGTACACATATTTAACGCGATATGTAACGCAACATGTAACGCAACATGTAACACAACATGTAACACAACAAACACAAAAATTTAATACCAAAGAGTTAGTAAGATTTTAGTATTTTTTTTTAAAAATTGGGGGCAAAATCTTCTCGTTTTTGAGTGCCGAGTAGTGCACTTGGCCAAGTGCATAATTGCTTAATTGCGTGTTTATAGTAGTATACCCTTCAAAGTCCACAATTTTCATAACCAATACACGGTAAACTCAAACACTATAATCTATTCCATCAAACATTGGATGTTGTGCAATTTTTTTCCAAAGTTCACGTCATGGTTTGAGTTCAATTTTGTAAGGTTGGATACTAAAATTAGGCATTAAATTTCCATCAAAGTTTGTTCAAAGAAAAAAAATCAGCACATATCTTGGTTTTGGTTTTGGAGAAACATAACCTCGGCACTAAAGGGTTAAAGAGCCAAGGTTGCAAATAGGAGATGGACACATCTACAACATGACTACACCAACCTACAAAGTTTATTGCGTGCACATTTCTAGACTATCATGGAAAGAGGGATTTGCCTACATACCCCGGCCGAGCGTTGCTCGAAGCCTTAGGCTTGGAATAGTGGGGGAGGGTAGGGACAAAACCGGTCCTTATTTTAATGTTGGAGAGGGGTTCCTTTTTATCACAAGGGGGCTTGCAAGGGAATTTGGGACCGTAGGCCCCAAAATTTGGCAATTTTTTTCCAAAAAAACTTCTAGAGCCCCGAAAGTTATAAGGCCAAAATAAAAGACCCACCCAAGGCTGAGGCTTGGTGCAACGATCGACCAGGGTAAATAGGGAGATCCTAGAAAGAGCTTGTCAATAAATGACTCTAGAATACATAAAACCAGCAATTGATTGCAATGTATTCTATTGGGACAAAAAAAGGCGAAGCAAGAGTGAAATGTGGAACTCCATGCACATGGGCATCGCATTAGATGGCGCATGATCTCCAATGACAAGGTTCCAGCTCCTGCCTTCACAATCTGTGCAGGATATGTGTGCATGATCCATGCATTTAGGGAACTCTCTACATTTAGAACTCTCAGATTCCACTGCAAAGACAGCCAACAGACCCCATCTCAGAGGCACCACAATTTCTATTTAGTATGCATTCACTTTCTATTTATATAATGCCACTCACACGATAGATTTTTACCTCACATCTGAACTTCAGAGTACATGATTTTGTCCCTCACAGATTTTGTGCATGAACAATACCATAAAGAATAATGATCCGTAAGGGAAGACCAAGCACCTCCATTTATTGCTCCCTCCAGAACAGCACAAGGTCAAAACCACAATATGCCAGTTACTGTACAGAGAGTGAGGATCCCCTCTGACCCCGCCAACGATGATCCACACCAAAATGTCAAAGTATATTACAAGATATAAGGTAAGTGGCTCTTGAACCGACCCTGTTTCTAGAACCGACCCCTCTTGAAATGTACACTATAGGTACATTTCAAGAGGGGTCGGTTCTAGAAACAGGGTCGGTTCAAGAGCCACTTACCTTAACAAGAGAGCACTACAGCACATTTTCTGACCAGAAGAAACCTAGGGCAGTGCACAAGTTGAGACCAAACGACAAAGATAATCTTGCTTAGATTTTCCACACCAAAATGTCAATGTATATTACAAGATATAACACCAGAGAAAAACACCGAGAGAGCACTAAAAGCACATTTGTTCTTCACAATCTTGGAGCGTGTGCCTCCTTCTGTCCATGGGGACAGACACTCTATGTAGTTGGGCTCCCACATCCAGGCTCTCATATGCCCGGTGACTGGGTTCCTCCAAGCCATCCTTGTCATGTGATGATGCCTTCTATCATTCCACAGGTTGATGCGGCCCCTCCTTGACCGTGATGGAGGCATGCTATGTCCATGTTACTGGGAAGACGAGCAACTCCCTCCTCATCTCGGCCTCAGATCTGAAAATACACGCACGGAACGGACATGTTGAGTTCCATCTGCGCATCAATGATCGCTCTCCGCATCAATACCAGACTGGGCAGGTAGTCAGCATCCTTGCATCATCATACCATGCCTTCTCAATAGGTGCCTCGGAAGAGCTGTGGGAGGGTTTGTCCTTTGCTGATTTAGAGAAAAGTTTGACGTTCTTGGGGATGGTTTTTTCAGGATCTTACGAATGCACGCCGCAGCGATGGGGCGTCATCACGATGTAGATCGGTGAGGGAGAATGAGCGCGAGGGGAACATCCTGGTTTCGACGGAACGGTCCGCCACCACCGCGTGATGCTGTTCCTGCTGCTGATCATCCGTGAGTCCCTCCAGGATGACGGCCACCGCAAGGGAGCTCCTGCTCCCGCTGGTTGGTAGCTTCTTCGCAATGCTGGCACCTGAGGAGCGTGTCGGGGGTGGATAGGACCGGTGCCGATCCAACGGACAGTTGAACCCCATTTTCCGCCTCTTTATGTATGCATACGGATTGTTCGGCTTCGCTAGGTCAGACACGGAGGAAATGTCCGCCAGGGACGCGAAGGAACGCGACTTGCCACCGAAGAACTTCGAAAGACCGGGTCTCCTGCAAAAACCGTGAGGAAAATCACATTAAAAACCGCTCCCACCATCCACGGCATCGTCGGAAGAATGAGAACTCGCTACAACATCGACACATGGGAGCACATGGGTGAAGAATTGGATGTCGAGCATCATGAGAGCTGCTTTTCAAGACTTCCAATCATTCTTAAACACACAGACAGACATGGTTCGATCATTCTCTACCACAGAGATGCTTCGATCCAACATAACCTGCTTGCAACTACTCTCAAACACTCATTATGCATCAATCCACCTTCATCTGCATTTCCAGACTACTTTCCAACGCGCACACACACTGCACGAAACAAAGTCCATAGCACGCGCGACGAGATACTTACTTGATCGGGAGAGACTCATCCAAGGCTGCCATCCCCGTCAAAGGACCACGGTACGCAGACTGCGCCTCCGTGTCGCCTGAGGTGCACGAGCCGCCGCTGTCGTCGCTGGCCTGGCAGATGGAGGACGAGGACTCTGAGGAATTTTCAGGCAAGGGGCTGTGGCTAGGCGAGCCTGATGGTGATCCGCCGTTCAGAGGCGCAATGCGCTCAACGACGCCGGGCTTGCTGCTCGGGAGCCTCACTCTCAACCCCGCGTCCGCCTGGAACTTCGACAGGCTTCCACTGGCCACAGGAAATCCCTCCAGCCGCCTGCTCTGGGCCTCGCCGCCGGGCGAGATCACCGGGTTGCAACCCTTTTCAGTGGTGACGGAACTCGTCGTGACCGCCGCGTCCCTGAGCTCTGCAGAGGGAGAGGACGCGCTACACGGGGGTGGAGGGGTAGGAGAAAGCTTGGCGGGTCCGGCACCCCGCGGGTGGGAGAGCAGGGACGCGCCCTTGAGATCGCTCTGGGGCTGCGGAAGGTACATCGCGAATGACGAACACTCGTTGTGCCGACCCCTCACTTGCGTACTGTTTGCTGCAAAAACGGTCGGTCCGCTCGCAATTTCCCAGCAGCATTGATACGTCATGGGCATATCCTGCGACTAACTACACCTAATCAAACAGAAAAAGCTGGAACCGATCCTCCTCCGCTCCCACCGAGCTCTTGTGCCGCCGCTGCCGCGCGCACATGCAGTTCCGAAACAACTCCCCCGCGTCCCCGCGCACCAACAAAAAACCACGAACCCGGGACTTCATCGAGCACCGCGAGCTCTCTCGGCCATATCCATCCTTCCGCCGCGTCTTACCACATCCACTACACTCCGCAAACACGTCGCGTGCGTCGGGCATCCGCGTTTCCTCTTGCTCTAACCCCAAAATAATCCGCCCCCAACCTAGACACAAAAACTAAAATCCACAGAAACGAAGCCCAAAACTGCCTGTCGCAAGCCGTATCCTCCGCGCCAGAAAAACCTCGCCCGCAACAACAAAAACACGAAAAAACCAGGCACGCGGACCAGATCTCAAAGGTCCCCGCCACCGTCACACACAAACAATTCCTGCGCGCAAGCAAACCTCCGCTCGCGAGGAAAAGGCGAATCTTACGCACGAGCAGGAGGACGAGGAGGAGGACGAGGAGGAGGAGGACGCGGAGGAAGGAAAGGCGAAAGAAAGGCGAAGTTATTTGCAGGAGGAGGAAGAGGAGGAGGTGGAGGAGGAGCGACGACAAACTAGACGGGTGCTGATCTGGGGTGGCGATGTTGAGTTAGGGATGAGATGATATGATGATCATGGGCTTTGGCAGGAGGCTGATGACCTTTGCGGAAGCCGCAACAGGGAGGCTGCTACAAGAGTGGCATGTGGCCATGTGAAAATAGCCTCTTCCATTCACCGGGTGAGATCATGGCCCATAGCTGCTGCTTTCCGGGATATCATCATTCCCTTGGGGAAAGGCGAAACCCGCCCGCAAATAAATAATATGCTCATTGGGATCTTGGGAAGGATAACCTAAAACCGATCGGCCACCCAATACCGCTCCCTTCAATACCCTTCCTAGATTTCAGGGAGGAAATGTAGCATGACCTATGCATTGACTGAGTGATGTGATGGTTGGCTACATTTCCTCCTTGGAATTAAGGAAAGGTATAGAAGGGAGTGGTATTGGGTTGCTGGTCGATTTTGGGTTGTCCTACCTTACTTTTGGTTGGAGGCGCAGGGCCGTTGGGTGGCTGCGGCATATTTGAGGGTGGTGCCCATGCTCTTCTAGTCGGATTAGGAATGGGGCATCTCGCTCATCGTTTGTATATTGATGCTATGAGTGTGCATGGAAGTACTCTTGTGACTAGTGGTGCTTTTAGACTAGGTCCCAAACATGTCGAGGATATGTTCCTTCCAAAATTATACAGCTATTTTCTAAGTATAAAGTTTTTTTTTAATGATACAATATCTAGCATCTTTTGCTCACACATGACATGTAAACACCAAGGAATGTATTACATGTCAACTAAATATAATTCAAGAAGTTGCCTTGAGGTGTTTCGTCCACCTACATACATTTTCACCAACAAAATAAGTGTTTGTTTGCGCTTGGTGTGAGAGTGGTGTTAGAAAAATGAATTCAAGTGCAACTTTAGACTAGATTCATTTGCACACATAACACTTGAATACTTGAAAACAAACCTTGGATTGTGATTTTTTTTTACATACCCAAAAGCACAAAATTTAATATAAAATATTGAGTTGCACATGCATTCAATTGTACAAATAAGATACATGCATCTTTAAACAACAAATAAAACATAGTAAGTACAATTTTAACTATATATAGTGTGGACTCATCATTGAGTAGTAGTACCGTAGGTGAAGGGCACCTTCGGCTGTAATTAATTCAAAAAAGGCATGCTGAATTATTTGGAAAATTATTGAGTGAAAATGTCGAAATTGAAGGAAATATTAATATACAAAATCTTTGGACACCAAGGACATCAATGGGGAGTTATCGCTTGGAAAGCCTTGATTCTTGGAAGTGTGTGCAAATTTGCTCCACGTAGGGAGCTCGAGGTCTTAGGTTTAATCCCGTTGGCCATCAAAATAGGATAATTATAGTAATCTATGAACTCTTGCCGAAATCTACTCAAATTTCTTTTAGCAAGCCGAACCCACTTTTTTTACTTTAATTAATTATTCGGCGTCCAAGTGCCGAAGGTGCCCTTGACCTACGGTAGTAGTAGTAGTAAAAACTTTGGCCTCCAAAGGGAGTAGGCATGAATAGGATGTCTATTATTTCATGTCATTGTATTGTTGTGCATAGGACAAGGATGAACAAAAGGAAATCACTACTATGATCGATGTAGATCACCTAAACCATTATCCATCAAACGCATGCCTGTCGAGTTCTAATTGGATGTTTGTTTTCAAGCAAGTGTATGCCAGTCAATGATTGCATACACTTTTCAATTAGTGTGGAAACTCAAACTACTCTGGTCTACAGTACATTCAAGGAACAATGTACTTGCTAAACAAACTATGAGGTGGATCCCGTTATCCTTTATGTTTCTAAACAATCATCAAAGACGTGGCTGAAATGCAAAAAAAGTGTGCCTTATTGGAATGAATGCACATTCAAACAAAACAACCATAGTTTAATCCTAAACCCTAAATCCTAAACTCTAATTAGGTTACATCAAAACATACATATTATAATTATGGTGAGTGTTCCTTAAATTGAATACTTACATTTATGTATTATGTTTTCGAATTCTCAAGTAATATGAGTATAAATTCTAAAGCAACACGTTTATACATAAATTGATACATAAATACATACATAACTATTCATTTCTACTTAAGCACTTCTCCTTTTCTTCCTCGTCCTCTTCCGCAAATACACCTCTTGCTCCCCTTCTTCCCCCTCCTTTCATTCCTCTCCCTCCTTCTCTTTACCTCAAAAGAATAACCTCAATAAACCAATGTTTTATTGGACCTAATGATGGAATATGTTTTCATTTCATGATGATGGGACATGTATAAGATGAAAAGGTGGTATAATAAGTGCTTTCAAAGAAAACATTATTGCATAGAGAGATAGAATATTTAACCAATAAACTTCGTGCACTCCAATCTAATTGAAATTAGTTTTGGATTGTTTCATTTCAAAACGAACTTTACATAAGTAAAAAAAATCATGTTTTATCATTTTCATAGTTCCTTGTACAATTATCAACGATGGTTTTTTACTAAATATTCTTTTTGGTGATGAAATTTTAATACATCCTTATATGTGTTCATTCTCCAAATCTTTATATCTAAAAACCCCAAGTCCCAAGGTGGGATTTTTGAGGTATCAAAATATTCATGAAAATAATTATCTCCAAGACCAATTTAATTCTCAAGAAGGTAACTTTTTTGTAAGATTGGAAAATTAAACAATTCATAGATTCAATACAATTTCAGGGGAATAAAATGGGTAGATAAAAATTATGATAAAATCTTTTGCCCAAAAGTGATTTTTAATGAAGCTAGACAATGTTGGATAGGGTACCAAAAAGCTTCTTCATTTTCACATAAGAATTAGAGATTTTTAAAGTAATTTAAGAAGCAACACAAATCTTTGAATTGACAATTGGGATTTGAATTTTATGAAGATTGAATTCATATAAATCCAAATGTATTTTGGCAAAATTTGAACCTCTCTCCTAGGGCAATTTTTTGAAAATGCAAATTCTATTCATAGCCACTAAAAATTGGTGCACAAGGAACTAACATGATTAAAACGATGATGGAATAAAATTTGGACCATGTATAATGCAAGAGTTTGGCTTTTAAAGTTTAAATGCTTGCAAAGTATTCACAATATCTTGGATTGAAATAAGATGTTTACAACAATTATGAGACTTCTAATGGAATCCAATCCACAATGAAGGAAAACAATAAGGTTTTCCTACACGTTAAAGGGGGTGATCCGTGTGTTACCCCCTACTTTGTGGTCTTATATTGGCAATGAAAACTATAGGGAAAGAGTGGATTGGTATGGAAAACTACCAACAAAATCTTTGAGAACTTGAGGGTACCATTTGGAGCTTTAGCTTGCATTGGATAGGGCCCGAGAGCATTGATTGCTACGACTACAGTCAACTTCCTTTTACAACAACATCAGTAAGTACAACCGAGATGATGTTATTCTATTATTGTAGTAGGTACATTGGATGTTGTTTGGTAAGGTAAATGGGTTTGTTGTAGAGGAAGTTGATTGTGCTCATGTGTGTTATTGGTGCAAAAAGAAACCATGAAATTCTTCATGCTTTATTTCTTTCCGTTTTAATTCCATCCTCCTTTTATTTTTGCATTCAATTACTCAAAGTACTTTAAGGTTATACTCAACCAAGGTGGAATGATCCCTTTGATGCAGTCCAACGGGCTAGATGGAGTCATCATCTTTTCCGTTCACGTTGCCTCGTTTTCCTACCCTTCTGGTAACCATGTTATAACTTTAAACCCTGAATCCTAAAACGTGGTCTACGTGGAAAGGGGAGAGGGATAACCCCATCTATTCCCCACCAATTTCCTCCCGAAGCAACAAGGGGGTCATCCCACCCTGGCAAGGGGGTGATTTTATCCTTGCGAGGGAGTCATTCTATCCTCGCAACGGAGTCATTCTATCCTCGCAAGGGAGTCATTCTATCCTTGGTAGGGGGTCATTCTATCCTTGGTAGGGGTCATTCTATCCTCACAATGGGGCCATTTTGTCCTCGCAAGGGGGTCATTCTATCCTTGCAAGGGGGTCATTCTGTCGTTGCAAGGGAATCATTCTATCCTTGCAAGGGGGATTCTATCCTCCCAAAGGGGCCATTCTATCCTTGTAAGGGGGTCATTCTATCCTCGCTAGGGGGTCATTCTATCGTCGCTAGGGGGTCATTCTATCGTCGCTAGGGGGTCATTCTATCGTCGCTAGGGGGTCATTCCTACACACGGGGTCATTCCCATATACAGGAGTCATTCCACCAATCCTCCCAATTGCATCATCCTAAATGTCCAAAAATGATAAGACACACCTTTGATGGTAAAAATGAAGTAAGGTAAAACCCCTTGATAACCAATCATAGTTCATCACCGATACTTAAAAAGTGGGGTATATCCAACCTACTTCCATCCCATTGCCACCTATTCAGCTCCAAGTGGAGATTTGCTATAAGTTAGGACCCTTTACTTTTGGCCGGCGCTTATAAAGGGTACAAATTGGTGGCCACAGGCTGAAAATGACAACACTTTGAAAATTCATCACTAATCCACATCTCATCGGAAAAATATGAAATCATTTGGGGTGAACTTGTAATTCTGTTGGTTATCACTGGGAACAAAATTTATTATTATTAATTTTTCACTCGGCATTGGCATATTGGATAACTTGTTGGTTGTGGGAATAACCTCAAGTCAGTCATGGGGCACTTCCTTACAAGTGACCAGTGTTGGGAGTGTCAGGGGGTCATACTAGAGGTGCTGTGGAGTGGATAGGATCATGTCATTGAAGCACACACGGTACTTACCAAAGGACATGCACCTAGTCAATCAATTTTGTTTACGTGAGCCAATGTCATAACATAGATTTTGCACTTAGAAGATAATGGACCGGCTGTTGGCCTGTGATAGGTGGCTCAGGGAGTTCCAGGGGGCCACTTGTTTGTACCTCCACAGGCTCCTGCAAGCTGCTGTAGAGCTAAGAGCTCCATGGACTCTGGAGGTGATAAGCTACATGTAGAGGCTACCCCAAGCACCAGCATGTGGAAGTGGATGACTTTCAACTTGTGTCACGGCAATGGAAACGTACCTTTGTACTCCACCATTGCATTGCCCTACACTAAAATTTATGTTTAGTGTAGTGGTACGAATAGTGTACTTACCCTAGTACACTATTTGTAAAGAAGTTGACAATTGATGTTAGCTGCCAATGTCATAAATGCAACCTTCACTCAAACCCCAATCAACCCGTAATCATTCCAGCCCATGCTTCTCTTCATTTGCAACTTTCAAATAGCTATAACTCATTCAAAACTTGTCCAAATTGGGCAGATAAGGTGTTTTTTAGCATCTACATTTTCTGTAGATGCCAAAAAACACCTCATGTGCCCAATTCGGATTAATATTGAATGAGTTGTGGCCAATTGAAAGTTGCTGATAAGATACTTTGACAGCCCTCGACTGCTGGACCTTTTTTTATTCATCTACTATTGATACACTAATTGAGCACAAGTGAAAAAAAATATGTTGAAGTCTTTACTAAAATTGACAAATAGTGCAATAGTTGGCATTTAGTGTACGGTTATGTCACTACACTAAATGCCTCGTTCGCAATTGGTGCATGAGTTTGCATTTAGTGTATACTACACTAAACATAAATTTTAGTGTAGTGTGATATTTTTCACCTTGAACCATGGTTGGCCTTACACCTTTCTACTGCACATATTGTAAGATACATGCATTTGAAGAGTGCAGTGTGGTTTTATTCTTCCTGCGTGGACATGGTCACCATACTTTGACTCAAGATAATGGCATATTTTCCCCTTACGCATTGCATAAATAATAAAATTTATGGATCTATGTTCTACCATAAGTTGGGTCATTACACCCCAAAAACCACAAGTAATGGAGGTGTTTAGGATAAGAGAAATGGACTTGCAATGACCAGGGGTATAGAAAGTAGCCATTCATATAGGAAAGTATTTTAATTAAAAAAATTAAACAAGTTGTTGAGCTAAAAGCCCAAGTGGTGTATAAGATTATTATGCCATCTTATACTAGATGATTCTTTTTTGAAAAAAGTAGAATACTTGATTTCTACGGATTTTTTAAGGTTGCCAGATCTTTCCTTCCCTGCTACACACCTCAAAAAAAAAGTGGCACAATTAAGCTCTATAGTAGTCTATTCAAGTTCTAGAGTACCATTCAATTCTATAGTACCTTGCTTGCTCTCCCCATTGGAAATTCAAAACCTTGTAATTTAGAAAAGAGATTGTTCTTCCACAAAGGTTTTAATAATGCCAATTCAGAGTAATTTTTTTGGAGAAGTCTATCATAAATTGGCACCATCGAAGCATGACCAAACCTTCAAAAGCCCATTTTAGAACATTCGTTCATCTAATAAATAAACTTATTACCTACTAGTTCAATTTTGACAATATAATGGAGTTTTTCTAAAAGTGAAAGGGGATGAGCTTGCATGTCACCTCCTACTTCATGGTCTTATTTTAGTAGTTGGGACCACATAGAGAGGGTGACTTAGCTTTGGAAAGGAGTGGAAGTTCTATTGGTCAATCCTTGAAGAACTAATGGTACTAAAAGCATCTCCAGTGCACAACGTGAATTTGGCAATAGTGGGTGGAGGGACGTCTGTAGGATGTTCGGCCCGCGATTGACAAGCTGGGGCACTGATCCGACCGCCGGCTGAAGACCTCGTAAGATGACGGAAGAAAATTGCGGGAGTGGCAAGAATCAGTGGGAGCGCCGAAATAGCAACGTAAGAGCTCAGAGAATTGGTTAGGGCGCGACGTGCGGGTGCCATGTGCCTTGCCTCAAGCCTTGAAAAAGAGCTAATATCCCGTAATTGAGGAATTTCACCACCGCACTGGGCCCGGGCAACGGAGTCGGGAAGCCACCAACCATGGCCTTCTAGACCGTCCATTTTCACCAAGACAGCTGGCCCCGAAAGAGATGCTCTAACAAGGAGATTTAGTGTGCATAGGGTAGAGCCCAAGAGCATTGATTGCCATACATTTCATTGGTGGTGAAATATCGTGAATGGTGCATGAATTTCCTCATGCTCTCATTCTTTCTGTAGTTGAATCTCACCTTGCCTATTTCATTTTTTCCCTCCTTAGGTAGGACTTTCACGAATACTCATAAATTCCTCACAGATTTCATGCAATTGAGATTTGACCTTTGAATGTCGGAAGGTGCCATTGGTGGCCATAATATTCTACATGTATGATGTCGTATTTGAACATGATAAGGTTCAAATATTGAATTGACCTCCAATTGAAAGATGTTAGTTGAAGAATCTTCAATTCAAAGGTGTAAGTCTTGCTAAACTATCTGTATCATACATAGCATGTATGCCATGGCTCTACATCACGTTAGGCTCCAGCCAATGCCCGCATGGAATACTGAATAAATATCCAAAGAACCTAACTTCACCTTCTACTTCAGGGACGGTTTACACTATAGACCAAGAATTCGTCCCATTCACCTCTAAAATCTGTGATTGACTCCATCAACTCGTCTCGGGATGACTTGGGTTTACACTACGAGGAAAAAAGAAAAGTGACCAAAGGATTTGAGGTCCTGAAAAGGCCTAGATGTAGCCTACTGGATAATGTTGAAGGGTCCCTAGATTTTGCGGTGAGAGAGAAAAAATGGTTCTCTCATTGCTGAATGAGAAGACCATGGGCCTGAAATGCTGTTATTTTATTTTATTTATTTTTATAAATTTTTATTATTTTTTGAGGGGGTCCAACATTACTGTAGATATAATGGCCGCCACCCTTTTTGACATTTTGGCTTGTTTTTTTTTCTTTGTTTTTTAGGAAAAACTGCCTTTTTTAGGCATTCATTAAAAAAAATCAGCACCCACACTTTTTAGTACATGGCCATTCCTCCCGGTCCAAGTTCGGTTTACACTTAGAGAGAGACCCAAGGGCTTTAAAAATTACATTTTTTTGAAGTGCGACCATGAAGTGTGACCATGGAATTAATCCATTTTCCTTGATCATGGCTCTTGGTCTGTAGTGTAAACCGCCCCTCAGTGGCCACTTGCATTTGCCCCCTTTTACCAATCATACTACTAAAATCATAATCCGTGCAGTGAATCACGCAACGATCAATCGCGCAGTCAACCGTGCAGTGAACTATAGGAACGGTGCTGTCAACTGCGTAGTTATTTGTGCAGCCAAACGCACAGTGAATCATGTTACCTTTTTTTAAATGTAGTTTGTAATATTAAAAACTACATTAAAATGGTTGGACTAATGCGTTGCAAAGCATTAGCTTGAGTTTTTGGGAGTGACAAATTTGCATTTGTGTGTTGCAATTTGTGCTCTTGATTACAAATTTGACGTTCAAAATATTTTTTGAGTTAAGCACTAAAAGATTGAATTGTAAATTATGAGTTGTAAACTTGGAGTGAAAAAGTTGTGAAGTGGAGTTGTGATCTTAGAGGTTGGCATACAAAGTTGAAATTGCAAAATTGCATATTCAAGTTGTGGAGATTGAAATTACAAGTTTTGAGGTGAGATTGCAAGTTTTGAGATTGTAATTGCAAATTGAGTTTGTGGGTGTGCGAATTTGAGATTGTAATTGCACGTTTAGTTTGTGGGTGTGTGAATTTGAGATTGTAATTGCAAGTTGAGTTTGTGGGTGTGTGAATTTTGAGATTGTAATTGCAAGTTGAGTTTGTGGGTGTGTGAATTTGAGATTGTAATTGCAAGTTGAGTTTGTGGGTGTGTGAAATT
Source organism: Bryoerythrophyllum caledonicum (assembly GCA_963971425.1). NCBI lineage: Eukaryota > Viridiplantae > Streptophyta > Bryopsida > Pottiales > Pottiaceae > Bryoerythrophyllum > Bryoerythrophyllum caledonicum. The sequence goes on along the minus strand of OZ020516.1, from coordinate 2,773,222 downwards.
GAGATTGTAATTGCAAATTGAGTTTGTGGGTATGTGAAATTTGCATTTGTGTGTTGCAATTTGTGCTTATCCAAAATAAATTTGAAACTCTTGATTACAAATTTGACGTTCATAACATTTTTGATATTCCATGTTAAAATGCAAAAAAGCTAAAACCTTATTTTTTTACTATTCTATTCTATTACAATATTAAAATTCATGCATAGGTTTCAAAGACATATTTATATCTTATGTAGATTGTTGTTACCTTTCTTTTTATATTTTGTGATATAAAAACTACATTAAAATGGTTGAACTATTGCGTTGCAAAGCAAGCGCCAACTGCTAGTAGTCAAATAAAAAAATTAAATGCTTTCTTGTACAATGGAACATGAGTGATTACAATTTTGTTTGCTTCCCATCATGCCATGAGTTCGTGTTGTGGTGACTCACCAATGCCATCATGCCATGAGTTCGTGTTGTGGTGACTCACCAATGACTCACATGCTTCACAAACTGGGCAACTTCCCAACCTGTTCCTTATTAATTTCTTTTTGTCCTTTTCTTTGCCACAGAAAGAAAATTATTCAATTTCACACACAAAAATTTATCTCCGTCTTGGGATGGATGGAGATTGGCAACAGGGTTGAGATAACTCAGTGCTTCTTTTTTTAAAATTCCTTTATGAAGCTCTTCAAGTTTACTATCCTAGTATTGATTTCTTTCTTGAAGTTGACAATAAAGAGAAAAAAAAATTAGCCAGTAAGACTCTTTGGTTTGTTTGCATTACAGCTAATTTAAATGTACTCATTTTTTATTTTTGAACTAGGAAGGGGAAAGATACGCTTTGCTCCATTCCAAAATGAACATGCACAAAAAGGTTTTAAGATTTAACGCTTTAAGGACAAGGCTTGGAGCGACCATGGACAGAGTCTACGAGGATTGTAGATGTTGTTCGTCATCAAGGGAGCCGGTACATTCCCCCCATGGTCGCTCTGGACCTCGTCTTTAAAGGGTTAATTGCACCATCATGGTAGAAGAATATCCTTTGAACTGAAGACAAACTTGGCTTTTTAACCCTCAAGGAAACTGTGTTTTACCAAGACTACTTGAAAACCGCCTTTATAAGATGAGATGTTGTAAGACTAACTGAAACAACCTTTAACTATTTTCAGCAGTAGGATCTTCAAGCTGACCATTACAAAATGACACTTAAAACATTTTGCAAACATTGACCACAAAGATTGTAAGATAATTGCATTTGAAGAGTGTAATATGGTGTTCTCTTTCCTACAAAGACATGGTCAACGTACTTTAACTCAAGATAATGGCATATGCTTTTACTCCACGTTTCATAATTTTCATGGATCTAGGTTTTGCCTTGTGCTAGTTCATTACACGCCAAAAATGACAAGTTATAGAAATGTTTAGTACATGAGAATTGGACTTGCAATGACTAGGGGTATAGAATGTAGCCATTTACTTAGGAAAGCAATTTCATTTCTAAAATTAATAAGACAATTGTTGGATCTTAAAGCAAAACGGCCAAAAGCTTCATCTATTAGGAGAAGAATAAATTCATTAAAGAAGTAAAGTCTACACGTGCATTTTATTTTTCTACACGTGTTTTAGTAAAACCACGAGGGTTGCCACTAATCATTCTTCAATGCTACTCGCCTCAAATGGTGCACTTTTCAACTCTGAAATAGTACTATTCAACTCCAAACCTAACCGTCCTACCTATCTTTTCTAAAAAATTGCTTTAGATAACATTCTTTTTTCCGGAGATGTCATATATGGAAGAAAAATAAATGTACTTCCACAAAGGTTCTAGTGATGCCCATCTACAATGAAAATTTTAAAGAAGAATGTTACAAATTGACACCATGGACACCTAATTTAATCTTCAAGAAGCCCATTTTGGGACATTTTGTGCTTTCAAGGTTAATATATGCTCAGAAGTTATCCATAAATTTTGGCTACATTGTTTCAATACACAACATCGGTTGTATCACCTTGTCGAAGTTGTTATCATGTAGGACATGGCGCATGACCTTGTCAAAGAAGAACTCCGGCCTCCAAGGGGGGCCGGCGTGAAGAAGAAGAAGAAGAAGAAGAACTCCAGTCTCCAAGGGGGGCCGGCGTGAATAAAGTGTTTGTTCATGCCACCACAAAGTCCATGTCCACTGGACATGGATTAGCGGTATGGAACTACTTCCCTCTGTCGAGAGTAGACACTATGTACTATGTAACCAGTAACCAAGAGCAGAGAACTGATGACGACTGGGGGGCTAATGCGATGAAGTAGTGGCAAGTTTTTCAAGGGGGATCAAATATGTCTCGGATGGATTGGACCTTGTCAAAGTAGTAGTTGAGCAGGTAGTTTGCATGTTGCAATCTACTTTGGGTGGTGCACGTTCACATGTCACAATCTACTTTGGACGGTGGATGTTCACATGTTGCGATCTACTTTGATTGGTGGGTGGCGCATGATCTTGTCAAAGTAGTAGTTGAGTAGGTAGTTTGCATGTTGCAATCTACTTTGGATGGTGCTCGTTCACATGATACAATCTACTTTCTTTGGTGGGTCTTCATCTGCTGCTTTGTTTTTTTTCCAATGGATGAGTTCTGCCATCTAGGGTTGAGTATATAGTGGTGCAACCTTCCTTGGCTTGTCAGTGTTGTCAAGCCAAGCTTTGTGAGTACAATAAAGAAATAGTGATTGTTGAGTTTTGCTTGTAAGGGACTATTCTGTCATTAATAAAGCCTCACGCTTTCCATTTTCATTTGCAGTTTGTGATTCTTTTTTTGTAAACTGTGAAATCTTATGTTTTCTTTGAGGGTGTGTTATGTGTACACTTTGTTAGCATGTTTTCCGTTTGTTTGATGTTGGTCATGGCACCCAATTTGTTGTCAGTGATGATTGCTATTTACACCACATACACTTGGTGCCAATTGCACCATACAAGTTCTAAAAGTATTACTAATATGGTTTTGTGTATAATATTTGTCTTGTGCATACTAATTCTTAGAAGTAGAGAGGTATAACATTTATTTTTAAAATATAAATTGTATAGAATAGGAGATGGAGGTAGAAAATTAAGCAAAAAAACATGTCAATTGTCAAACATGTTGGTTATTGATAGAGTTCAAGAATAACCATTCAAACCAAAGGTTTATGCCACATTTAGAAGTAGATTTTTTAAAGAATAAATATATGTTTTAAACACCATATCCAACTTAGTGATTTTTTAAAAAAACTCACCTTGAGATGAAATTATGACACTAATAAATTATATTTAATTTTTTTAAACCATAAATAAAATCGTATTAGTTATTCTTATAAAATTCACCTGAATGTTAATAAGATGATATAGAAAAAGTTTTGGAGATACATGCCTATCTGTTGTAAAATTTTGGTGGGAGAGAACTCTGGGTGTGGCTGCATTGGTGATCATGAAACTAAATCAGGATTGAGATCTTATGAATCTGCCCAAACATCAAAAGTTGCAAGAGGTCCTATGAAGGTTAAAAGACTGAAGAATACATTACAAGTCCTTTCTTGACTTTCAAAGTTCTTGACTAGGTATCTCAAACCAAAAACATTTAAAAAATTTCCATTCTATTTTAAAGACTAGAAGAAGGTTCTAATCCAATTCATATCATAAGATCTTATATACTAGGATTATTAACTATTATATTAGAAGTAGTTCATGAATTTTGACCTCATGGATTGGATGATTGTAGTGTTTGAAGTGAAACGAGAGGACCAATAGAATTTGAATATATTTAGTGTCGATTTTCTGTATTACGCATTGTCTAGAATTTAGACCTTCATGCTGTGCATAACGTTAGTTACTTGTACATCAATTTTAAGAAGTAGAGGACGGGTGTACTATATATCAAAAATTGTGCAAAGTGCGGAAGTTCAAAAATTTCTTATACACATTTTAATTGTATATGATTTGAATTTATTATAAAATGAGAAACTAAAAGGCCAATAAGAAGTTTCATACCATACTGTAGGAATAAGAATAATAACCGAAAATCTTTCAATCCACTCTTTTTAATGTGGAAAATAAGAAGTTTTTTTATGCACTATTCTACAATGTCTGAAAAAAAAATTCCTTGCAATAAAATGAAATCTTTACACTAAAGATAAGAGATGCTTAACCCCTAAAAGGACCAAGACATTTCCCCCTCAAAATCACTCCAAAACTGCCCTTTTCAACACATTCAACACAAAATGATACAAAATATTTTTTCTGAAAATTTAACCGTATGACCTTGTACTAGAGTTGTATGAGAGTGTGTGGTGAAAATTTTGGTAAGGCTAACCGTACAGATTGAAAGATATCAGCATTTGAAGTGAGACATAATCTCTTTCTGAGGTCATACTAAACACCTTCAACAAACTTCGACCACCTTCTATGGCAACTTTTTGCACTGCGGGCGATGAATTTATTATGTTAACTTGAAAAAGATCATGTTAGGCACATGTGCACCAAATTTTAGAAGTAGAAGAGATGTAGAAGATGTCCTAAAAAATCATGCAATGCAACTATGTGCTGAGAATCAACAATACACTTTATATTTTGCATATACCATATCCTTTTCAAATTTTTGAAATTCACAAATCCACACGGTAGATGCAAAGATCTCAATTTCCTTCTTTTAAATGAACAAAACTATAATTTCTATTGAATTTAGAAGTTATTGAAGTTTAGTGACAGTATTTGTGATAGGTCACACTAGACTGCTGCACTATTTGTATATGTAAGTGAAAATAAATTTTAACTTTTGAACTGTAAGTCGGAATTCTACGAAATTTGTGTCTACGCAAAGCTAATCAAAAGTTGTCCATTCAACAAAAAATCTCAGAAAATAATGCCTAGAATTGAGAACGTGGTACCTTACCCAAACTCAAAATGTCCCCCGAGGGGACTTTGGTCCTTTAGGGATTGAACTAAATTCAAAGAAAAATGATCCCATGATATCATATATACATGTATATATGATAGATAGATAGATAGATAGATAGATAGATAGATAGATAGATAGATAGATAGATAGATAGATAGATAGATAGATAGATAGATAGATAGATAGATAGATAGATAGATAGATAGATAGATAGATAGATAGATAGATAGATAGATAGATAGATAGATAGATAGATAGATAGATAGATAGATAGATAGATAGATAGATAGATAGATAGATAGATAGATAGATAGATAGATAGATAGATAGATAGATAGATAGATAGATAGATAGATAGATAGATAGATAGATAGATAGATAGATAGATAGATAGATAGATAGATAGATAGATAGATAGATAGATAGATAGATAGATAGATAGATAGATAGATAGATAGATAGATAGATAGATAGATAGATAGATAGATAGATAGATAGATAGATAGATAGATAGATAGATAGATAGATAGATAGATAGATAGATAGATAGATAGATAGATAGATAGATAGATAGATAGATAGATAGATAGATAGATAGATAGATAGATAGATAGATAGATAGATAGATAGATAGATAGATAGATAGATAGATAGATAGATAGATAGATAGATAGATAGATAGATAGATAGATAGATAGATAGATAGATAGATAGATAGATAGATAGATAGATAGATAGATAGATAGATAGATAGATAGATAGATAGATAGATAGATAGATAGATAGATAGATAGATAGATAGATAGATAGATAGATAGATAGATAGATAGATAGATAGATAGATAGATAGATAGATAGATAGATAGATAGATAGATAGATAGATAGATAGATAGATAGATAGATAGATAGATAGATAGATAGATAGATAGATAGATAGATAGATAGATAGATAGATAGATAGATAGATAGATAGATAGATAGATAGATAGATAGATAGATAGATAGATAGATAGATAGATAGATAGATAGATAGATAGATAGATAGATAGATAGATAGATAGATAGATAGATAGATAGATAGATAGATAGATAGATAGATAGATAGATAGATAGATAGATAGATAGATAGATAGATAGATAGATAGATAGATAGATAGATAGATAGATAGATAGATAGATAGATAGATAGATAGATAGATAGATAGATAGATAGATAGATAGATAGATAGATAGATAGATAGATAGATAGATAGATAGATAGATAGATAGATAGATAGATAGATAGATAGATATAGATAGATAGATATAGATATATATACATATATATCTAGAGAGAGAGAACTTCAATGTTTGTTGTGGGAGTCCAAAACTCCCACTTGGTTGTCACTATCAAAAAAATTAGCTATAATTGAGTTTTTTAGTTTAGATAACCGACAAAGTAGTTAGTATTATGTAGAAGTAGGTTGTATAATAATTAGTGAAAATAGGTGAATGCTTAACTAGTTAATTAGTGATATGGTGGTGATAAAACCGGGCCTTAAAACCACCAAGTTTATGCCCAGAAAAACCTAAAAAGAATGCCCAAAAAGGATCTCCGGGAAAAAGGGATCCCAATCACCACTTGGGCTATGTTAAGTATGCAAAGCTTTGCTTAGAAGGATAGATTAACTGTAGCTTCTTTCTAATTGATTTGGTTTTTTTCTTCTTTTGGTTTAGTACTGTTGGAAACTTAAATTCTTATTTGGAAAGATAAAAGTTCAATATTATATAAGAAAAAGAAGACAAGAAAATAGAAAAATAAATAATAAGGGCTCATAACCCGGGTCGAAGTTGATACCAACCGGGTACCAACCCGAAACAAAGAGGGTATCAATCGGGTACAAGCAAGAGCGGCCGAGCACGAACATGAGGGAGCACGAACCGGCGGAAGCACGAGCGGAGCTGATGAGGAGAGCAACCAAGCACTATCCGGAGGAAGCTTGAGCGAAGCACGTCAGGGAGCTGCCAAGAGAGAACAACCAAGCACTAGCAGCGGAGTTGCTTAGCAGAGCAGTCAAGCACGAACCGGAGGAAGCACGAGTGCAGCTGCTAAGGAGAGCACCCGAGTACGAATAGGAGGGAGCACGAACCGGATGAAGTACGAGCGGAGCACAGGAAGGAGTTGCTGAGGGAGAGCAACCAAGCGAGAGCAGGCAAACAAGAGCAACCAAGCACGAGCAACGGAGCTCCTGAGGACAGCAGCCAAGCATGAGCAGCCGAGCACGAACACGAGCACACGAACACATGAGGGAGAAGCCTAAAATGAAGAAGAAGGATAAGGAGAAAGACTGTGGAAAAAGAATTGAAACATCCTAGGGTTTGGAAGTTGCAAACTAGTGGTGGAGGAGGTTTTAGACATAACGAGGTAGAGATTACCAGGCGTGGAGGCAATGGAAGGAGATTTGCGGCCGCGGCGAGAAGAATTAGAGACTACACCACGATTTCAAGGAAGTTACGAGTGCAACAAGGAGGTGGCAAGAGTTGCGAACAAGGTGATTCTTGCAAATTGATGGATTTTTCTTGTTTGTACAACTTCCTCGTTTGTTAAATCTCTTATCATTTTCCTTTTCCCGAGGTGAATTCCGGTTGCCTTCTTTCCAATCTAGGGAAAAGTCTCCCGGTAGACACTACTTAGACCTCATACGTCCTAGATCTTGAATTATTGTTACTGGTGCGTCTACCTTTGTGTCCCATCATTTGTTTTCTATTATCCCAGCCTCGTAGGAAGTCTTCCTTTATGTTTTCCATATTCTTCCCCCTTTCCTAGGTCTTGCCTAAATTTTCCATCTTTTTTTCCGGTCTCTCCGGTCACCCAGGAAACGCCATTCGAAAATTCTTGTTCTCTTAAGTCATCTCTTTTGCTTGAAGTGGTTAATTGTGATGTTGTTTTGTTAGTTGTGTTACTAGATACGTGAGATGCCTACATCCACGTTAATCTATGAAAGTGTTCCGGAGAAAGTACATCGGTTGTCCGGTATACTTGTGTTTTTTGGGCGAGACCGGAAATTGTGATAAGTTAATAGGGTGATTGGTGAAAGTACAGACACATCCCGGAATTAATCCATTCCGGACAAGATGACTCTACCGGGGACATTGAAGCTTTCCAAGATTGATCCTAACAAATGGGAGGGGACAAAAGCAAGGAGGAGAATTGGATGAAGACCTCACCTGGATAGGCTACATGGGTTTATACGAGAAACGGTGGGTCTTCCAGAAGGGATATGCGGGTACAGAGTTGTTATGTCCCACGACATCCCGAAAGTCTACCGGGCTAATCCTCAGACATGGACCACAAAAGTATGGCATGAGGTGTATTCCTTTCAACAAGAGGAGGGATGGACACCCGAGATCAACCGGGAGTTGTTGGATAAGCACTTATCAAAGTCCTATGACGTATCGGAGTGCTACCAAAGTGATCAATTCACGAACAACAGGTTGAGGAGGGTGGTTGAGTTTTTAAACCCAATCTTCCATTCCAACCGACGTGAAAGAATCACAACGCGGCTAGCCACCACCTTCATACAAGCATTCTTCGAAGATTCCTTCTTAGACTTGGGATTTTTGTTGGAAGAAGTAATTTTGCGAGAGCTCCGGGCAATTCAACAAGGTGGATGTTCCAAGACCTTCTTGACTCCATACCTAATGCATTTTGTATGAGTATTATGATTGTCCAAAACCGGGAGAAAAGAGAGTTTGGGGACAAGGGATGGCTCCCCCAACCTTTCTCCAACATATTGAAATACGATTGGCGTTACCAGCAATCCCATGAGAAGGGTCGTCATCTCAGTCACTCTTGAACGAGGGTAGGTTATCCGGGTCTCACCGGAAAAACCACCACCCCCACCCCGACCATCCAATAATCTCACACTGATAGAGAATATAGCCAAGTTTTCATGGGATGTGACCCGAGATATCAAGTAGATGGACATCGAACTTTTGGAGGCAAGGAGTCTTTAGAGGGCTCTCTGAAAGGTGTTTGGAGTAGAAAATACTAGAGACATTTTGATTCTAGATCGAGAGGACCGAGAACAATTCATCAAGATGAAGAAAAATCTTTGAACATCCTAGAAGGAGCATCTTGACACAAAGATCAAGACACAAGAGACTATAGTGGCACTAACCAAGCTACTTGCTGGACAGACGAGTGCTACTATACCAATGCAAGACCGGAGCCCAACCCAGAAGAAGAGAAGGTTTGTCTATACCAATTCTCTTTTTTCAGAAGATGATGATCCACCCACTCAGTGTCTGATGAGTCAAGAGGATTGTCCATCTTCGAAGAAGTGGGGTGTGAAAGTCTATAAAAAGGAACGGGGTCTCCCCGTCAAATCTTCCGGGAAGGAACCGGTTGAATTTTCATTCTCACTAACGGATTCTTTGGTTGAGTCTTTAATAGCTATGCTTGCAGATCGGGTGGAGACTTTTCATGTATCGGTGGATATCCTCAATATACCGGTGGATACTCTCAATCCACCAGTAGACCTCCCAATTGAGACTTCCAACCTTCCAGTGGATTCTCTTGAGTATGAACCCGTGGATAGTCCCAATATTTCAGTGAATCCTCCCATGGATCAACTGGGAGATAATTCCCCTCTTTCGGATGAATCTTCCGGTTGAGCCTATGTTATATGTTATTGTGGATTTATTCTACCGGTTGATGGGATGTTACTAGGTTGCTAGATTAATGCTAGGATGAGAGTAGTGATGTCAATGGCGCCCCATGGTGCACCCGGTCACTACCACCTGAGTATTTTCTCCGGCTACCTACTTTTGTTAGAGATAGTTTTACTAGTCTCTGACCGGAAGTCTTCCGATTTACCGGTCTAACTGATAATCCGCCGGTGACTAGGCAAGCCTGGATTTTAGGATCTAGATGTCGTTTCCCAACTTTTAGAGATCTAGTTTCTGGAGGGAAGCTAGTAACCATTGTGTACTTAAGGAGCCTTGAGCTCTTAGTTTAAGTACTCTTCTTTTTATTGTTTTGCTTGTGTCTTGCCTTCTTTGCTTGTGTCTTGCCTTCATTGCTTGTGTCTAGAGTTATTGTTGGGCTTGTGTGAGTAGAAAGAGAAGGGGGTTGAGTCCTCCTAGTGGATCTTTGCTAGGATGTACAGAGTGGGGCTTGTTGAGTGTTATGTGGTTGAATGTAAGCTAAGGCTTTTGGAGGGAGTAGGATATTGACTCTAGATGGTGGAGTAAGATCTAAACTCTACTTCGAACCGTAGAACGGTTGGACCGGGAAAAGTTGTTTATCAGATGGGATCCAGGAAGCCCACTCCTATTTATAATAGCATCCTTTGAGTCGGAAGTGTTTGGATTGGTATAGAGGAAGGATGACATCCCCCCTCTTGGTACACCGGAAGAAATTCCGGCTAAGCCTGAGTCTAGAGTATTCCCGGTTTTCTACCATTACAGTAGATGAGATCCCTTGATCCCCGTGGAAGGTTGTCTTGCTTATGTGAGTTACTTAGGATTAGACTATTGTGATTCTTGTATCTTCCTTGTTTGATTCATTGGGTGTGGTTGTAATTGGAACCCAACTTTGCGTGATCGGTTTACCAGGACTAATTTCCGGTAGATTGTGAAGGCCGGTGAACTAGCAACAACCTTTTAACTCTTTCATGGTGTAGAGTTAGGTTGTGGATATTGTGGCCTCTGGACTGTGAGAACGGAGCGCAGTGACTTTCCGGGCACTTAAAAACTTACCAGAAAACTACTCTGACGCTCAATAGAGTTTAACTTAAACACTTGTGGTTACTTGTTACCGATTACTAAGATATCGGGGAAGCCATCCTCCGGGATGTGCTGTGATATTAAGTGTGAATTGTTGTTAAGATTTAAAGAGTTTGATGCACGATAAAAATCCCCGGAAACGATCTGGTAAGGTGGGCTCGCTTAAGGTTAATTTTTGTTAACTTTGAGAATTACAAACCACTAGACTACGACATCTGTGGAAGATTGTAACAAAAAAAAATATTGACCAAGAAACAAGTGTCCAACATATTGCACTTAGGATAACATATATTTTATATTATAAAGTTCCAATGAAGAAAAAATCATGTTTTTATGAAGCTATACCAGATCTTTGTAATTTTTAAAAAAAAATGTCATCAATATTGATATATAAGAACCTACCTGAAAAGGTAAAATTTCCTTGAAGGGCTCAATGTTTCTTAGACATTATTTGTATGTACTAAAAAGGAATGTTTTGGACCCTACCAATAATGCTCAAAGACTTTTATTATTTTAATAAATTCATTATGTGTACTCTCAAATAGTAAGTTTTCTTTCAATAATTATTTAAGACAATCATGTTCATTGATTGTAAAGAAAACTTACATTATATTCATCAGAGGTTGCTCAAGATTTCTAAAAATTTATCTCATAACTCTGAGGATTTAGTTGTCAATGTTATTGCAAAGTTGGATTGGTCAAGGTTTCAAATTTTCAATGTTTATGATTTCAATAGAGACCATATATTAGCAATAATAAATCCAATCATTGAATACCATGACAACTTGATAAACTTCTTTTTTACAAAATGTGCAAGGTTCAAATGACACATGAAATAGGATATTGGAAATTGAAAGAATTTAGAGTCTACTAGAACCTATGGTGGCTTGGCTCAATCGCTTTGACCATAGCATTCCAAAGAGGTGGCCAAGGTTTAGGTTCTAATGTAGATCGGTGGTTATCGTCATGGTCCATCCAACCATGATTAGGGTTGTTGGATAACCTCAAAATGTCCCTAAGAAGAAGTACATATTTGTTTTTAATGTCTTAAGTGATAGGCTTGGGAATCAAAGAATTTACTTTTGAAACGATGAATTAAAGGTTACATGTGCTATTTAGTTCTTGTTGGCTTATTTAATTGCGCTATCTCCTATGTAGGCTTGATTTATGCGGATCCTGAACCCCTTCTCTCTATCTCTACTCTTTTTGGCCAATACAGTGTTAAACTCTAAATGCCCATACATTCATTTGTTGGACTACAAACAAAACCTATGTGTGCTTCATTTTTGTCAACAAACATTATTTTCATCCATCCATTTCTCGACAATTATCATTTTTATTACAACTCAACACAATGTCTTGATTCAAGTATTTTGGCATTTTCTACAATCAGGATTTTGAGCAACAAAGTCAAAAGTATGGCCATCAGGATAATACGTAGTCCCTAAAGGTTGGCTACATTTTTGCACCCAAACTCACTGAAAGCTGCTGGTTTCAATGCATTCAACACAAAATGAAAATAACACAATTTTTCCATATCTAATTGTAGGATCTTGTATTGGGATTGTATCCGTATGTGTGGTAAATTTTTGGTTTTGTTTGACCATACGGATTGAAAGACTATAGGCTTTGAAGTGAGACATAAACTCTTTTTTAGGTCATACTAAACACCTTCAACAAACTTTGACCACCTTCTATGGCAACTATTTGCACTATGGTCCATGATTTTCTCATTTTAACTTAAAAAGGATCAGGTTAGGCACATGTGTGCCAAATTTAGAATTAGAAGAAGGGTAGAAGATGTTCTTAAAATCTCTGCAAAGCAACTATATTATGGGAACTAGCAATACACTTCAATTTTTGCATATATCATATCCTTCTCATATTTTTGAAACTCAAAAATTTGCACAGTATGTTCAAAGATTTCCCTTTTCTTTCCAAGAGAAATTTTCCTTTTTTTTAAATGGACAAAAACTAGAATTTCTATTGAATTTATATTTAATTAAAGTTTTGCTACAATATTTGTTATATGTCACACTAAACTACCGCACCATTTATATATGTTATTGAAAAAAGTTTGTAACTTTCTAACCATAAGTCGGATTTCTACAAAAACTATGTCTACAGGAAGCTATTGAAAAGTCGCCAATTCAGTAAAAAAATCTGAGAAAATCATGCCTGAATTTTGAGATCGCGGGACCTTACCCAAACTCAAAATGCCCTTTGAGGGGGCGTTGGGCCTTGAGGGGTTAAAGTAAAAGGAATGAGCCAGATACAAGGACAGAACTTGATTGGAGAATGAACCATGGTAATTCAGCCCATCTCAACTGCCAATAGCACATTTGCATGAGCCTGTGAGTAAATTCCAACACGAGTGGGTTGGAATTTGCGGCAGTGAATTTGAAAAAATGATCAAATCTTTTTAGTGGTTGAAGAGGGAAGTGAACAACGTGGTGTACCCCAATTCATTTCTCCAGATAAATCCGAATAAAGATATATTTGAGCTTTATCTTTAAAAGGAGACCTTCCACATGCGAATGTACGTGGGGATGATAACTTATTGCATACATGGTCAACCCTGGCAGAAGAAGGAGAGCTGGGATGCCAAGATAGAAGTCCAAAGCGGGCCAAGACAAACGGCTTGGATCATATATGCCACGGTGGGGTCCCATGCTTTGACACATGGGGCATGCATTCTTGTCCAAACCATGTTCACCTAGTCTTCACAACCCATCACTTGCGCTATCCAAGTCTCACACCGTGCACAAGACGATATTTCTCCGCTCCACCATCAATATGCCATGTGCCACTTCTCGGGGCACAGAAGCTTGGCACATCGTTCATTCCAACCTTTTCTCCCCAGTTAAAATTTGGGTTCTGTCCAATCTCCACAATTGGATGGAGCACTGACGTGCACTGTTTGTGTGAGAGGCTCTGTTTGCTCCACCGTCTGGTTGGTCGAAAAAACCTCGCCAATCAAGGTTGAGACGGCCAAGGTGGAATGACCCCTGGTTGGCCCCCAAGGTGATGGGCGGAGATGGATTGCGTCATCCCACTCCTTGTTCCCTTGCCCGTTACCATAACACTATTCAAACCCTAAGTTCTAACAATCACCAATAAAGCCTAAATTCTCAACCTTGTACCCTAAAACCTAAAGTTTGATTCAAGAACCCCGTACCCTATAGTTTGATCCATGAACCTTAAACCTTGAACCATGGTTGCTATGAGAACAAGGAGGGGATGACCCCCACCCAACTCCTTGGAAGGCAACTAGGGGGACATTCTTCCATAGCCGGTCGAACTACCTATCCCACTATCAAGTCGATGCACATAAAAGAACCAAGTGAGTATAGACAACACATTTCTCTCCATGTGTGAAATCTCAATCAACATAAAGTTTGTGACTTCCAAAGTGAAATACTTTGTGTGCATATTTTGTACGCATGGTGCAAAAATGAAATCGTGATTAGAACTCTTCAACTACTTTAGAATATATTTTCAAATTGATTGAATATACTCAAATATTGTAATGAATAATGTATACAAATATGATGTGACATATTATGCAAAATGTTATATTCATGGAAAGTGATTTTGATCTAAAATTTTGATTAAAATTGTCTTTGAGAGATTCTTGATTCTTCTCTCTCATGACATTCACAACTTGCTTTTGTTTGTCTGAGATTTAGAACATCTTAGTACACAATCAAGTAGGTAGGATCTAAAAATTCATCACTATATATATAATGACACCACATGAATATACCAATTTTCTAAAAATAGATTATAAGTGGACATTTGGTCCTTCAGGGGTTCATTGACACATATGTAGATTTCATGAACAACTCGTAGATTCTACTTTGCATAATCTTAATCCTTTTGAATTTTTGTTCCAAGAGCACCTCCAGTTGTCACATCAGTCCGGCCACGGTGGACCTAAGGACCTACAAGGGATGCCCGCCCTGTGATCAGGCAACCGGCCTGCAAGGTGCAATGCTGACAGGGGGTTTGTGCCAAAGATGCCGGACTTGAGTTGCAGCTGGCCAACACCCACCGCCATGTGCCACTGTTTTTTTTACTCCACCAAACCAAACTTAAGGATAAAAATTAGTGCCTATTTCCATCATTTGTTTATTTTTTATGTACTATTCTAGGGTTTCATTGTTTTTTTGTTGCATCATTGATTTTGGGCTTGTGTGATTGGAAAGTTTAAGATGTTATACAACATTATATTTTTGGGCTTCAAGTATATATTTTAAGTGGTGGTGTGTTTTTTGTGGACTTTAAGTAGTTTAAGCTTTATAGTTTTTTTTAAGGCTTCTAATGGCGAGCAATACCATTTTGGAAATCTTATTATTTTTCTAATCTTGGAGTAATATATTTAGAAACTCAATATGTTTTATTTGATTTTGCTCCTGGAACCATGTTTTCCTTTTCTTTCTACTTTAAAAAATAAATTAATACTAGATTTTCCTTGATAAGAGCTTTGTGGAGGGTTTTTTTTTTTTTTTTTTTTTTTGGATTTGTGGTTTGAAAGTTAGTACCACTCAAAGTTAATGGGGACTTCGGGGAGCTCCAAAAATTTTGCTGGAAGTTTTTGTTGTCATTGAGATATTTCATACATATAGACAATATTACCTACTTTGAAGATGTCCAAAAAATTCTTGTCTTTAGTGTAAAAAACCATTTTAACCCAAGTAAAACATTTTCACACAATGTCGGGCTAGGTACCAAAAAAACTTCTTCTTTTCTACATAAAACCTAGAGATCTTTATATTTTTTACTTTTCATTTTTTTGACACCAATATGTGGTAAGAACCTTCTTATTGATGGTTTGGATTATCATTTTTAAACAAATTAAGTTCACAAACAAAAAAAACGTGAATTGCAATTTTTGAACCTCTACTCCTTGCACACTTGTTTTATTTATGCGACACCATCTCTCTACCTTTAAAAATTAGTCTATAAGGAACTAACATCATGCTTAACACAATGTTAATGGATTTCGACCTTGTGTAGTGCAAAAATTTGACATCAAGGGTAGTCAAAGTTTGTTGATTCACTCAATGCACGGAAGAAAATGAATCAGTTTCTTGACTTCAAATGCTATTACCCTCATATTCATGTGGTTGGTTGCAACCAAAAAGTTATGGTAAGCTCATATAAAAATTTATTTTAAGATCTTACAATTGAAAGTCTAAAGTTTTATGTCAAAATTAGATTTCTTTCCACTTTTAGAAAGTGGCAATTTTGGAGTGTTTCTTGAGGAAAAAATGCCTTGGGCCTTTAGGATTTAATATCACATTTTTAAAAATACGCTTGAGATCCAGGGTGTTTTGATAACATAGAAGGTGACATAAAAGATGTTAGAGCATATTAACCTTTGAAACCACATCAAGTAAACGAGAGAAACCACAATTCAACTTTAGTACATCCAACCTCATTATTGTCACCTTCTACATTATCTCAAAACCCTAGACCCTAAGAGTATCCTCAAAAATCAAGATGTTATGGTGGATAACAAAAATTCTAACCTTGATTCCCTAGTAGAAAATTTTCTCAATGTAAAAACGCATTCCATTAACCCTTTAATGCCTTAGTGGACCATGAGGGTCTAAAAGAATCTACGAGCCTAGTAGATTAAGAAAATATCATGTACACAGTGAATACCTTTCCTGGAAATTACCATACTTTATCTGCACCGATTGAAGATCACACAAAGCCGTTCAAAAGCTACCAAAGAGCTCTAAATCAATTCAGAAGAGGTGAGAGATAATGTCCAGTTCTGGAAATAGTTATTTGAGCATGTTAGCAAAATTTACCCAACCAGGGCATCGTAAGCGTTAAAGGGTTAAAGACAAGCAATTATTTTCTGATAATGGAATGTATCCACTCCCTTTATGATTTTCTACAGAATCTATTACTTTATTAGAGTCTCCAATTGTCCAAAGTTTGCTTGTCCTTAACCCTTACAAGACGGAGCCTATGACCGTGACATCAATCCCAATTTCATACTACACTAATTTTTCATTAAATATAAGTGGGAATTTTTTATTTCATTTTTTAAAGATGAGATCACATGTTTTGTATATGTCACACAAACCACAATTTTTTTTGAGAAAATTTGAATTTATTGTGATTTTTTGAAGAAAAAGTGAAGAAAATTTATATCAAAGACAAAGTATGCTAAAAAATCTAAAAATTTCACCAACGGCATACTTTACACGGTCAAAATTTTTGGTGTAAATGAAACTTCCGTGTTCATCTAAAACTAGGAATTGGTCAACCATGGTTATAGGCCCAAAGTTTGAATTGCAATAACTTATTCAATATATGTATTTTTCAAAACTTTCAAATGGAATGGAAACTAGACTTTATGAACTTCATTTCATTGATTGGATTCAAAATAAAAACCCTTAAACGCCGGAGTAGCCAAAAACTAGCTTCTTGGATGACATTTTGAGGATGACTATTATTGTAAATGGTCGTTTTCCATCCAATTCTTTTAGTGGAGAGTTCATTGAATGTGTAAGTAATAGATGCTAATGAAACTTGCCTCATTGAGATAATCATGTTATATCTAAAGAAGAAATAGCTAGTGAAATGGATCTCAATGTAGTGAATTTTAGAAACTTCTCCCTACAACTCTAAATCTGGATTCGAGTCATTAAAAGGATATTTTGAGTCCAATTATTGAAATGAAGTCTAGTTTCCATTCCAATTTTAAAATTTTAAAAATACTTAAAATTGGATAAGTTATTGCAATTTGAACTTTGGGCCTATAACCTATATTCCAATTTTAGCTGAACATGGAAAATTCATTTAAACCACAAGTTTTGTTCCTACGATATACACCTTCGGTATAATCTTCAAAAAAATTCAGCATATTTTGTATTAAACATGAATTTCCTTCACTTTTTCTTCAAAAATGTCACAATAAATTCAAATTTTCCCAATTTTCTTTTGATTTTTTGTGACATAAACAAAACTTGTGATGTCATATCCGAAAATGAAATAAAAAAATTCCACTTATATTTGAAGGAAATTGGGATTGATTCCACGGTCATAAGCTCCGTCCTTTAAGGGTTAAAGGCGGAGTCCTTGGGTCCCAAGCCCGTGATAACAAACGGGTTTGAGTGCGCCACGTGGCATGCAGCCCAGAGCCCTTGCATGCCATGCTTACTTGTCACAACATGTGCCTGCCCAAAATCCGAACCCTAAATCCCAGCAACACCACTTGTGAAGGTAGGGTTCGGTTGAGGTGGGTTGGGATTGTGGGGTTTTTCCTTAGGATTTGGTGAGGTGGGTTGGGATTGTTGGGTTTTCCTTAGGGTTTGGTGAGGTGGGTGGGAATTGTTGGGTTTTTCCTTAGGGTTTGGTGAGGTGGGTTGGGATTGTTGGGTTTTCCTTAGGGTTTGGTGAGGTGGGTGGGAATTGTTGGGTTTTTCCTTAGGGTTTGGTGAGGTGGGTTGGGATTGTTGGGTTTTTTTCTCTTTTGTGTGGAGATGGCGGGCGAGCTGAGAGGATGGTGGAGGCAGAGGAGAGAGGACCTGACTTCTTCGCAGCCAACGCGGGAGGCCCCTTCTTCTTCGTTCTGGATTCCGTCGCCACTGGAGGACAGAGAAGCGCAGAAGACCATCGCTGCTTTACGAGTAGCCAAGGCGAAGCATTGCACCGATGGTACAGGGACTTCCATTTGCTTGTGTTGGTTTTCACTGCCAATCTCTTTTGTGATTCAGTAATCATCTCTGAGTGCGAGGAAAGACCAGTCTACAACAGGGAGCAAATGGCTCTCATGTGTGTTAGTGTCTTCAAGTGTATGTCTAAATTCTTGATGTGAGCTGATTTTTTTTTGACATGTGCAGGGAGATAGATTTAATTTGAGTATGCCTGACATTTTTTATGGAAACTGTCATGAAGTTTAGAGGGATTCTAGAACTCCTTCAGAATGGTAGAATCGTTGTTTGTATACTGTTCGTGTGTACATGTTGAAATTTGAATAAAATTCTGTTAGAGGTATTTTTAGAGTAGGATATTTGTTGAATTGAATCATTGGAGTTCTCAATAGACGATGGCTAAAAGTACTCTGACTCCAGTTTAGAGACCACCGAACTCTTTCACTCCTAAGTGGAGGGTTATAAGTGAAAGAGCACCATCAAGTAACGGCTTTGAGTGTAGCAAAAGCATAACCGGGTTCCCTTGTTGACTTTACAAGGGACTCTGAAAGAAGCATACTTCTGAAGTGAGATGGTGATGTTGTTGCAGAGGGCGTGAAGGCGGGTTTCAAGGCGGCCTCCATTGCATGTGTTGCGAGCGCCGTTCCGACTGTAAGCGCCTTTCCTCTCCCCGGTGAACATGCAAAGGATGAAAAGAAAGCTTCAAGATCTCAAATGCATGGTTGAACAAATCTAAAAGGAGACATTCACTGTTGCATCTGAATCACAACTAAATCTCTTGTGATGAGGAGGCAAATTACAAGGTCTGCTTTGTCATCTAATGCTTGATGGTGAAGCGGACCTCATGATGAATGCCGCGTTTAGATTGGAAGGATGCAAGCTGTTGCAGCCTCACTAACTAGTTGGCTGGTGCTGGTTGTTGTATCTGTCGCCCCAGCTCACCGCCGTCCGAATGGTGCCATGGGTTAAAGCACATCTCAACTACACAGGGCAAGCTCTCGTCATCTCTGCAGGTACCTCCTCGCCCATGGATGGTGTGCCTTTCTTTCCTCTTCCCAACCAGCTCTTGAGCACATTCGCATTGCGTCTGAGTTAGCTGAGAGTCACCCAGAGGTTGAAGAGGTGCTTTCATCATTTTACTGTTATATGTTCACTCTGAAGAGTTCTTAGATGTGGAAGAGTTTGGTGGTCTTCCTTGTCCAGGTAGGAAAAGTAGTTTTGGTAATTGATTTATCATGGATTTTATCCGGTGTTTTCTATTCTTTGAACTGATTTCACATTGTGAATCTCGTTTAGAGTGATGTTTTGTTTGGTGATTACGTTGTTCTCTCTGGTCTGAGGTCGTTTTGTGTGGGTCATGCAGCCACCATAGCGACCTACTTCATTGTGGTAGACCAAACCATTCTTGAGTGCTCTCGCAAGGAATATTGGGATGCTCTTGAGAAGAGGCGATCTGAAGCATCATAGCTGTTCTGAATCAACTACCGTGTACATGGGCATTTGAAGGGCAGTAGACTGTCACTGTTATGGTCTGTAAGTAAGTGATGAAGTTCTGAGGTTTCAAGATTCTGAATACTACAAATAACGTCTTCTATGAAGCCATTTGTAATCAGCATGGTGAAGTTCATTGTGCAACCTTGGGATGTAGTTCCTGACGTATATATGTCTTGGACATCATTGTGCTTTATCTTCTTTAGAGATGCCCAGAGCTCTCTCTCCCTCTCTGAAAACTGTCTTTCCACTGCTCCTGACATTGTTGATAGCCGGTGTTGATCGGAAATCATGTAATTTCAGAGAAATTGATTTCTGCGAATGTTGTTTTCTTCTGAGAACTTTGAAGAAATTAACACTAGAATGACCATTTATTCTTTGAGGGACTTTTGACACTCGTGGTAGGGTTCCATTTTGAACACAAATATTGGAATTCTTTTATGAAGATGCAACATAGGAGTAGCTTTGTGGGATTGATTTTTTTTTTTTTACATTGGACCTCTTGGAGAATAGATATGCTATTCTAAGTGGAATTTAGTTGCAATTCCAAATTCTTTGTTGCAACCTTTTACTAACCCCAAAAGGACCAAGACATTTTAGAGGATCTCTCATTGATAAAAATCTGTCACAGTGAACTCTTTGAGAATGTTACTATAGATGATGGAAAATAATAAAAAGTTGATACACTTTGACCGCACAGATTGAAAGATTATTGTGTTTGAAGTCAAGAAAATGGTTCATTTTCTTCCTTCAAGCTTTGAGTGGATCATCAGACTTTGACTGCATTTGATATAAATATTTTGCACTACACAAGGTCTAAATCTTTTATCATTGTGTTGAGCATGATATTAGTTTTGTATACAACAATTTTTAAAGGTAGAGAAGGGGTGTAGCACATTCAATACAAGTGTGCAAGGAGTGGAGGTTCAAAAATTGTCAATTCATGATTTATTTTTTTGAGAATTTAATATGTTTTAGAATGATAATCTAAATGGTCAGTAAGAATGTCTACTCCACGTATTGTTGTAGAAAAAATAAAAAGTGAAGAATATGAAGATCTCTAGGTTTTATGTAGAAATGATTAAGTTTTTTTCCGCGCTTGTCCAAAGTGTGTAAAAACGTTTGACTTAAGTTAAAAAAAATTTTACTCTAATGACAAGAATTTTCTTTTTTGACATCTTTAAAGAAGGTAATATTCTCTACATGAATGGAAAATCTCAATGTCGATAGAGACTTCTAGCAAAATTTTGGAGGTCCCCGGAGTCCCCATTTCTAACTTTGAGTGGTACTAATTTTCAAACCATAAATCCTAAAATATTAATAAAAATATCTCCATGGAGCTCTTATAAGGGAAAATCTGGTATAAGAGTTTTAAAAAAAAATTTAAAAAATTGAATTTTAGGAACCTGTCCAAAATCCAAAACGTTCGCCCTACGTACACTTGGGCTTTTAGGGGTTAAATCAAAATTATTGTGTAATTTCGTGCCCAACTTTTTTTTTACCCGAAGAGCAGGTGGGCGGAACATTCCTATTTAGGGCACATATTGTACGATTTCCAACCATATCAATTCCAAATCAAAACTTATCAAATGTTTTTACTGTCTTGTATCATCATATCACCGATCAAATGGTGATCAACACCAAGAATGTAACCATATAGCAAATGGTAACCATATAGCAACAAATCAATCCAAATGTAAAAGAAAGGTTTGTTTATGAACTCTGCAGTATCGAAACATTACGAATTCAATTACATGGTACTTATAACCAAAAAGCATTCAATCACCATATAGTTCTTACAATGACAAACCAATCCAAGTTAGAAGGCAAGTTTATCTAAAGCAAGATATACAATAACAAAAGATGAATGGATAGCCAAAAATACTCTTCAACCCTTGAATGTTGGTGTAGTATAGGGTGAAAATTCTAGAGGTAAAGGACCTCACATGACTCCATAAATACAACCAAAACAAAGTTAGGATCATGTTTAGAGGAGGTGTCTAGAGCCCTTTACAGCCTGTTATCACAATCACAAGAGAAATCATACTCTACACCATGTATGCAATCAAATCAAGGGAAGAAGTCTATTCATTAAAAAATAAAGGCCTAACTTGAAGTTCCACCAGATTCAGCCATATATAACCTATCTCAAATAGTAACTCCACCACCACAAACCTAAAAGCCACTTCTTGCACATGTAGCAAACAAGAAGTACTTGCAAAGAAGACAAGTAAGTAGTGCATATGGCAAAGACCACCTTAGTTTTATATCCAAAGAAAAGCTCCAAAAATTTCAATTATTTGGACGGCCTAGCTAGTCCAATTAGAACAACTTGGCTTGTCCAATTCTTAAAATAAACAACATGGCTAATCTAATCTATAAGTGAAGAGCCTTGTTAGTCCAATCAAGTTTAGACCTTTAGATGATAGCAACCTTAGAAAAAGTGGTCATAAATTAATTACTTTAAAGTTCAAGTTGACTTTCATTCTATAGTAAAGTCAAAGAGTAAGAACCAAACTAGGAGTAACTATGTAAAACATGTGTGTGGATTTCACTAATTCACACTTAAGTAGATAATAAACTATGTAGGTAATAGCTTGTAAAGACTTGCTATAGTGAGCAACTTCTTGTTACAAACTTAAATAATTATAGTATACAATATTTATCTTTAATTTTTGGTAGTAAGAAAAATTTCATAGAAACTACTAAATTCTAAATGTAGGTGCATTAGTCACCCAATACTTTAGGAAACAAAAAAAAGACAAAAACAAAAGAACAAAAAAACCAAAACAAACAATGGTATAATATACCACTATACATTGTATAAATTTTATGGTACTATATTCTACCTTGTCTTAGGTCATTTGAATGCCAAAATTACAAGTAGTGGAGGGATTTAGGATAGAGAGAAGATTTGTGCAATATTTAGGAATATTGAATGCAACCATCTCATGAGCTTAGCAATTTTAATTTTTTAATCTATAAATATATTAGTTTGGTCTAAAATCTAGATGGTAGAAAAAATCATCATGATTCTTCTAGTAGAGGAAAAAAGATATGAAAAACATATGAGATTTGTATCTTCTATGCGTTGTCTTTTTGAACCATTAAAGATTGCCAAGAACTTTCCTTTACTACTGCCCGCCTCAAAAAATTGCACTATATAGCTCTATAATAGTATTATTCACCTCTAGAATACCCTACCCCCCAAAGTCAAGCTTTTAAAGTTTTCGAGCACCATCATTTTTTCCTTGTAAATCCAAAAAAAAAATTCCCACAAAACTTTTTAAAATGCATGTTCTCAATCAATTTTTTAAAATGAGCTTTCAAATAAAAAAAT
Organism: Bryoerythrophyllum caledonicum; assembly: GCA_963971425.1. Lineage (NCBI taxonomy): Eukaryota > Viridiplantae > Streptophyta > Bryopsida > Pottiales > Pottiaceae > Bryoerythrophyllum > Bryoerythrophyllum caledonicum. The sequence continues at coordinate 2,750,043 of OZ020516.1, read as the reverse complement.
TTAGGAAGTTGCCCAAACTCTCAAATGTCTCACGTAGGTTAAAATATCCTTTAGAATAAAAAAGGATCTAACTTCAAAATGTAAGCTATACCTATGTTTAATTGTTTGATTTTTTTATTGAAACAAAATTGAGCTCTCATAAAAATAAAAATGAGTATTTGTGGTATTAAAACCTTTGCTCCTTACTTCACCTCTCTTCTACCTCTACGACTTTTGGTATAAAGAAAATAACACCATATTTATCATAATGGTGAGAAATTTAGACCTTGTAGTAAAGTCATGCCAAAACAAGAAAAAGTGGTCAAAACTTGGTGCAAGGCAACTAAAAAGCATTTTAGCTCCCTTTTCACGGCAAACTAAAACGAGTATTACCATTTCTTATGGTTATGCAATGCAATACAAAGTTCTCCGCACGTATTCTTCACTATTCATGAGTTATCTTGATGTTTCCCATTTCTACTCTTGTATTCCGCCAAGCCAAGACAAGACAAGTCACACTATTTATGTCTTGCACATACATAACATACTACAATATAAGACCAAACAAAAAACAAAAAGGAGGTCAGAGGTTGTCTTTAAAAACAATTCATGTGTAGCACAAACATTTCACACCATGAGAAGTCAAAGTAAGCTAATCTTTTTGATTCAAGAGTAATTCAAAGCCGCTAGTTCTTTGCTTCATACAGTGTAGTACATTCTTCCAATCCATACTACTAAAATTCATCAAATTTCAAGAGTACAATAGTTTTCCAGCCTTGATTAATGATCCTACGGTTGAGAATGAAAAATCGAGTTTTTTTTTTTTTTTTTCTCTTTAAACTTGAGTAACAAGTTGAAGACTTTTTAGTGAGAAGAATCAAGGAACTTTAGAGATTAAGAAAACTTGGTGAAGAGTGAATGGATTTGAAATGAAATAAGGTATTGTATCATACACCCTTGGATGGTTCTTTGGTATTAATAAAATTAACCCTTTGGCTCCCACTTCATGTCATGCAAAATCAAGAGATGTGCTGATTTTTTCTTTGAATAAAATTTCATGGAAATTTAAAGCAAAATTTCAGTATCCAACATTACGAAATTGAACTCAAACCATAACTTGAACTTTGGAGAAAATGTGCACAACATTCAAGAGTTGGTGGAATAGATTACAGTGTTTAAAGTTTGGATGAGGCAAAGAAATAGTGAGTTCTAACCATTGTTCCCATTATAGATCATTAAACTGAGTCCTAAATAGCTCTTTATCAACTCAAAGCGAAGAAAGGCGGCAAAGATTCATGACCTCCCCGTCTTCCTTCTCAAAGGTGGCCAAAACTAGTTCTAACTTGAGTTTAGAGGCCACCAAGCTCTTCCATTGGTATAATAGCTATTCAGAGTGAGGTAAAGAGTAGTATTGTAAATCAAAAGAGGAAGTGCCCTATTGAAACTCTGGGTGACATTCCAAACAACTCCAAAAGACTAGCAAAAATGATGAGGCCAGTCACGCACCTGGCTCTTCGTTGATACAAAGTTGATGTTTTCTGCAACACAAAGCTTATGCATTGTGGGGTGATGTTTTAGAACATTCGGCATAGGTCCGGGTTAGTTTTGATGTCCCCTCCTTGGAGCAGTAAGAGTTTGCATTGTATACATTTGTTGGTAACTGATATGTTTTGTGGTTTTTTATTTATCTGTGTAGGATATTCTTTGTTGTGGTGTCGTTTTTGATAGTAGGTGTATAGTTTTTTTTATGTGTATTGTAGTGGTTATTTTATTAATTAAGTATTTTGTATTTAAGGAGATGATTGTAGTTGGCAGCCATATGTATTTGTTTGTGTGAGGGTGGGTGTGTAGGTAATTGTATGGAGATATGTTGGAATTTGAAAGTGGGTGGTGATGAGGTTGTGTTATTGGAGTTGTGTTTTTATGTGTTTTAAGTGTCTAAGTGATTGGGTGTTTATATGTGGATATGGATTAGTATGTGTGTGTGTTTGATTATGTCGATGTGCTTGTGTGTATGTGTGTATGTGTGTACATGTGTATTTGTGGATTTATTTTGTGTGTTTATATATGTGTGCGAGTGTGTAGATGTTTGTGTATGTGTCCTTATGTGTTTATGTGTGTGTATGTGTGTGTATGAATGTGAGTGTATATGTAAGTGTCTTTGTTTGCTTATGTGAGTGTATATGTGTGGGTGAAGTATGTGTTTGTATCGGTGTGTATTTGTATGTTCGTTTGTGTGTGATTGTGGGTGTGTCTATGTATGTATGTGTGTGTGTTTTTGTTTTTGTATTTATAAGAATGAATGTATGTGAGTTTGTATGTATATGTATGTATGTATGTATGTCTATATATATAAGTGTATGTATGACTATATATATATATGTGTGTATACATATGTATATGTATGTATTAGTATTAGTATTTGTATGTGTTTTAGTCCATGTATGTAGTATATAGTAATTGTATTGGATACATTGAAAAGTATAGTATTGGTATAACATACTAGTGTACTTGTATAGTATTGGTAACTTATGGTATGAAATATTGTATCTAGTGTTATGGTAAGTATATTTTACTGCGTGGTCTTTGATCTTCACATGTTTGACGGTGTGTCTTCAATTTGTCTTGGTTTGACTCTTCCTTTGATGGCTCTCATGGCTCAATGGTAGCTACCATGGAATTTTGGATCCTTTCCATTTGTGCTACAAGTTCGTCATGTAACATGTCGGGGTATTCTCTATCTCTCTCCTCATCTTCTTGTTGTTTTCTTCCAATGCATCTTTTAGGTCTTTCTTTGTGAAGTTGGTGTTGGTGTTGGTGGAGGTGGGGGTGTCTTGAATTTTGAATGTTGCAACGGTGTTAACCATGGTGGTGTTGATGTCATTGAACCCAAAACTTTCGACATGTTCTTGAGTTGGTGGTTCCACTCCTTCCAAACTCCTCCTATGTGGAGCAAAGTCCACATGGTTTCCTCCAATGTTGATTGTCTTCTTCACAAACTTCCTATACACGATAGGGTTAGCACATTCCACGTTCGCACTCTCGTTATGCCTTTCACCATTCTCTTTATGAAACCATATGTTTTTAGTGTTATAATTACCTAGGACTTTGTATATGGCATTAGTCGTGTCAACAACACTCATAAGAATAGACAAAGGAGATAGGGTGAGAGTGAGGGTGTCCTTTTTTGCCTTTGCTTTGGGTGGCATGCGGCCTCTGGTGAAGGTTTTCTTTGCTTGAAGGACTTCGTGTTGAGTTGTAACGTGGTGGAGTTGAATCTTCGAGGCTTGTTGCGGGGTAGAAGTGGAGATGAGAGCATGGGGATCGCTCACGTCCTTTTGCACTCCGGTGATTTTGAAGTCTGCGCCACGATTGAAGCTATTCTGGAGGATATCCATGAATAGTTGGTGAGCCGGAATACCTATCAATGAGTCACTTCTAATACACACGGAGAGGTTAGTAGAATTAGCCGTATGGTGGTAGGTCTTGCATACTTTACCAATGACCTTGTGGTTGTCTAGCACAAGTATGAAGGGCCTAAGGCCTTTGAGCAACATGAGACTATCTGTATTGGGGTTAAGGAAATGTAGTTTAACTTCTTTTTGACCTTGTCTCTTGACACTATGACATTGAATGTAGATTGGGTCAATTAGACTCGTGCCTAGTTTAATGTCCATTGGTTCTAGTCTTCTAGTTATCATGTTTTATGCATCATCATGCAACACAAGATTGATGGAAGTTCAAAGTAAATTGCAACATGGAAATCCAAGGCCAAACATGTCACCTCGTTGATCTTGATGTCTAGTGGGATTTGGGTGATGTTGTAGTGTTGCTTTAGTGCTCCTTTCCTCTTGCATGGATATAGGAGTTGGGAGATCCGTAGGAATGCTACTCTTGCTTCCATTGCTTCCTCTACTTCGTTGGCTTTGAGACCTCTAGACATCATTTCTTCTATCGTTTCATCGCTTGAAGGTGCTTTCAATCCTTCTTCTATTGCGATGTGCTCTATAGCTTCAAAACTTAACCAAAATTTTAAGTCTTTGGTTAGAGGTAATGGTTTAGTGGTCTTACCTCTGTCGTCTTGCGCGTTTTTTCTCTTCTTGTTGCTCCCAATTTCTTTTGCATTTTTTCTTGAACCTTTCTCTTTTGGGGCTGTTACTTTTTTCACAATCACATCGTCAACTTCCATCTCTTCATCAAATATGATACCTCTTCTACTACTCATGACTAGGTTGTCCTTATGATGTGGTAAAGTTTGAATGGGAGGTTTGAAGGGACTTACCTGGACCCGGGGGAGAAGTCGATGTCGACTTGTGAAGGTTTGATGTAGACTTCAACAAATGCGGTCTGCTCTCCTTTGGCCGCTGTGAATGATGGTGGAGGTTGTCTTTTTCTAATGGGTAGAGAGGTTGGGAGTATAAAAGGGGGCGCTTGGACGTCTTTTGTATTCTCTGCTCTCAGCGAGAGCGCCTCCCTCGCACCTTGGGTCTTCCAGCCAACAATTCTTTGAGAGAGCTTTGCTTGGAGGCTTCTAGACAACATCTTTTTGAGAGAACTTCTCATATCCTCGCCCAGCAACTTTACGAGAGAGCTTCTCGTACCCTCACCTGAGGGTTTTCGGGGTCCTGTTCTCCGAGAGCGTTTCTTTCTGGAATCCTCACCTAGGGGCTTCCAATCTGTTGTATTTCGAGAGAACACCTCTCTCGACCTCGAGGGCTTCCTATTTACAATAGCGGAGAACGTGAGCTTATCTCTGTAGTCGTGGTTTCTCTTGACTGTGTCGGACCTGTGTTGATCGATGGAGAGTTGGCCAAGAGTGAAGCAATGCGTTCGTACCCACGCCCCCTACCGGAAGCATCATTCACAGAGGCCAACTCTCCATCGACCAACTCAGGTGCAGGGCTTGGTGTCCAAGTATTTGGAGTCCAAGTTGTGTAGTCTTGACATCCGGGTTGAGTGTGGGCGTGTATAGTCAAGGCTTATAAAGTCCGAGGGAAGTTTATGTCGTGATCGCATGTGGTTGGGGTTGATGTCTACAGATCTTGCGTGTTTCCTTGACTTCTGTAGTGCTGCGGCTGTGATTTATGTATTGTTGTTGTTGCGTCCAGAACAAGTGTTGTTGTTGTGTCTTGATTGGTTGTCGTAGATGCTCTTTTAAAATGTCTCCGCCTATATTAAATCTCCAGTCGTGACCTTTGTGGTTGACGATACATTCACAAGTAATAAATACTACTTTTGCCTTCCTTCGATCTCTTGTGTTGGCCGTTGTAGTCACTGCTTGAGGTTTGTCCACTTTTTGGTTTGTCTTCTAACATAGTGTGTTTCTACTTGTGCCAATGGAGCTGGATCTGACTTTCTTTGTTGGACTTTGTTTTTTGGATTTGGGGTAGCGTCTGTTGCACAAAGACAAGGAACTAACTCTAGTTGCCTCTTCGTTTTGTGGTGTTATATCTTAGGTCATGATGTTATTGTTTCTCACTCTTATCTTTGAGGGTCAGAGTCTTGGTGTTGTGGCCGAATTGTAAATCTTGGGATACTACAAAGTTAATGAAAAGTAGGAGTATTATGCAATAAGGGACTAAGTGAGGAGTGACCTGGTTTTGTGTGCAATGTTTGCCTTGTGTTGTTCTTAGCTTGTCTTGCTTGATCTTCCTTGCTTGGTGTGATTCGGTCTTTCTGTTCTTGTGTACAACTTTAATATAACTATCTGGACAAGTCTTGCAAGTACACGTGATGATAAAAAGACATGCAAGTACTAAAATGAATGAACAAATGAGGAGAGAAAAGGGTTCATATGTAGCCTGTAAAAGTGGTTGGTCACAGCTAGGCGGCAATGTTGCAATGTTCTTAGCAACAATCTTTACTTGTTGAGCGTGTGGGTTGTGCGAGAGGAGGACTAGTGGAGGTTTTGTGCAGATCTAAGCTTCTTGGTCTAGATCTCGTCAGATAAAGTTGTGAGTGATGTGGTGAACAAGATCTATATACCAACACAAAGTAGCTCTCTTACAAAACGCACTTCTACATAGATCTTGACTCCACGCTCTCGTTCAGCAGCTTGCACCTTCCAGATCTCGATGTTTGAGCCTATTCCAACAACATATTGCTCCTTAGAAAACCCCCCTCCTAGATCTAAGACATACAAGGGCTCCCACCGAGTTCAGCCACTTCTCAATGCTTGCAGTCTCTCACTAGGAGCAAAGTCCCACCTCTCTCCTCACCACAAATCTCGGAGCTCCTTACTCAGCCATTCTTCCAAAAAAAAAACTTACATAGTAAATACAAAGTGTTCCTCTAATACTATCTCGGATCAGCCTATGATTAAAAGTGGAAATGAAATCATTATTTCTATAAAAAAAATCGGACTATTTATGGTCTACATAGTATTTGTGAAAATACCACATTGTGAATGGAAATGTCATAAATAATGTGTTCAAAAATTATTATAATGCCAACTTAAAAGGTTCCATGTTGTGCATAATGGTGCCCAAAGAGGGAGTCCTTAGTAGTATTCATAGGACAAATATTCACATCAACCACTTGGGGTGGAGACATGGTTGATATATTAATCTCATATTGACATGGTTTATATAGTAACCTCATATTTTTTTTATAATGTCAATGCATGGAAACGTGATCTTTTCACAAATATTGCGTTCATTTTGTTCTAAGTTCCAAAGTATAGAAATAAACTTTTTGTAGGCCAAATTGTTTTACTTTGTACCCTTCAACCTCCTATGAAGAGAATGTTCTGCAAAAATAAAATATTGATTGTTTGGTATAAAATATGCCATAACAAGGTACTGCTAATGTGACTTCTTGGAAGAGTGTCTTTGCAATACTTTGAAGACCCTCAATCTCTGGTTTTTCTACATGACATGGTGACATTAACCCTTAAATCTATAAGACCTAATGTCCATTTCTGGATCGTTTCGGCACGATAATCTTGATAGCAAACGCTACGGGCCACCTCCATGAAAATTTTAAACAAGGACATAGTGGTCAAGGAAGATGGGCATAATATTGTATATCAGTGATGAAAATTGTGGATTTGGAGGGTATACTACTTATCCATCAATAAGTTTTTGCAGAAATTTTTGTACTTTGAATAAAAGTGGTTCACATGTGTACTAGGTCAATAGCTTTGCATTGGCATATCATATGGGAAAAAACATTTATTCATAACTATTGATGATTTTTTTACTTTGCCTATTTGATGGTATACAAAAATGTTCCAAACTTATGCAAGTTAAATTGGAAGTTTTGTATGCAATGAGAGAGATTGAAAATCACAAAACAATGAAGTAACTCTTCAAGACAAATTTCAATCAAAATTTACGACCAAAATCATTTTACATGTGTATAAAATACAACATAATGTGTGGCATGGTATTCACTGTATTTTAGTATATTTGATGTATTTTGTGTTGTATTCCTAGCTTTTCCATGAGTTCTGTAACTCCTTATCATGATATGATTTTTGTAGAGTGTTCATGTAATGTGTGTGCAAATTTGTACTAGAAATTTCATGAATTATTCCTTATGGATTTCATGCAAATTGAGATTTAACACCTCCAGAGTCCACATTTGGTCTCGTGGGCTCCAAAGGGTTAAGAAAGAATCACATGTGCACAATTTGATTGAAGGATGGTAGAGAATTATCCTTCACTTGAAACTTGTCAAGTAAGCCCCCATATCTTAAATTGAGTGTTTTAAATTAATTGATTCATCTATTTATGTTAAATTAGAGGAGAAGTTGCCTTTAATGCTTTATTCTTGTCCCATTTCTATCATAAAGCTTCAAGGAGATTCACCATTTAGTGCCCATGGAACCATAACCATAAATGTAGGATCATGTTGATTTTTCTCCAACTGCTATTGCTAGATTTTTAACAAAAAATCAAAATTTAATATCAAACATTACAAATTTGGATTTTGACTCATGATTCTAATTCTGAAGAAAATTTGTACAACAACTAATGGATGATGAAATACATAATGGTATCTCAAGTCATCATATTTAGATAGTAAAATTGTGGATTTTGAAGGGTGTGGTACTTTGCCAATAAATAAAAGCTTACATTAAAATTCATGAATCAAATGGAGGTAGTTTTAAAATGCACTATATTTATAGTTTCACATTGACATGAAATACTCAAAATTAAAAAATTAAAAAATTAATCTAAATAAGATATCATATATATGATTTATAATAATCATAAGAGAGATCAATGATCACCTAACAATGAAGAGTTCTTAGGGTTATGTCTTAGAGTATAATTATTTCTACTTGTATGAAATACTATATGGTATGTACAATCACATTTGTAAATATCTCTTGTATTTGACTATATTTGATGTATTTGAGGAGTTATGTGACTCCAAATCAAAACATCATCTTTACAAAGTATGTGTAATATCTATCCAAATTTAACTACATAGTTAAGGATCTAGTTCCTCATTGACTTCATATATAGTGATATTTAGTTCATGAAGTAACCAAAAGCTGGTGAAATAGGACTAATCCCTTCTGGCATTCACCTACAAATTTTGCAATTTTGAATAATTGCATTATCAACAAGCCATTCTTCCTTCATTCAATTTTGGTTTTTGTGGTAATGATATTAACCCAATCTCGATCCTAAGAATACTTCATTCCGGGGCTCATTCTATTTGGTCATGTCAAGGCACTATGGCCTTGGTGTAGTGGTTTGGGTCATGGCACACCGGTGAGGTGGTTGTGAGTTCAAGTCCTATTGCCGGCGTGGTGCCTACCACCATAGTCCACCCAATTATGGTGGGGGGTCCCAAGGCCTTGTTATATGGGACCTACAAAGCCCTTGGGGGAGATGACATGCTGGTTGTCTCTAAGGCAACTAGTGTAGGGAAGCACTTAGTGTAAAAAAGTGTTTACCCTCGAAAAGGGGGAGTAGTTCTATTACACTAGCTCATGTCCCATGGCCATATGCTTAGTGAAGAGAACGAACAAACACTATATTCATGCCGATCTCCTTCGGAGACCGGAGTTCTTCTTCTTGGTCATGTCTTAAATTGCAAAGAAATTTTCAGTCAATTTTGTAAAATCAATTAAGGTAAGCCCCCCAAAATCGACAATTTTAGGAATGTGCATATATGGAGAGAGGAGATAATTATACTATTATTTTTCAGTGATAGCCAATAGAATTACAATTCCAACCCAAGTGATTTCATATATTTTTTTGATGAAGACCAAATTAGTTATGAATTTCAAACTGTGCAGCCATGTTTAGTGGGTGGCAAGCAATAGGTACCCCGCATAACCAACAACCAAAAGTAAGGGTCTTGACTAATAGCAAACCTCCATTCAGAACTGAGTTGGTGGTAATGCGATGGAAGAGGGTTGGATATACCCCAATTTTATAGGCGTTGGTTATGGGTTTTTGTTGGTTGTGGGGGGGCTTACTTTAATACCACCGTGTTGTTAAAAGAAGACTGAGCTGGAAAAATAATTTACTGAGGAGAATTTGTAAAGTGCCAATAACCAAATGTAAAAGAGAGTGACAAGCGGAAAGACAGCCAGCGATAGAGATCGACGGCCGCAGAGAGGCCGTCGAGGAAGATCGACGGTGGAGGAGGCGGACCCGATAGATGGACGAGTAGACTTGATAGATGGATGACATGACCGATGGATGGATGAATAGAGGAGGGCCTGATGGATGAATGGAAAAGAACTGGCGTGTGGATGGATGAATTTCTCTGTGAATGGATGAACACACTCGCTGTCTTCTTTGCGAGCTCGAGCATGAGAGGGATGGCGATGGAGGTGCCCGTCGCAGCATCCCTCTCCACGCGCTGCCGCAGGCTCTCCGTGCGCACTCGGATTTGTTTCCAGAACTCGTGATTCTCCAAGCGATCGCAGAGCCGTGAGCTATCGCGTGGCGAGGAGATTTGTGACGATGGAGGTGGAGCAGAAGCAGGCGGATCTGGTGCAGCAGTTCGTGTTGCTGGCCGGGAGCGCACGCGGGCGCGCCGCCGTCGAGCTCATCACGCACGCCACCTCGCACCCGCAGCTCTTCGCCTTCTCCGAGCTCCTGTCCTCGCCTCACATCGCCGAGGTGCGATTTAAACCCTCGTTCTGGTCTTAGTCGTCTATCCCATGTTTCGATTGCGTGTCCAGTTCTTTTCCTTTGTTTTCCGCGGGGAGGATTTTGATTGCTGACAAATATTTGGTTTTCTGATTGCTGGTGGATGTTTCGTTTTTTTTTTTTTTTTTTGTTTTTGTTGTTTCAGTTGAAAGGAACGGAGCACTCTGCGGCTTTGGATTTGCTCCGCCTGTTCGCACACGGCACCTGGTCTGACTATAAAAGTAGGTGCCCTTACGCCCTCTGTTGACGATTTTTTTGTTTGATTGGTCCGATTTTAGGGTTTCTGTTTGTCTGACCTAGATTGCTGAGTTTAGGTTTAGGAAGGTTTGGTAATTTTTGGTTTTCTGGCTGCAGATAATGCATCGGTGTTGCCTCAGTTAGACCCGCAACAGAAGCTGAAGTTGAAGCAGCTGACCGTGATGACTTTGGCAGAAACGGCTAAGGTATGTTGATGTTGTAGCTCGAAGATGGTGTAATTTGATGCATCTTTTGGAGGATTCTGTGTTTCAAGCTTTTTGACACGTCATCCGGTGCGCCTTTTAGGTTTTGCCATATGATTTGTTGATGCAGCAACTGGATATATCCAACGTTCGGGAGCTTGAAGACTTGCTTATCAATGACTGCATGTACTCTGTAAGTAACTTACACCCTGTTTGTAGTGGATTTTTTTATTTTTTTCCCCCCCCTTATCGTTTGCCTTCAGTTTTGTTTAGGTGCAGATATCAAGAACCACTCCCTTGTTTCTGATTTGAGAGCTGAGTCTAATTTATTATTTTTGACAGGGCATTGTTAGGGGGAAGCTGGATCAACGACGCCGTTGTTTTGAGGTGGATTGTCTTTCTCTCATGCTATGGTTTTCACCGATGAGTCTTAAAATGTCTATACGTTTCTCCCTGTCTCCTGATAACTCATATTTTTGGGAATAGGTACAATTTGCTGCTGGAAGGGACCTGAGACCAGGCCAGCTGGATAACATGATCGCAACATTAGCAAACTGGTAAATGGCTACTCACAGAGAATTAGCTATTAATTCTATGGTTAAGTTTTTCTGCATTTTCAGCTCGAAAGCTTGCACTCTGCTCATTGGACCGTTTTGCCTTCCCAGGTTGGGCAGTTCGGATAATTTACTGCTTACAATACAAGAAAAGATCAAATGGGCCGACAGTATGAGTGAGCAGGATCGGCGGCACAAGAAGGAAGTTGAAGACAAGGCCGAGGAAATGCGAAAATCCATCAAGGTATGCAACTCCTTGAAAGGATTCGCAACCAATTAAGTTTATATAAATCATGTCCTCAGGAGGGGACATAAAAGTTCGGGGTTACCTACAATGAGTTCCCTACTGGATGCCGGCTCTAATTATCCTAGCAATTAAAATGCATCCAGGTACCAGAAGTTAGTATGCAAGAAAAGCTGCTAGCAGATTGTCTTGAGAAGGTTTATGGACACAGATGCTGACCAAATTGAGGACATTCCAGGAGCTGAGCTGGATATACCATTATTATTTCTTTTTCGTGATGATCGCTTCCTCGTTCTACACTTAGAGGACTTCTTTCCTTTTCTTATCTCCTACATATAGAACAGATGTGAAATTAGTGCCTCTAGAAACAGTAGCAGTGCCAAGATGCTCACACTGTTGGGAGAAGTCGTTGTACACCTCTGTGGTGTGAGCAGGCTGAGATGGAGATGCGAGGACAACAGGATGTGGTCTATTCAGAAGCTGGAGCTCTCGGGGCTCTTGTCATGGATTACGAGGAAGATCGAAGCCGTCCCAAAAGGTAGGTTTTGGTCATGAATTCCATCCAAATTCATTCCTTGAGTATTTTTTACCAATCTCGCAGTGCCTAGGGATTCTTCTTAACAGGAATAGGTTCACTGCCAAGATGCTATTAATGTGGGGACTCTCTTGTGTTCTATTTGCCATCCCAAACTGAGTCTTACCTTTCTTTCAACCTAAACAAATTTACCTCCATCAGGCGATGTTTGTGAAGGCTGAATCGTTATGTGCGGGTCTACTAAGTGGGGTCCAATGGGGGCATGATGGGAACACAGAAGGCGTTAACCGCGCACAGATGTGTACTGCAACGTCTTTTGAGACCTGGCAATTATGCTTGGGGGCTGTTAATGCGCTCTTGGCGCTGTAGAGATCGTCAACAAATTTTGTACCATCTTTTTGCCATCGGAGCTCTCTGTAGTCATGATGCGCAGAAACTTTGACACGGTGAAGCGCTCTTCCCGTGTACCTCTAGGTCTGCAGGACTTACATTAGGCAGGTAGGAACCCCAGCATGCGGGGGATGTGAGTTGCCAGAGATGGCTTCTTGAATCACAAGAATCGAGCCATGTGAGGAGTCTTCCCTTTTCATGAATATAGTGTACACACGCTCTTGGCGTTTGGTCCTCTCAATGTCAGGTCAGCGCTCAGTTATTTGAGCCAATCGCCTGTAAAAGTGTGCAAGCTCTCGTCAGAAGGCGATGTGAATCGTTCTGGGGGTCGGAGTATAATCTAGGATAGGGTGTCGGAGTATAATCTAGATTGCAGGGTTGTCTTGACATCCTCCGGCTTTGTACAATCAGGACTGTCGTTGAACGCTCAGCAGTCTCTTTCCCTGCGAAACTCGGCGCTTTCGTTGCATATCAGAATACCTGCCCACGCTCCTCTAGTACGTCAACACGTCAAGAAGAGAAAGTCGTTGACAAAGGGACAGGCAGAAACAAAGAACAGTTGTGCACCGACGCAAGGTCATTCGCACCACAAGTTCTGTTAATCCTCTTGATCTTGTGTCCACAACAGGTACGATGAATCCCTGAGCGCGCATGCTAACATTTCATCCGTGTACATTGAAACTGTTCATGTGTGCTACCCTAATTGTACCTCCTTTCAATTCGACCGCTGCAAAGAACTTTCGAGCTGTAGAGATTCTGAGAAGTTTCTAGTGATCCGTGTGTAATGGCAATGGGCACGGAGGGGGGACTGGCCTAAGTGAAGACTTTAACCAACGGAAGCAAAGTTGGATGGGCTTATAGAGCAAAAAACTTATCCTCCGCCAACCCGAAGGAATTGGCTTGCCGCACAGGCAGATCCATCATGTCTCTCAAGAATTAGATCCGACTTCGAGGAAATCTCTTCTCTTGTATGCCTAACGTTTTGGGCGATACGAAGCCGGTGGATGGAGGGGGATTAAACGTCAGAAGGTGCCACAGGTGACCACAGTATTCTACATAAATGGTATGGTATCTACCTATATAATAAGCGTCAGTCAGTCAGTCCGCCGCTCCCTAACCCTAACCCTAACCCTAACCCTATCCATAACCATAACCCTAAACCCTAAACCCTAAACCTAAGAAACCTAAGACTTTGCCGGAACATGCGCGCTGTTGTTGGTGAACGCTTTGTGGATTTGGGCAACCATACATTACCAGAGTTGCTCCTGACGCTGGGGGAAGACAGGCTGGAGAAGGTGAAGGATGACATGATCATGTGTCCACGGGCAATGATTGTTGGCAATCACACCTTGAACGGCTTGATCAATGTCGTCTATGGAAGAATTGCTGACGTCGAAACAAATGCGCGTGAGTACTTCAGCGATCGTGCCATCCTTGCCGCACAGAATGACGACGTTTCGTAGATCAACGCACGACATTCCGAGGGCTGCAAATTGCAATCTAAAATATAATACGTCAAACAAATTTTATTATGAAGAGCACTAATAAAAAACCTTCCCCGTCAAAATGACGGATACCAATACTAGTTTGAACATGATAAGGTTCAGGTTCAGGTATTGAAATGACCCTCAAATGAAAGACGTTAGTTAAACAAGATGTCATCTTGCTAAACCTCAATACATTCTTTGAATTCCAGAGTAGAATACGTGCATGTACATACAGTTCCCGACCAACGTTTGAGGGCAATTTGAATAATTTCATTTGCAGTTCCTCAGAAAGAAGCTTCCAGGGCTCTCTCGCTCTCTCAAGAAGTGGGATATACCGTAATTTCACTATGTAATCTGTTAAACCAATCAACATGCACAGCACACTCGTCTCTTTCTGCAAGTGAACATGGAATTGATTGCCTGTGCCTAACCCTCTGCTATACAAATTGAATCCTATGTAGATCATTGCCTGCGCCTAACCCTCTGGTATACAAATTGAATTCTATGTGGATGACATATGAAGATACGGAATCCTGAAAAAAAAAGCAGCATCCAGCGAGTTGGGTAGCACATTGTAAGCATCTACATAGGTTGAAAGGGTGGAGACTGCACATTACGTTCAAGCGTCGCCCATTTCTTCGTCTTCAGATCCATCTTCTTCCGTAGCATTGCTTTCGTGGTCAATCTTGAGATCTGCCAGCAACTCCTCAAGCGGCACTGAAGGCGGCTCATCGCCATCATCGCCATCGATCATGGACGCCGTCTCCGATTGCGCTCTGTATTGGGCGTCTCTGTAGAGCGCAATCTTGGCACGCATCTCCGGATCCTCCTCCAGCTCCTCCAAGAACTTCTCGTACTCGCCAACCGCCTTCTCCGGGTCTTGTCGCAGGGCACTGGGGTCAATCTCCATGTCCAGTGCCTTCAACTTCCATGGCCTCGGCTTTCCTCTCCTCCTGGCACGCTTCTCCTCGTAGCTCTTCTTCACGAGAACCACGTCTGGAAGCGCCAAGTTGCGGTACTTCTCCAGCTCTGGGTCGTTCGGATTCGCTCCGTAGACATCGTAACCCAATGCGTAGTCTCCCACGTTCAGGAGATGCCCCAGATGCGTGCGTGCCATGAAGGTGGTGTCATTCTTGCCAAAATCCGCCTTCCTCGCCACTTGGACCTCAGCTAATGAGTAACGCCCAGTGCGAGAGGACACTCCAGGCTGGGTTTCTATGTCTAAAATGATGTACTCCACCAATTGCTTGGCGTGGAGAAGAGGGCGGTATCCTGTTCTCCAGTACTGATTCGCATCCATGTAAGCAGTGCGGAGCGTCTGGGGATCTAGTAACAAGAGAGTATTCGAGACTTGCATGCACAACACCAGAGGGCCGATATTGCCGAGACTTGCTGCCACTTTCATAGGAAGACATATCAGGTCGTCTTTACAGACCGGACAAATCTCCACCGACATGGTGAACCTGTAGTTGTACGTGTTGGACTTGGTGTCATGCGAGACAAGCTGCTTGTCGTGGCGGCTCCGACATGGGACGACGTTTGATAGGAAATCAAGCAGCTTTAATCCGTGGCTCTTGTTGGCGAAGTAGAAGTCCATGCCGTCGTGAATCTGCTTGATGTTCACTGCGGCACCTGCCGCGTTGTGCTTGATGATGAGCTGCTCCAGGAAGAAGAAGGTCCGTTTGTGTTCCACCTTTTGACGCACCTGCACACATGCGATCCACTGATCCGGGTTGGCGGCGACGCGTGAGCACTTCTCACACATGTGATCCTCTACGGTGTAGTCCACCACGTAGGCTTGCTCCAGGATCGCGCCGTTGATAACCTCCTTTTGGATTTTGAGCTTCACTTTTAGCCGCTTCGAGTGAGGCTCCGTCCAGATGAAGCCTGCGTCTACGAGACGGACTTTGTTGATGTTTTTGAGCCGTTTGATGCAAAAGGTGAGGAGCTCCTTCGACTCGAGCTCCGCTTTCACCCACGTCCGCGGTGGTTGCAGGTAGCGACCGCACTCCGGGCAGTAGAGTACGGTGACCAGCTTCTGGAGACCTTCTGTGATGTCCACTTGGGAGCGCAGACAGGTCACGCACATGTTGGCTGCGTTTGGTGCCATCGCCACTCCGCACATGCAACAGAGGACGCGTCCCACTGTGTGGGACACGGTGAACATGTCGGTCGCCATGCCTGCTGCTACTTCAAAACCTGCACACAAGAGCCATGTAGAATCAGCACAAAACTCCCACGTCAAAGCAAGGGCCCAGAAAGAGATGGCTATCAGACACTAAACCACCACAAATTGCATACTCCTATGAAACATGCTCCACATCTAAAACCAATTTACATGTCAAATGTATGGGGCAGTAATAAATTCCGTGGCGTGTTGCTCCAACCAGGAAGCTGATATACTCCACTTTTTCATTTACTATGGCATCATGAAGTTAGTGACCTTAGACCACATAGCTGTGTAAGCAAGGCGTATCTTGATGCGTGAATAAAAGGTATCCTTCGGTAAGAATCCAAAGCTTAAAGCTCTAGAAAAAACTCACGCTGGAAAAACAGAATCTAGACAGAAATGACGTGAAGCACAACATCACGTACCTTGGCCTCCAAGACGTTGCCGAAATTCATCCTCCAATCCCTAAACCCTAATGGAGGATGAATTTCGGCAAAATGCCGAAACCCTAAACCCCATCAAGGCTCACCAATAACCAAAACAAAAGCATCCTTACTCTCTCTCCACCAAAAAACACACCCTACACAAAAAACACGGCCTGACGAAACAACCGCTTCCTAACCATACCGAACTCGCAGCCAAAGACCTAGAAACCCCTCCACCTATCGCATGCATGCCGAACCCTACCCTCGACAATCTCGAAAGCCCAACCTACACTCCAACGGGGTTCTCCGATAAGAGGGCATACCAGGGGCGGAGACGAAGTGGTCGAGTGAGGAAGAATCGCTCTCGAGCAGCAGTTAAGAATGAGGAAGGGGAGACAGAGTGTAGAATGCCGAAGAGAGGGCAGTCTCGGAAATGTTGGTCCTCCTCCTCCTCGATAGTCGTCGTCGTCGTCGTCTGCGCCTCGCGAGGGAGGTGCGAGTGCGGGGGGGAGACAACGGCCTCGAGACACAACCTCTCTGCCAAGACCTAGGGTTTAAGGGAGGATGGATGGATGAATGAATGAGAGAGGGTGAGGGAAGGGCCAGTCCGAAAGAAAACATGATCTCTATGTTTTGGTGGGATGAGCTTCTTCGGGGGGTGGGCCCTCGTCTTATTGGCACCCTCTCATTTTAGGGGTCCGGAGGTTTTTTTTCTAGAATGTTTTTGGTAACCTTGGATCTTGCAGCCCCAAATTACTACGATAGAGCCCCTTTTCTTTAAGTAGGTCCTCCATCCAAAAATAAAATAGGGGCCAAGTTTTATCCCTATACCCCCCTTCCAGATGATTGTGCCCCGGAAATATAAAGATCCAAGTAAATATATTAGAAAAGATGACAAGGCCAAAGGTCGTCACACCCCTCCACAAGCGATGGACCAAGATTCTCCATAACAAAATCAAAAGGCCTGGGGAGGCCATAAAAGTAACAAGCCAAAGGCAGTTCAGAATGAAAGATTCAAAAAGAATCCCGAAAGGAGAAAGAATTAGTAAGATATTTACTATATCAAACACTGCATATAGTGTGGACCAGACTATTTCAAAACACCTACACAAATTTAAGTCGTCCACCTTAGTTCTCAATCCACATCAAATCATGTTCTTCAAAAAAATGGTGCAGGATGTTTCAAAATTGTTGACACAAAATTAATGTAGATTGTGGAGAGGTGGCGGTGAGGGGTGGTGAGGTGGCGGCAAGCAACAAGGTGTGGAAGATATTTGGTAGTGAGTGGCTGTGAGGTGGCAAAGAATGACATGATACATGTTGAAATGTGTCCACATCATTTTTCACCCACGTTACCAATGAATCCACACTACATTCTGTGTTTGGTGTAGTAAACAGGAAATTTGCAAAAAGGAGGCAAATAACCTCAACATCGACAGAGGTAAAAATGATCTACCTCAACTACCGTGTATCCAAAAATATGTCTGTGATTGAAGATCAGCCATATCCTGTAAATCTATTGGTAATCCTAAATCACCAGAAATATCAGCTAAGTGAACCCACTGTCCACTTCATTTGTCGTGTCTTCCAATGTTTCTTCACTTGAACTCTCGAAATTAGCCGTATGGTTAATCACATCACTGTACTCACCAGCATCGATAGAAGTACTAAGTAAACTCAATGTAGAATAATGGACACACTGCGAAACAATGTTATCAGCTGTATTGCCAAAAGAGTTGTCATCTTGTGAGTCTTCTCCAGACGAAATATTTGAAACCGTTTCTTCGTCTGAAAAAAGGAGCATCTGACTTCCAGTAACATCTTCAACCGGTCTTCTGAAAGTTCTGTATCTATTTGCAAGGTCACGGAGTAAAAAAATAATGATTAAGAACTATATACCAATCAAGTCTGTTGTTGTTGATCACCAAGAAAATTCCACCATGATTCCATATCCTTTTAACCCCTAAAGGACCAAGGCAGTTTTACACCAAAAACACTTCAAAATTGTTGGATTCTAGTGCAATGGATAAAGAAGGAAACAAAAACTTTTATTTTTAGTTCTGACCGTAGGATCTCAATAAAGGCTTATTAAGTAATACATGTACAAAATTTCATAAACTTTGACCGCACGGATTGAAAGATTATAGTGTTTGAAGTCAATCAAATGGTTCATTTTCTTCCCTGCGTTTAGTGGATCAGCAGACTTTGACTTCACTTGGTGTCAAAAAATTTCACTACACAAGGTCTAAATCTATTACCATCTTGTTAAGCATGATGTTAGCTCCTTATACACCAATTTTTAGAGGTAGGGACAGGGTGTAGCATATTCAAAACAAGTGTGCAAGGAGTGGAGGCTCGAAATTCGTTAATTCACACTTTAATTTTTTTTGAACTTAATATGTTTTCAATTGATAATCCGAATGGTTGATAAGAAGGTTTACATTACATATTGTTGTGGAAAAAATAAAAAGTGAAAAATATGAAGATCTCTAGGTTTTATGTGGAAAAGAAGAAGTTTTTTTGGTACCTTGCCCGACAATGAGTGACAATGTATGAAAATGTTTGACTTGGGTTGGTATGCTATTTTTCACTAAAGACAAGAACTTTTTTTTGACAACATGAAGGGAAATAATATTACTTGCGAGTACTGAAAATCTCACTTTCAATAGAGTGTCCTATCAAAAGTTTTTGGAGGTGCCCGAGGTGCCCGCCGACCCCATTTAAAATTCAAAACCCTATAACTTTTTCATCAAATATCCAATTTAGGAAAAAATTGTTTTCCCACTAAGCTCTTGGAAATGTCTTTCTATAGTGAAAATTTCAAAGAAGAATGTTGAAAATTGACACCGTAGGAACCTGACCGAACTTTCAAAAAGCCCATTTGGGGACAATGGTCCTTTAGGGGTTAAAGTGAGTCTCATTTGCAACCTGTTTCTTGGACTTCGGATGTCTTGCATTCTGAGTTTATTCTTGCCATGTACCCATGCCAGATTGAACAGTCATTAGCCAAGCTTTGTATAAAGCAATGCCAATGAGAAAGTTCCCATTCCTCAAGTCATAATCACATCTATGCACCATATGCACGATACCATGCATATTTGTAAAATATCCCATGGTTTTTGTGTAGTGTCAGTAGAAGTAAAAGCACCCTCCTGTAAGCTAGTATGTTTTCGAGGAGGAATAATTTGTACTGAAGCGTGTCCACTTGGTCGTCCCAAACCTGTTAAGGTAAAAAAGTCTTTTGGAAGCGCTTCCGAAAGACACATGGAAACTCCATCTCTTCCACGTCGACGTCTGTAGTTTGCGAATGGTAAAACATCTTGCACAGTTAACCATATCATGGTTGCTACCTTTCAAGGGAACCAAGGGTGCCAATGTTTTCCCAAAAATGCTCTCCCGTAGGACTCCAGGTAACCCAATTGTATCATTGTCCATTCAAACGGCGTTTGAGTAGCAATAGAATCCAGGATAATTCTATATCCTTTCATTGTAGTATGCTCATAAAAATGAGTCTCGTTAAGAGATCCCACTTCTTCCACCTCCACTCAGTCGGATCAAAATCTAGATTTCTAACAACTCTAGGACCAACAATCCAGATCATATGTCCAAACAGGGGAGAAAACAGAGGATTGACAGGAAGTATTTATTTCTATCTACCGCGGTTTGAAGTGTGGTTTCTTCTTGTTTTTCTTGGGAACTTCAGTGGCAAATCGATATCGCGCTTCAAGCTTTCCCGAAGGAAAAGTGATTCTGGTGTAATCAAGCATGCATGATCCTCGACAGTAGAGCGTGCATAGTATGTGGCATGAACTGCAACCGATAGAAACTTTGACAGCTCAAGAATTTGCAGCCCATCACCACCACTACTGTACCCATCATACATTTCCTCATGCCCCCTCAGCTTGTGAAATGAATGGCCAATACGGTACATAAGTCACATAATGACCACATACAGTTCCTCTCGGAGGTAGTCATTATAGAACTTATATGACCCTGAAATGCAGGAAGGGTAAAGAAGTTTCGGTCAGTGCATGGTTTTAGATCAGTTGGTTTCAGCTCATTCTACCTTGACGAAAGCAACCTCCTCAGGACTCCACACTCAAGAGGGAAACGTAAGCCAATGAGTACTTCAAAGGGATCAAAACAGTCCTTAAAATCAGGACCAGAGTCACGACTCACATCTGTGATTCAATATGCTATTATACAACACCCATCAAGGTGTCCGGCGGCCATGCGAGGAGGGTGGCCTGCCTTGACTTTCTCCGCGCACGCCCATCGTGCGCACTGCCCATTGTGCCATGTCCCCCATGACCCGGTGCTACACCCAGAAACCGGCACTGCACCCAAATGGAACGGAATTCGCCGTTAGCGTTCATGTCGGACGTCACGATCTAGCCATGGCGCTACCGTTTCTGTGTGTCTCTAACTAAAAGAGACTCTGGTGAAGGAAAGCGAGCTTCATTTCACAACAGGCTATGAGAATCGCCAACAGAGCGAACGGCAACAAAACTAAAATCTGACGACAATATATCCAAACATGCACACACATGGTTCCTCACAGATCACAGTTGGCCATATACCATTGCGCCCACCTAATTCCTGTAATTTTGATGTAACATAGAATCTATCTAGTCTTGCCTAGATTGGCATCGGTTTCCCTCTCCGCCAGGTATAGATCTTCTTCTCAATCCTCCAAAACTCAACATAAATAAATGTGTCATCTAAGTCCAGCTTCATCATAAATCTTATCCACGATCCTTCATCTTTGCGCGTCATAGACTTTCCTATGGCGCGCAAAGATGAAGGATCGTTTTGGAGGTTCGGTGCATTAACATTCAAAATCCATTCTGTATTCCTTGATTTCTATCACGATGTATTGAGCTCTCCCTTCTACCACTACAACATGATACGATTGAGCATGATACGATTGAGCATGATACGATTGAGAATGTACATTCAAACACAACGGATGGAACCCGCTTCCTGCGAATAGTGCACCATTCGACGCGGAAGAATCTGCCCCATAACCGTTCCGAGCATGTTGAGCCTCGTTGCGGACTCTTCGAACACCGCGGGGAGAGAAACTACCTCCATAGACCACGTTTGGACTCTCCCGGTCTCTCCCGGTGTTAAAGGATTAAGGGTTAACAATTGGACAACACGATACTGGTATGATAACCACCGTGAGAAACAAACTTGGAAACGAGTTGTCTGTCTGTAATGAGAAACTACATTCTTGGTATCAAGCAAACCTATCCTTCATTCTCAAAGTCGAGTCATCAAGTCATATTATCCACGTCAGACTATAACTCGAAGTCATCACATATAGCTCCACGATTTCCAACTTGCAAAATGAAATTCGACTCCTATCAGTCCACATGAAAGCTAATTGACAAACTCAATAAATGCTGCTCAGCGATAGAGAACTGCAAGCGTTGAGGAACTAGGGGCACAAACGTTTGATATGGGTAATGCATACAGAACTCCTGAAAACAATGAGGAAATCCACTACTTTCCCACCCTCACGCACCGGCTTGGGTCCCCAAATGCTGTTCACCACGGCAAAGTGAGCTGCTATCTGCTGGATTCCTACGGCCACCAAGGGGTCTACCATTTGCACCTCAAAACTGCAGACACGCAACAACTGTAGAGGGTCAGCCGAGAATTCCGATCAAACCACAAACTAGGCCTTGAACAAATTCACAACACAGATATTGCTATTACACTCTTGATGTTTCTACAAGTGTCAGGGTCAACACAGGTCCTGCACCAGTAGTCACTATACATAACAAGTTATAACAGCTAGTGTGGGTGACACTGTCGAACAAAAGTGTTGAATTTATCTGTGACGCATTTAGAGTTGATTTTAGACGACCCTGCTATGGTACAATACGATACATGAACAAAAACAAGAGTCAGCTCCAGGAATTAGCACTAGAAATCCAAGGCACTCAACGAGCCGTAGACGTATCACCTGTTTAAATGCGGCTGGGGTACATAAACACCCTCACTCTGGCACCCTGAAATGACACGAGAAAAGAGTTCCGATTAATAATCAGCCTGAGTAACGAATGAAATAGTGACGTCTCCAAAACGGAAAGCGTGAACAGACAGCCACCAAGACCAGTGCGCTTCAGAAGCCTAGAATCTCATGATGATTCAAACGTTAAGGCAAAAATTGCAGTGGCCATTGCACCTTCACAAACAGAAGAAAAATCTGTGCATGCTTCTAAAATAGACAGGGGAAGAAGACACTTACGAGGGAAGAGGGGGGAAGGTTAGTCCTGAAGCGAGCGCGAACAACGCCACTGCTACCGTGTGGACGGGCCACCTTGCCCCACACGCAGCGGAACTGCGACCCATTCTTCTTGGTCTTGGCCTTGTAGACGTACGCCAACCTCTTCCCCAGGTACCAGTTTACCTCCTCCGAGGTGTTCACCCCCTCGATCTGGAGGAGTGACGTGCTCGGGTACTGGTTCGACTTGGACCTGCAAAATCACCGCCAGAAAACCCATGAAAAAACTTTACTAGACCCCCAGGATACATGAATCACTTATCACTTCAGCCCCTTTTCCTCAGCAACAAAAGCCATGCAAAACCGCCCGACCACATCATTCACTCATCGTCTCGATACGAAAACAACTCCTCGTCTTAGCCATAAAAAAGAAACACGAAAAAACGATGATCGAAAAAAACACTCATAATCAATTTAGGAAACATCTTTCACTCAGCCAAAAAAGCCATGAAAACAGTGCAGCAAACCCACAGACCACATGAATCACTCATCAGGATATTGTATCCATTCTCATGAAAGAAAGGACTTGTGAATAGCCAATAGTACCACTACCGCACGAATCACGGTATGCCCTAAAATCAACCCTAATTATCAGACAGATCAACGAGCTTGGGAGCCGAAACAAAAGTGTATCAGTGGAGAAAAACTGCGAATTACTCGTCAAGACCTTACCATCACCTCCAAAGCAAAAATCTAAACACGGACATGACTATCACCTCTAGAGAAAAAACCCAAACACGGACATGACCATCACCTCTAAAGCAAAAATCCAAGCATGGACATGACTGTCTCCGAACATAACGTCGAGAGACCCATTTAGGGCAAGCTATTAGGACGAGATCGTACCTTTTGTACCCGAGGATGGTTCCTCGCACGTACAACCTGCCAGAACATGCACCAAATCAGCCAAAAACCACAAGAAGCTACGCAAACTGCGACGCATTCCAAACCCTAATGCCGCCCCCTCCCTCAAAAGACGCGACAGGGCTCATTCGACAACCTGACGCGCTCTCCCTTGCGTTCCACCATGGCTGGAAGGTGCTGAGCTCGCCTCGAGGCGCTGATCCGAAGCTGGCCAAAAGCGAGCGAGCGGGCGGAGGAAGATCCAAAGAGAACTTTGGGTTAGGGTTTGCGCCTCCCATATACTCAGCACCCAAACGACCCCTATGACCGCCCGTCACCCCCATGACCGCGCCCTGATGGTGCCCTTGACCGTGGACCCTCTTGCCTTTCCTCTCCTTTCCTTGGTCTTTGGATGAGGTGATTCGATGTCAAGGATAGTTGAAATTCAGAGACAGTTGAGGTTTTATGATTCTGGTCCAAAATGCAGTTTGGTCTTGGATGAGGTGATTCGGTTTCATGGGTAGTTGAATTTCAGAGGAAGGTGTTGTGTTTTTCAGGGCTTTTGAAGGATTTCGGGGGGCGATCAGGATGCAGCTCCAGTTGCGTGGAGGTGAGTTTCTCCGGGCGAATTTAGGGAGTGGAGAGGTGAAGACGGTGAGGTGGGTGACGGGGAGGCTTTTGAGGGTGTGCGCGGGAGACAACAAGCGGCAGCCGAATTTTATTGACATTGGGGGCGCGTCGCGGGGGGGATGGGATGAGGTGAAGATTGTGCGCACCGCGGAGCCACTGAAGGAGGGGAGGAGTTCGGGGGGGAAGAAGGCTCCGCTGGTGGAGCCGGCTCGCACTCCTGCGGTGAGCTCCCTTTTCTCTTGGATGTGCAACATGTACGTGAGGTGTTGCATCAGGTCATGCTCACCTTTCACATATTCTCTGATCCGTGTGTTGGCTCACTGAATGCACTAGCTTTGGTGACGTATATGTCCTAGTGCATGTTGACTTGCATCCAATGAGCTGTTGCATTGTGGTGATCTCTTTCACATATTCCACTTTCACATGTCACATGTTTATCTGTTTCGCCACTCACATACTTCGCTTGCGTGTTTGCCTCGATGGCATCCTCGCTTATTAGAGTTTTTGCTGACGGAACCCACGTGTTTGGAATGCAGTCTCAAGTAGATGTGAAGCCTGAGCAGCAGAGCCCGATTGTGGAAGCCACTAAGCGAGGGCGCGGCGGCAAGACCGTCACGGTGATCCGGGGGTTGCAGCTTCGAGTGGAGTCTTTAGAGGCGCTTTGCAAGGCCTTGAAAGTGAAAATGGGGTCCGGAGGTGCAGTTAAAGACGGCCAGATTGAGATCCAGGTACGGCTTGTTGTTGTAATCCAGGTACAGATTGAGATCCAGGTACCTGCATTGCTTGTAATGAACTCATCATCTACGCGCCTCGTGTGCATTTTGTTGTGTAGGGTGATCACTCAGCAAAGCTGGTGGAGGAGCTTCTGAACTTGGGCTACAAGGCCAAAAAGTCCGGACGGTGATGAAGGGGTTTGAACTCAGCCTTCTAGGTCTTCCTATTCAAGTATATATAGCCTCGTTGGACTTTGCAATGAGTTGAATATTTGCAATGAACTTATTTGGGGTCACATATATTGTACATGTTACATCTATTTGTTGAACCCACTTGGGTCCTCATGTGCATTATATTGAATGCATGGACCCTTGCACAAGGACTTGATTTGTTCACAGCTTCAACAATGTTGTATAACTCATACATTGCAAGGGATGTTGCAGAATGCGCAAGAAATCAACGCATTTGTTTTCAGACTATGAATTCAGGCGAGCCCATGAGATCATCTTAAAAAGTGGCACGTTTGGGATGTGGTCAGGACGAGACAAGGATTTATTAGGATCAACACCATTGAGGTCAGGAGGAGACAAGGATGGTGTTGCTCCGCCTCTGGATGAGAGTAAGGGGAGCGGTGCTGCACAATTTGGTTGCTGGATTGCATCAACAGAAGTGCAAGCCAGAGGGCCTGCGTCGACTGTGATCGTGGCCACCATGGAGACCGGCAACGCTGCAACGCCGTTGATGGCCGTCTCGTACACTTGTGATCCCAGCGGAGCGCCAGAAGGTCTGAAAAACGCTCCGTTCAGGAAAACGTCTCCCGAAGATGCCCAGTTCCAGGTGTGAGGATCTCCACCGCCGCCATCATGCAACCTCTTGCTCACCTCTCTGTTGACCCCATTCGGCGCCGTGAAGACGTTCCCCTCGCTTACAATTGTGGGCGCCTCGCTGCCGCCAATGGCGTACATCCCCCACCCTTCGTAGAAGTTGTTCAAGACGTGGACGTAGCCGTGACGGACTCTGTTAAAGTGGAAGAATGAGTGCACTGAAAGCAGGTACCGTGCTTGTTTGTAAAGCTATGCAGAATCGCTTTAGCAGAATTGGTACGTACCTTGGCAGGCGCTCGATGAGGCCCGGACCGAAGTGATTGAACGCCACGGTGACGCGCATATCCGTATCAACCACGTCCTGAGGATGCGCGCCCAAGAGCATCACTTTGTCGTGCTTGGTGAAGTAGCTGTTGGAGATTGTCACGCCCGTGGAGCCCATGGTGACGTCCACCAGGCCGTCCGCGGCGTCCGCGAAGTAGCAGTGATCCACCCACACGTCCCTTGACGAGTATACGCTCACAGCATCGCCGTCAGTCTGGCCGCGCCCTCCACTGTGGGATTGCGAGCTTCGGATCTCTGCCGGGCCGGTGGGGACGACGCCATGGAAGTGCACGCCGTGGATGATCACGTTGGAGACGGACTGCAGCGTGAGCCCCGCGCCGCCCGCGATGTGCACATTGCAGCCGCGCCCATCGATGGTCTTGAAGCTGGTCAGGATGAGCTCGTTGCGGAGGCGAATCATCATGTCGTGGGAGAAGATGATCCAGAGCGGCTCGCTTTGGATGGCGGCGTGGCGCAGCGTCCCAGGTGACGGATTCGTGGCGTCCATGTCGCTGGAGTCTGTCACGACGTAGAGTCTGCCGTCCCTCCCTCCGATGGCGTCTCGTCCGGCCCCCAGTGCGCAGTTCGCGAGTGCGGGACGGTTCTGGCGCCACTCTGGATCGCACCGCCAACACTCGTCGATGAGGTTCCCGGATGTGCATCCGCTTGCCATCATCCTCCGGGAGCTATTGCTGCAATTCACCCCCAACGCAACCATACTGAGTGACATCAATCAACGAGAGGCTCCGCACTTACACAAGTCTTTCAACCGGTACGTTTCCGCTGGTCCATTGTGGGTGAGAGATTACCGTGGCGGCTGAGTAGCCAACAATTGCGCAGTGCCGAACGTTCTCCCAGCTTGGCAGGACTGCAAATGCAACACAAAATAGACACATGAGTACTACTCGAGCCATTCCCATGAAACTTCTCTCAGCTATGTAGCCTCACAAATCAAATCAGAAATCAGAAATCGACACTATCTGCTTCCTAGATACAGATGGCTCAGACTTTGTGAATTCCAGCCCCACCTCGATATTTATTCGGAGTCCCTGCCATCAGTGCTGAGGAGTAGGTGAATCCACCATCCCCTCAATGAAACGCCGAAGGAGACATGCAACTGCGTAATAAACTTGAAGGCCATCGCTGTCGATCTCCACCGAGTAATACGTAATTTCACCTGATTCTATCACTCGGAGCTCATTTCTACCAGAAGACTGCCTACCATAAATGCGAGAGACCTAACAGATTCAGCGTACCAAACAGACAGAACGAATGTCATGTAAGAAACGCGGGTAATGGAAAATGCTCTCCAGTATATCATTCTGAACGTAAAATCACATCGCAAATGCAATGGTCCTTGAAAGCAACTGGGTTATCTGGGGATCAAGGTAGGAGAATGCTCCAACTCCGAATCCTCTAGTACTGCGAGTTGACGAGGATGCAGCATGGATGATTAGGTTCTAGTATTGGCCGGGGATGACGACGTCGTCGTCGGAGTCGGAGATGGCGCACTTACCGTCCTCGCAGGAGGCCTTGGCGTTGTGGGGCGAAGGCGAAGGTGTGCGACCACAACACACACGACCACCTACCCAGTGAATACCACACAACATCGTCACAACTGCTCACAACCCTGCAGATCAGACTATTGCACTAAAGATGGCTTTTAGTGTAATGGTACAAATAGTGTAATTACCCTAGTACACTATTTGTTAACAAGTTGGCAATTAGTGTTAGCCACCATTGTCATTAATATTATCCCTCAATTGTCCACCTACCCTAGTACCCATAGTATTTGTCCCCAATCAACCACCTACCCTAGCACAAAAAATTGTTTACAAGTTGATAAATAGTGTTAGCCCCCAATCAACCGCCTACCCGCCGCCATGCATTTATTCTCCTCGTCTCATCCTCAACCTCATCTCCTTAGCCTCCCATTCCCAACTATTTCAATTCACATCTCTTGCATTCCTTGAAAATTTTAATGAATATCTAATGAATATCTAATGAATATCTAATGAATTTAGATATGTATATTTATATATTTAACAAAAATTTAATGAATGTTAAAAGAATGTTTAAAGAATAATTCATGTTTATTTTTATATTTAAAGAATATTCAAAGTATATTTAAATAATATTTGTATATTTTGTATATTTGTATGTTTAAAGAATATTTAGTGTACATTTGTATATTTAAAGAATATTCAAAGTATAGTTAAAGTATATTTGTATATTTAAAGAACATTTAAAGAATACTTACATAATATTTAATAAATCTTTAGAGTTTTAGATGTATATTTTATGAGGATTTCATGTATATTTGTATATTTAATGAATATTTAATGAATATTTAATGAATATTTAATGTATTTTTTATGAATTTTTAGTGAATGTTTATTGCATATTTAGTGAATACTTAATGCATATTTTATGCATGTTTAATGAATATCTAAGGAGTGTTTAATGTATATATCTATATATATTGTATATTTATGTTTTTTTCCTTTTCCAATATTCCTTAATTTTCTCACTTTCCTTCCAAATCTAAGTTCTTATTTTTCCAATCTTGTACTTGTAGTTTCATTTTCCCTCCACATGTATATTCTTCTTCATCCAATTTTTGGGATTTTCCTTTTGTTTCATATCTACGTTCTATTTTTCCAAATATTACTCTAGAAAATTCTTGTTTTTCTACATGCACTCAAAATCTTCTTTACTTTGATGCTCAAAATGTACACATAATCATTTTCTAGGTTTCATACACTAAATGTTCACAAGTAAAAAACCTCGTGTTCCACTATTTACTACAATTGACATTTAGTGTAGTAGTTGACATTTAGTGTATGGTTTGTCACTACACTAATCATTAACTTTACAATTAGTGTTTGGATTTGTATTTAGTGTCCACTACACTAAAAGCCATATTTAGTGTAATCAATCCAGTCTTGTGTACCCAGGGCGTTGAGGTACTCATTTGCCCAGAATGTTCCCTGGACCTGGATAAAATTATTGTTCCCACAATGTTCAGTCTGTCGGTTGGACAAATGTGGTCACCCAAGTCCCAATCCGGGATTCCATGGACCAGATGGAGGTCAAAAGCCACCCCTACCACACTCTTGTGCATTTGCTTATAGTCAGTGGGTTGAGGTACTCGTTTGTACAAAGTGAACATTGTGGGAATAAGAATATTTACCAGAAGGGTGAAATTGCACTTACCAAATGAATGCATAGTTGTGCGGTAGTTAATGCAAGTTTTGCTCTATAATTAATATGAACTCCCTCTGCGAGGGTATCACAACATGATATTACATTAGGGTATCACATTGTAGTATCATTGCAGGATGTCGCAGGAGGGTATCGTAATAGGGTATCGCAGAAGGGTATTGTAGTTAGGTATCTCAGTAGGAGATTGCAACAGCCAAAGGGTATTGTTCCAGTCTGAGGGTGGGTTTATACTTGGGGCCAGATTGAAGACCGGCCGGAACTCTCCAAGTTTCAACCAATAGGATCTTTCAATCTCTCAAAATCCAACCCAAGAGCTTTATATTTGGGGCCGGCCGGAACCACATTTCATCCTACGTGTCGCCTTAGGTGGCATGGTTTTGGCGCCAAACCATCCGGCCCCAAGGAAGCAATTGGGACGAGGTTTGGGGTGGCCCAAACTCCCATCTAGGGCCGGATTCGGTTCCTCCGTTGGATCCTTCAAATCGCAACCGTCAATTAATTTAAAAAATCATTTTTTATTTTATTTTATATTTTATATTTTGAAAAAAACAAATTGAAAAAAAAATTATTTCGATTTTTTTTAAATCATTATTTTTATTATTTTTTTGAAAAAGTTAAAATACTCCTTCCTTTTGGATATGCACCCAAAAAAAGGGATTTGGCCAAATAAAGTAAATAAAACTCTTTTTCCCAATAGTCAAAATAGGAAGAGGAATTAGAAGTTGCATATATATGAAAAAAAACTCTCTTTTATTTTAGGCCTATAAAAAATTAGAGAAAAGGGAAAAAAATTATGAAAATAGAAAAATTACTCTTATTTATTTATTTATTTATTAATCTAAAATGTAGTAAGTAAAGAATTCATATAAAGTAAATATATGAAACCTATTTTTCTTTAAACTTGGAAAGAAACAAAGACAAAAGCTTGACACATGTGCTTCTATAAATTTTAGTTGAGCCTTATGAAAATCTAAGACACTTAAAATTTGGAAATTTAACTCTAGAATCCGGCCCCAACACTTTACATTGACTAGGGCCAAGATGATGAATTTGAAATCCGGCCCTAGAATCCGGCTTCAATGCTTTACATTATTTGGGGCTGGATGGAAGAATTGGGGCCGGATTGAAGGCTGGATTGAAGGCAAATCCGGCCGGCCTTCCATCCGACCCCACGCCTAATGTAAACCGGCCCTGAGTATATTGTTGCAGCTCAAGGATATTGCTACAGCTGGTAAGGCGTACTTGCCACGTAAGCATGCAGGGTTTGCAGACGCAGGCCGTGGGACCCTTAAACCTAGCTTCTGCTCAAATAAATAGATTAAGTACTTGTGGAGATTAGAGTTTGTAATTCTTAACAGACCAAAATCAAACGAATTTGATAAACAAATCCTACCTGCCCATTAAGTTGGCGATCATAATTCCACACTCTTCTCTTGGCCGACTGATAAATTAAAATGTAAGGGCCACTTCACACTTTGCCCAAGTCAAGTGACCATCCGTCAAAATGAGTGGCCAAACTATGGCGAGAGGCCAAATTTTTTTGCCAAATAAATACGTTAAATAGTATAGATTGAAGGTTTGGCCGGTCCTGGTGTGAAGCCCCAAAAGCCAAGTCCAAAGTCCAAACCCCATATCATTACGCCAAAAAAAATCAGCCAAAAAATTCAGCCTCTTTCATCTAACAATCCAGATCTTGTTAGTTTTTAATGGTTTTATTAAAAGATTCGACGGACTCTCGATTGTAGTTTGGGTCCATTATAATGGGCGGCCCAAGTTTTGCTTGAGAGGCCATTGCTTCGGGGCCAAAACCGCCCAAAAGTGTTGCCATGTAGGACGGCAACCTTCGGAGTTTGGGCACAAGTGTGAAGGCCCAAAGTCCGGACTTTGGCCATTCTAGCAATCTCATTGGTGGAAATCAACAGCCAATCGACTTGGCCACCAAGTGTGAAGAGGCCCTAAGAATTGCAAGAAAATTTCATCTCAATTACAATGTCCTTAACCCCTAAGATACCGTGACAGTTTTAAACCAAAAAACACTTCAAAATTGTTGGATTCTAGTGCAATGAACAAAGAAGGAAACAAAAACTTTGGTTTCTAGTTCTGACCGTAGGATCTCAGTTAGGACTTATTAAGTAATATGATTACAAAATTTCATAAACTTTGACCACATGGATTGAAAGATTATATTGGTTGAAGTCAAGCAAATGGTTCATTTTTTGCCCTGCCTTCAATGGATCAGCAGACTTTGGCTTCACTTGGGGTCAAATTTTTGCACTACACAAGGTCTAAATTTGTTACCATCTTGTTATGCATGATGTTAGTTCCTTAGACACAAATTTTTAGAGGTAGAGGACGGGCATAGCATATTCAAAACAACTGTGCAAGGAGTCGAGGTTCGATATTTGCCAATTCACACCTTAATTTTTTGTGAACTTAATATGTTTTAGATTGATAATCCGAATGGTCAATAAGAAGGTTTACACCACATATTGTTGTGGAAAAAATAAAAAGTGAAAAATATAAAGATATCTAGGTTTTATGTGGAAAAGAAGAAGTTTTTTTGGTAACTTGCCCGACAATGAGTGACAATGTGTGAAAATGTTTGACTTGGATTGGTATGCTATTTTTCACTAAAGACAAGAATTTTTTTTGACAATATGAAGGAAAACAATATTACTTGCAAGTATTGAAAATCTCACATTCAATCGAGTGTCCTAGCAAAAGTTTTTGGAGGTGCCCGAGGTGCCCGCTCTCCCCATTTGATATTCAAAACCCTATAACTTTTTCATCAAATGTCCAATTTAGGAAAAATTGTTTTCCCACTAAAGTCTTGGTAATGCCTTTTTATAATAAAGGTTTCAAAGAGAAATGTTGGAAATTGACACCATAGGAACCTGACCGAACTTTCAAAAAGCCCATTTTTGACACTTGATCCTTTAGGGGTTAATGTCCTTACCTAGGTAGAAGAGGTACAACACATGACCTGTCATTTAAGTAGAACGTTTGCTCCAAATTGAAATTATGAAAATCACAAAAAGAAGTTCAAAAATCTTGCCCATGTTGTTGCCATTGTTTTTCAGTAATAGTAAGAACTCCGGCCTTCAAAGAAGGTCGGCGTGAATAAAGTGTCTGTTCATTCTCTTTACTATATCGATGCCCAGAAGACAAGGATAAGTGGTTGAGAACTACTTCCCCCTTTCAAGGGTAGACACTATGTAAAGTAGTAAGGGTCTATTCGCACTTGGAGGTATGTACTTGCCATTGGTGGTTCCTATTTTCATTTTATCTCAAAACTTGTAGACCTATTCATACTAGTTAACTGTGAGGGGTGGTAGGAATGAAGGCATTCGCTATTTGCATGGTCATTAGCTATTTCCTTCTAACACATTGAAGAGGAGATTCGGGGATGGATCTAAAATTGTGGGAATTGTTTATCCATGCATCATGCACTAAAAACAAAACCCATACTTGACACTTTAAGTTGCTACAGTGTTGGCAAATATCTTAAGGTGACCTTCAAGGCTGAAATTGGTACCTCTCACCTACTTGCGATGATGGTAGATTTTGTTCTACAGAATGTTCATTTTACAAAGATTTAAAAAACACATATATCCCCTCCACTAAATCCAAACCACCGCCTTACCTTTGCTCTACCTCCACTATCCAGCTCATATTTTCATCCTTGCCATGTCAGTTCTACAACTAACACCATATCTGGTGCAAAACCACATTTTCCTAACACCGCCTTAACACCCCATGTACCTCCAGGTGGCAAGGTGTGAATAGACCCTAAGTAACCAAGGGAAGGAAGAGTATTTCCTTTGACATTTAGGGTTGGAGAGAGGGATAAGAGTAATAATTCATTTATTGAGTATAAAAATAAATGACAATGGTGTTTTGGTTTTTTTTTTTTCCTTTATATAAAAGTTGATATAAAAGTTGAAAGACAAAAGATAGCCGAGTGAAACTTTTAAGATAAGTGGGGGTATAGATTTCAGCAATTAAGAGTAGATATATTAAAACCAGTATAACAAAATATGTGTGCCGGGTAACAAACTACATTGTAAATAAGGAGTATCATTGTTTCATTTTTGTAAGGCTAATTATAACAATGAACTAGGTAACTCGGGAATAGAGGAATTGATGTTGATGGGAAAACTAAGGACATTTTAAGGGAGGTGTAAGAATCGTAATGTTCTCTGCATCATGTCTCCGACTTGGGCTGGCAATTGGTCTTCTGATAACTCTTTTGGATGTCCAAAAAGCCAGCGATTGTGGCCCCAATGTGTTGGCCCCTCTTGTGGTGGTATCGGGTTGGCGATGAGGCCCCAAAGTTGGTCGTGATTGGGTCCTTTATATGTGGCTTCAAAGTAACAGATTGGTCCTTCAGCTTCAGTCCTCCCTATCCAAAGAAATTGGCCCAATACTCGTGCTTGACTGTGAATGAGATCTCCAATAAATCGTACTTGATCTCTATTGGTTGCAGAAGGCTCAGGTCTCTCTGGTACGCAAGTGGGTAAAGAAGGATAGATCGAAGGTCCTGGACAGAGAGGGGCTCTACCAGGACAACCAAAGTTTGAAGGGCCATTGAGTCTTGGTCGTTGAGAAGGGGGTTCTAAAACTAAGTCAGTAAGAAGTGGACATATGCGGTGTCGACTCTGAGGAGAGGGTGGTTGTGTGAGAGGAAGGTTGTGATTTGGGAGATCAAAAAATGAAAGCTCTTGCTCGGTGTGTATAGTTTGAGATTCGAACATCCATTGGGGATTTGTTTCGACAGAAGGATTCGTATTGACATCTGAAGGGTTATCAGAACCTGTGGAACGATACTAGATAGTGTTCGACATGGTGGTATTGGACGTACTAGATGATGGTTGCTACTTGTGTGGCTGTAAGTAGAGATGGTTAAGGATTTCAGAGGTGTCGGTTTTATATGGGGTTGTGGGTGGCAAGAGAGATATTTTAGTCTGCACGCGATTCAATCCTCGTGTCAGAGTGATACATATGTCAATATATATGTGGACCGTTTATCTTTTGGGCATGATTGGTGTGACGGTGGATTTGTTTGTATGTTTACAGGTGATAAGCATGAATCTTGTGTTAGGTATTTTAGTCATAACTTAGTTGTCAAGTGGGCCGTTTCTGTGATGTGTTTTAAAATTATGAGAGTTTGTCGTTTGGTGGAATATTGGTAAGATAGTATCTACTACTATGATGGTGTTTTGGAGGATGCAATATAAATGACTATGGAGGGTCGTGTATTGTGGGTATTGGTTGGTTATTTTCAATGCGTCTTTTGTGTAATAATATAGACATGGCATGGTGGGTGGCAATGTTATTAATATTTTTAAATGTGTGTTTAATGTTGGTGATGGGAAGTTCAAATCTATCGGCAAGAATTGTTATCGGTGGGTTATGTGATGTGGCTCGAGCCCCAGCTGTAAGTTGTAACAATGATGATGAGGTCGACTTTCCAACCATGGCTTATTATATTATCAAGTAGTGGTTGATACTTAATGGTTTTGTTTAGAATTGTTTGAGTTGAGAATTGATCATTACAATATGCAAATTCAATAAATTGTATTGTTAAATTTGGATTTATATTGGTGGGAGGAGTGTCGTTTAGTTGGAGGCCTCGAACACATAGTATGTCAGTCCAAAATCGAGCGTTACATTGGCAGCGGCGAAGGAGGCATGTACAGTAGGGTGACATTCAAATTGGCGTTTGGGCAATTCCAGGGATGGTGTCCCACACTGCTGCCAACTTTGACGCCCTCCACAGGGCTAAAAAATTGTTCTTTTATCCTGAAATTTTGGGAACAATATCACCTCTATGTTAAAAACATGCATACCAAATTTCAAGTCCAGAGGACTTATAAAACAAAAGATATTAAAAATTAACCACCATGGGGTAGCTATGAGAAAAGTTTCTCAACCGCCAACTTTGACACCATCCCAAGGATTGAGGAAATTTTTTTTGCCCATGGAATTTTTGGAGTGAAAACACCTTTATGTTGATTACATGTGTGGAAATTTTCAAGTCCAAAAAATGCACAAAAAAAATCACATCCCAAATCTACCAACATGTGTAATTGTGAGAAAAAAAGGGAAAAACCATTTTACTACTTCCAACTTTGACACCCTCCCTAGGATTGAGGGTTTGTTATTTCAACATGGAAATTTTGACACATGGTAGCCTTTATGTTGATAACATGTGGGAAAATTTTCAAGGCCAAAAAATGTATTCAAAAGAAGATATTCAAAATCTACTAACATGGGGGTTAGTTGTGAGAAAAGTTTCACAGCTGCCCACTTTGACACCCTCCCAAGAATTCAAAAAAATTTATTTGTCCATGAAATTTTGGGTATGAAGTCACCTTCACGTCAAATACAAGTGTGGAAAATTTCAAAATCCAAAAGATTTACACAAAAAAACATATACCAAGTCTACCAACATGTATTGTTGTGACAAACAAAGGGGAAAGTTTACCACTACTTCCAACTTCAACACCCTTCCTAGGATTGAGTTTTTGTTGATACATAATGAAATTTTGGCCACAAGATCATCTCTATATTGGTAACATATGAGATATATTTCAAAGCCAAAAGATGTATATACAAAAAAAAATTATTCCATATCTACCAATGTTTGTAACAATGAGAAACTATATTGAAGAGGCATATTGAGAATGTCAAATTATCTTTGACACCTCGTACTCTTCATTGATTTTATTCATGTGACTAAGCTACCAAACATAAATGCATCTTGAAAAGATCAATGAAATCTACATGTAGAATTGCAGAGTTGTTTTGTGTAGAAGAATCCACTTGTCATAAGGTTTGGTGTGCATTATGCACGTATGACGAGTTTTCTCCTCCAAATATCTGTTGAGCACTATGTAAAGGAAATGTTGTGTGTATTTTGTCATGTGATTTGTAATAGAGTGAATGTTGAGATGGTATTGAGAGTGAATGTTGAGATGGTATTGAGTGGACATATTAGATATGGGCTGAGTGTTGTTGACTGATTGAGTAGACAAATCACATATGGGCTGATCCATTGAGTGGGCATATCACATATGGGCTGATCCATTGAGTGGGCATATCACATATGGGCTGATTTATTGAGTGGATATATATATATTTTTTTGTTGCGTGTTGTTGACTAGTTTACTGAGTGTTGACGAATCACATGTGGCATGAGTATGTCCAAGAGTATTTTTTGGTTCACTCCATTGATGTACATGCCATGGTTATCATCTAATGCACATGCCATGGTTATCACCTAATGCACATGCCAATGTGAGTGTTATGTTGTTGATTGATTTATTTAGTACACATGCCATAAGCTGAGTCCTTTGTGTTTACTGAATTATATAATCCAATTGCCATAGGTTGAGTGTTATATTGATTACTTATTGAAGAGCATTTAGTATTGTATCAACATCATAAAAAATAGTCTATAATGGCAATTTCTGATGAAATCCGTGCTCGCATTGTAGGTTTGAGTGAGGGAGGAAATACAGGAGTTCAAATTGCAGCCATTACTGGAGTTTCTGTTAGAACAGTTCAGAGGTTAGTAAAAACTTTTAAAGAAGATGGAACTTATAAGCGCAAACCTTGCGGTGGAAGTCACGCTAAAAAATTTAGTGAGAGAGATGTGAATAATATTGTGCGTTATGCAAAAACTCATCGTCGTTCCTCGGTCTCAAAGATTACTAATATGTGCCGTACTCAAGTGTGTAGACATACTATTCAAAGGGTATTATATAAAAGTGGTATTTTTAGTCGAATTGCAGTCAAAAAACCTTTCTTGACATCCCATCACATGTCTCAACGGTTAGCTTTTGCTCAGAAGTACCATGGATGGAGTCCAAAAGAGTGGGAGCGTATCGTTTGGACAGATGAATCTACTTTTGAGATTGGAAAAAGTTCTCGGCAAATTCATGTTTGGAGAAGTGCATATGAACGTTATTCATCAAGTTGTATAGTTCCTACTTTTAAAAGTGGACGGACATCTTTGATGATTTGGGGTGCATTTGCTGGAGGACAAAAGTCACAACTTGTCTTTATGCCAAAAACTCAACGTTCTGCTAAAGATTTTGTTGAAGTGGTCTACGATGGCGAATTGATTCATTTCTTGAGTAGACTTCTAGAAGGAGTGCTAATGGAAGATGGTGCACCTGTTCATCGTAGCAAAACATGTGAAGAATGGAGACAAACCCACCAACTCGAAAAGCTCAATTGGCCTGCAAACTCTCCCGATCTCAATCCAATCGAGAATGTCTAGAAGATGCTAAAAGATGTTGTGCAACATGGCAAGGAATGCCCTAGAAACTTAGAAGTGATGAAGGTAGTTCTTGAAAAAGAGTGGAATTTGGTTAGTGGTACAAAGCTCCTTCAACTATGTCATTCTATGCCCTCAAGGTTACAAGCGGTGATTGATGCTAATGGAGGACATACACGTTGGTAGATATGGAATAATTTTTTTTTGTATATACATCTTTTGGCTTTGAAATCTATCTCATATGTTACCAATATAGAGATGATCTTGTGGCCAAAATTTCATTATGTATCAACAAAAACTCAATCCTAGGAAGGGTGTTGAAGTTGGAAGTAGTGGTAAACTTTCCCCTTTGTTTGTCACAACAATACATGTTGGTAGACTTGGTATATGTTTTTTTGTGTAAATCTTTTGGATTTTGAAATTTTCCACACTTGTATTTGACGTGAAGGTGACTTCATACCCAAAATTTCATGGACAAATAATTTTTTTTGAATTCTTGGGAGGGTGTCAAAGTGGGCAGCTGTGAAACTTTTCTCACAACTAACCCCCATGTTAGTAGATTTTGAATATCTTCTTTTGAATACATTTTTTGGCCTTGAAAATTTTCCCACATGTTATCAACATAAAGGCTACCATGTGTCAAAATTTCCATGTTGAAATAACAAACCCTCAATCCTAGGGAGGGTGTCAAAGTTGGAAGTAGTAAAATGGTTTTTCCCTTTTTTTCTCACAATTACACATGTTGGTAGATTTGGGATGTGATTTTTTTTGTGCATTTTTTGGACTTGAAAATTTCCACACATGTAATCAACATAAAGGTGTTTTCACTCCAAAAATTCCATGGGCAAAAAAAATTTCCTCAATCCTTGGGATGGTGTCAAAGTTGGCGGTTGAGAAACTTTTCTCATAGCTACCCCATGGTGGTTAATTTTTAATATCTTTTGTTTTATAAGTCCTCTGGACTTGAAATTTGGTATGCATGTTTTTAACATAGAGGTGATACTGTTCCCAAAATTTCAGGATAAAAGAACAATTTTTTAGCCCTGTGGAGGGCGTCAAAGTTGGCAGCAGTGTGGGACACCATCCCTGGAATTGCCCAAACGCCAATTTGAATGTCACCCTACTGTACATGGAAGAAGCCATGGAGGGATGGTATTTTCCGGTGGGTTATTGTTGTAGGTGCCTGCATTCATAAGGATGTAGCAACGGGATTTATTGGAGGAAATTAACGTTTTTCTAAGTTCCCATACAACTTTGTTATGTCGTTTGGTGATTAGTGCATGGATGTGAGGGTGTTTACAGTTTAACAAAAGATGATGCCATGTGTCAAGATCAGTGGAGTTGCATATAGAGCATGTTATAGTGGGAAATCTGATATGTCCAAAGAATAGTTGTTTTCGGGCGTTTCCCATATATTGGCCAGTTCGGAATTCAATGAGGCAAGTGGTTTGGGCGTCAGTGATGGTTGAATCATTCCAAAAGTTAGTTGAGAGTTTTGTATTGATGTCGGTGTTATTCAACCATTTTTCCATGTTGGAAAATTGTGTTGCTATGATTTCTAAGTTGTCAATTCGATCATATTTTAGTAAATACTTATCTAGAAATTGATACAAGCAAGGAGAATAACTACAAAATACTCAAAAGATCCATCTCAAAATACAGACAACTATATGAAACTAGCCCCAAAAAAATAAATAGAAAAGTTTTTAAAAAATCCAAATCCCCACCATTAGATTGTATCATTGATCAATACAATAATATCCTAACCAGCCCCGAAGACATCGCAAACGAAATATACAACCAACAAACAAAAAATAATAGACCCACAGTACCAACATGCAACCATCAACCACAACATCCAACTGAATGTACATGTGCACTACGCCAATACCCATGGCATGATCTAGACAGTTTTACCCTAAACAAACAAGGCGAACCAGAAACTCCATTACACACATACTTTAATAGAACCATATACAACACATGTCTTCGCAACCTCGGAAATAACAAAGCCCCTGGGCCAGATCGTATACCGAACTCTATACTAGAAAACATGCCCCCAAGATTTCATAAAATGTTATCTCTATTCTTCTCTCAATGCTACAAACAAAAACAAATACCAAACTCATGGAAAACAAGTGCAACAATCTTACTATATAAAAAAGGAGATTCCTCAACTCTATCGAATCATAGACCAATCGCATTAGCCAACACAATATATAAACTCTACACCAATACACTTACCTCAATACTATCCTCATATGGTGAAAAGTTTAAAATCCTACACGATAGTTAAGAATGATTTAGAGCAGAAAGAAGTACCTCTCGACAAATACAAACCATAATAGCAGCACTAGAAGACGCAAGATTCACCAACCAAGACATATAAATTCTATATATTGACTTCAAAAACGCTTTTGGCTTTATAGACCACGCTAGACTTCTAGCAATAATGGCGGATATTGCATACCCAAACGATGCACTTACACTAATTGGTAATATCTACTCTCAATCATCTACTTACTACATTGGGGAGCACTTTGGAAAAACTAAACCCATCCCTATTCATAGAGGAACTATACAAGGAGACACACTTAGCCCATATCTCTTCATTATATTTTTAGAACCGCTTCTTAGATGGCTACAAAGAGGCAAAAATGGATACACTTTTGATACATCACAAGTCACCATAAACTCCGCCGCCTACGCCAATGACCTCGCTGCCATTACTAACAAAATAAAATCATTACAAACACAAATTGATAAAATAGATAGATATTGCAAATGGACCGGTATGGACGTAGGCGTCCAAAAATGCGCTGCTACGGGGTGTCCAAATAAATCCAAAATAAACCCAACCACATTTAAAGCACTAATGCAAGCTTCCAACATCAACTACCGGGGTCAATCAATCCCCATACTACACCAAAATGAAGCATATGTATACCTTGGAACAAACCTTGTTCCCTCTCTAAAATGGAAAATCCAAATCCATACCACAACCACTAAACTCATCAAACAATGCAAAGAATTATCAACATGCCCAGCCACTATGAAACAAAAAATTAAAATGATTGACACCGTAATACGTCCAGGTATAGCATACAACTTTTATGCGGTACCATACTCCATACCGGCTATCAAAAAACTTGATCAAAAGATTACAAGCATACAAAAAACCATTTGCGGAATGCCAAAATGCATGTCAAACGCGTTAACCCAACTACCACATAACTTATTCAGACTAGAAGCCTTCTCCCTCAAAAATGCCTATCTCAGGTGTATAGGAGAACAACTACAAAATGCTCTAAATGATAAAAGAAGGCTTGGAAAAATATATAACGGTCTAACCCATTATGTTCTTGCCCAACACGGCGGGGCCGAACATTTACAAAGAATAAAAAAGACGAATTGCACAAGATCACCAATAACACACACCTTCTTCTTACTAATACACGTAGCAAAAGTCCACTTTAAAAGTTCCATCTCCAACTTTCTTATAGAACCGACCACACTAGAGAAAACTTGGACTCTAGAAACACAAAACCAAAATACACTTAACATACAACTATCTCAAAAATTACTACAAAAACTCCTATCAAAAAACATCCACAAACTAAAACAAATCTCCCTTTCCAATGGAATGCACATCATGAACAATGAAGAGTTTAAAACCTACCACTTCACCCCATCAAAAATTAATTAAAAGTACCTTCAAAATCGCAAGACAACTCTTTTGCCACCCAACATACCCCCTCTCATACAATATTCATACAAATACAAATATATACTCACATATACTTAAAGACTCATTCATCACTATAAACAACGACATCATCCCAAGAAATACCCCCCCACCACCGATACACCCCTCCCACTCCCACCCACATCATCCCCGCCCCCCAATCCACATCCTCAAAAACCCCTCCACATATCCTATTGACAACATCATACATCACGAATATAAGGAAAAAACAGATAATAACCAAATTAAAAACAACTACAACAAATACCTATGTCAATGGAATCACAATAACAACACCTACAACAAATGGCTCCCCCAAAAGAAACCTCTTCCCAGGACACAACCAAAACACCATCACACATAATATCAATAAATTTAACACAATATTATCAAAAAATCCAACACAAGTACTACACCGAAATTATTCAAGCACATCATCCACAAAATCAATCCCAAGACACAAGGTCCGTCACTCCATCCATAATAATCCCCCTACTAAACTTTTACACAACAGAATGTAACCCCGAAAATGACATTCTTACCACATCCAACACAATTAAAATAGACAAAGACCAAGCACACTTATACGAAGAAGATGGACGACACCTCTTTACCATCCCAATCAATAGACTCATATGGTTGTGGAACCAATACAATACTAAACCACAAACCCCTACAAACATTGAACCAATAACCCAACTATTTGAAACCGAAGTCATTTGGCTATACCAAAGATACAAATGTAGAATACCAAAAAATAACCCCCTTAAACACACACAATATACACTACTCACACCTATACTAAAACTCATTAATCTCAACATTCAACATCCAACACTCATACTTCTCCTCCCCCGTTACATGCTCCACCAAACTCAACAAATTCTACTCCCCCTTTTAAAGAGATAAAATATTTGGATCACTAGAGAAAGCTTTTGACTACAAATGGATAGGCAATGGTATAGCTCACCCTCACAATGAAGAAGAAACACATCAAGCACTACACTGGGCCCGCCTCGCGGCCAAACGTGACCCAAACCACACCTCCACCCTAATCATAACCCCCGTCAAAAACTGGTATCAAAACCCTAACCCACACTCGGGCCCTTTTCTTGACTCACACATCATTGTACTATTCAAAGCGGACTCAATAACATATGAAGAACCCACTATCTCACCCGAACAAAAAAAACCTAGGCTTGAACCAGCCACAATACAAATACTATGTGTCCATCACCAAAACAAAACAATGGGAACCTTAGAACAACTCACTACGCTCACATCCATAGCCAAAAGCCTGAACATAAACCGAATACACACAAACATTACCTTGCCCACACCCCCCCAAACACCAGTAAACCGCAGCAAAAAATGGTCTAAACTAGAATACAATAACAACACATTAAACTATTCCATGACAAATCCCCCTCTCCCTAATTACCACACATATACACACCCAAAATATGACCCCATACATAGTTACTACACGGATGGATCCTTCAAAGAACCAGTAGAAAGTACCCCTGGACACTGGTAGAGAGAAAAAGTTGGATTTGGCATATACAATCCCAACAAAGAAATCAAACTAGCCAAAAGACTCCATGGACTTCAAAACATCCTTAGAGCAGAGATGATGGCCATACATAAAACACTCCAAATCATCAATACAAAATATGCCAACGAACCCGCACATATTTTTACGGATTGCATCAATGTCCTATATCTACTAAACACACAAATAACACACCCCACTCTCCACAATAGCCACCCCGACAAAATAACACTCATGTCCATGGTACAAATGCTCTAAAATCAAACACAACCTACTACCTCCATAAAGTTAGAGCCCATGCTAATATAGAAGGAAATGAACAAGCCGATAAACTAGCCAAAGAAGGAAGAGAAAAATCACATAAAAATGCCATAGACCCACATGAGCATGCACATGCCACCCCATACTACTTCCAAAATGAGGATTGGCCTTCCAAAGATGACACCCCGGACAAAGGCCTAGTCCAATTTTTAGGAAAATATCTCAAAAAACAAAACACATACAATGACATGGACATGATCTCATAAAATTTCCCTAACATAGAAAAATGGACTGGCAATAATAACATAGACAATTAATTGTCTACAAATTTTTGGAAAAATCCCACCATTACCGATTCACAAATTACATGCCTTCTCAAATTCCGCACTGGTCAATATATGGGGAATGCCCGTAAACAACTCTTCTTCGGAATAGAACGCTTCCCATCCATAACATGCCCCATATGTACTTCTACAGACCCTGACACATGGCTACATGTCTTACTAAAATGCCAAAACCACCACATACACTCCCTCATCATTAAAAGGCACAACAAAGTAGTATGGGAAATCCGAAAACTAATCACCTCACATAACAAATCCCGATGTTTCATACTCATGAATGCCGGCACTTTCAATAATAACCCACAAGAAAACACAGTTCCACCTTGGCTACTCCCATGTACATGTGCAACCCAACAATGCCACTGTAATGCTAGATTTAAACCCAACATACTTTGTGTAAAAGGCCTACCATACAACAACCCGCCACCCATCCACACTGACCCAAACTATACCATTCAATTTATTGAATTCACGTACTGTAATTACAAATTCTCACCAGAAACAATAGAAAATAAAATAAATAAATATCAACCCCTCATCGAAGACATAAAATACCTCGGATGGAAAATCAACCCCCTCATAGTCATCACGGCTGGTGCCCGCGCCACAATCTATATCCCATCCATGAACACCCTTGAAGATACTTTCAAAATACCCATGGACAAAATTAAACATACCTTCAAAAATATCAACACCATCGCAATCCAACATGCTATGTCCATACTTTTACATAAACAAAAAATAGGGAATAACCAAACCCTCCCAGATCCATATGACACACCATAAAAAGTCCAACTTCCCCATTGCACCACTCATTTCCTCTCCTTCCTCCCTCCCCCCATTCCTTTCGTCTTCTTTGTCTTTTATTTCCTTTTCTTTCTCCCCACTCCCTTGTCTTGATTGTGGTTTTCCTCTGTTATGACTTGGATCTTTACGGTTTCTTGTTACATAGTGTCTACCCTCGAAAGGGGGAAGTAGCTCCATATACTAACTCCTTGCCTGATGGGCACAGTCTTAGTGGTGGTGCAAACAGACACTTTATTCACGCCGGTCTCTCTTCGGGAATCGGCGTTCTTCTTCTATCTAGAAATTGTATTGGTCCATTGTCTGGGGAATTTATCATGTTAGGCCATTGGTCTTGGTGATAATAGTATGGGGTGGGATGTGCGTATTCATGTCGTTTGGAAGCATGTTTATAAGGTTTATTATCGCCTTCTTTGGCTGATTTGTCAGCTTGTTCATTGCCTATTATATTGGAGTGGGCTTTAACTTTAAGTAATATGGTGGGGTGTGTTCTTTTGAAGAGGAGA
The DNA here is from genome assembly GCA_963971425.1 of Bryoerythrophyllum caledonicum. Classification (NCBI taxonomy): domain Eukaryota; kingdom Viridiplantae; phylum Streptophyta; class Bryopsida; order Pottiales; family Pottiaceae; genus Bryoerythrophyllum; species Bryoerythrophyllum caledonicum. Next base: position 2,705,347 of record OZ020516.1, on the reverse strand, counting down.
TGAATTATGGAAGTTAAGAGGGTTTGGTCCGGATGGTTAGTATGAGATGTTGGGTGTTTGATATAGGTATTGAGAAGATAAAGAATATTAAGGCAATCTGTGAAGATATATGCTGGTTCATTTGGGAATTGTTTCAGAATGATTTTCAAAGTTTATGAAGAGCCATCATTTCTGCTCGTAGAATGTTTTGTAGGCCAGGTAATCTTTCGGAGATGTTTAAGTTCTTTTTACAGTCGTGGATACCATATCCGGCAGCTTCGTTTTGCCATATGTCAGGATTGATTTCAATAGGTTTAGTGAAGGATCCATCTGTATAGTAACAATATTCTGGTCTGAATTTTAGAGGAAGGTTTGTGTTATAATATGGGTGAGTATAGAGAGGGTGAGTATTTCTATCATAAAAAGGGGGATAAGGGAGGGTGGACCAAAGTTTATTCTGATTGATTTTGATTTCAAGTGGGGCCGGTGGTGCTGGATTAGTGTAAATGTAGTCAATGCCTAGGGATTGTGTTGTGGTGTGGATTATAGCTAATTGTTCTGTTGTACATATGATATTGTTGCTATGATGTATACATAAGATTTGTAGATTGGATGGTTCAATGTATTTTTTGTTATATGTTTTATTAAGAGTGGGTGTGGTATATGTAATGGTATCGGCATCAAAGAGTGTAATGATGTGTGTATCAAGGAATGGTCCCGTAAATGGTGTAGGGTTTTTGTACCAATTTATGTCTGGTGCAATTATGAGAGTTATATTATATGGGTGTTGTTGTGTGGCTAATCTGGCCCAATGGATGGCTTGTTGGACATCTTGAGTGGTGTGTGGATGTGCAAGTCCTATGCCATGCCATTTGAAATCAAATGCTTTCCCGAGTGAACCAAAAACTTTGTCTCGGACAAAGGGTGAGAAATTTTTGTTTATAGTTGTAGGGCAGGTTATAGGTGATGAGAAGTATGAGTGTTGTATGTCAAATAATTTTGTTAGAGAGTGAAGGATTTCAGTTGGTAAGGTATATTGTGCTGATTTAATGGGGAGTTTGTTGGAGAGTTGAGGTTTGTATCGCTGGTATAGCCATATTATTTCAATTTCAAAGGATTGGATACGTGGAGTGATGTTAATAATATTGTGGTGATTGGTGGTATTGCTTCCATAGCCATTTTAATCATGTAGTGGGTATTGTGGTAAGGTGATATCCATTGTGTTCATAGAGGTGAGCTTTCTCATTTTTGATTATTATTGTGGGTGTGGAGGTGCTAATATCAATTTATGGGTTACATTCTCTGGTAAAGATTGAGAGGAGTGGGATGTTTGTAGGAGGGTGGATATAGCGGGTATCAGTGGTTTGTATGTAGGAATGGTGAGCCGCTATGATATTGGCATAGTTGTTGAATTGTTGTTGTTGGAAGTAATTGATGAGGAGTGAGATGTTGTGGTTAATTACAATTGTGTTATTCCATGGAAATAGATGGCGTTGAGGTTGCCATTTCATATATTGTGTGATGTTGTTGAGTATCCATTGACAGAGAAATGTTTCGTCATGTTTTACAATGTTACTTATGTCGGTGTATTTGTGCGTGCGATGGTCTATTATCTTGAAAATAGGATATGTAGAAGGGTGTTTAAGTATCTGTGAGGGAGGACGTGTGAGATTGATGTTATTGTATAGCAAGGAGGGTTCAGGGGTTGTTGTGGTTGACATTGTAGTATTGTTGTTTGTGGTAATGTATGTGTGCTTTAGCGTACGTGGTGGGTAATGGAGGGTGCATATCATAGGACAATGTTCTGTACATGTGGGTTGGCAGAATAATTGTGTGGCAATGTGAAGTGTTGTTTTGATTAGTTTTGTAGGGGTGTTATAGGAAAGTTTGAAATCTTTGTGGTCCGTTAGATGTGTACCATTAGGTAGAGTAATATGCTAGAGTTTTGTAATGTTATATGTATGTAGTTTTTGGAGTAATTTGTTTGATAGTGCGTTATTTAAGTTGGATAATTGTGCAATTTCAATGTTCCAAATTTGTTCGAGTGGTGATGGCTTTAGTAAAAATTGTTCAAGGGTGCTACGAAGATGAATGCTCGCATAGGATTTTAGTAGGAATATAGTACGGGTGATAGGGAAACGAATGCAGTCTGATTTTTTGAGGCGTATAAGGAGTTGAGATCTGCCGTATTGAGCAAGGATAAATTTTAGAAGACTGTTATATATAATTCAAAGTTTTCATGTGTCATTTAGTGCTTTAAGTAATTGGTCTCCTATACATCGGAAGTATGCATTTTTTAGTAAGAAGGCATCCATGCCATAAAAATTTATTGGAAGTTGAGTAATAATATTTGACATGCATTTAGGAAGACCACAAATGGTTTTATGGAGTGCAATGATTTTCTTGTCTAGTTTTTTTATAGCAGGCATGGAGTATGGCACTGAGTAGAAGTTGTATGCTATGCCTGCTCTGATTACAATATCGGCCATATGGATTTTTTGTTTCATTGTACATGGGCATGTTATAAGATCACTGCATTGTTTGATTAATTTGGTAGTTGTGGTGTGGATTTGTATCTTCCATTTGAAAGAAGCTACAAGTTGAATTCTAAGGTAGGGATATGGTTCGTTTTGATGTAAAGTGGGTATGGGTTGTCCACGAAAATTAATATTTGATGCTTGTAAATGGGCTTTGAATGTGGTGGGGTTCATTTTTTTTTTGTTAGGGCTACCTGTTAGTGCGCACTTGGGTACTCCAAGGTCCATACCAGTCCAATGACAGAATCTGTCAGGTTTATTAAGTTGAATTTGTATGGATTGTAGTTGAGTGGTTAGAGCTGCGAGGTTATCGGCATGTGCAGCAGAATTAATAGTGGTGTTAGATGTTTGGTATGTTTAGCCATTGTTACCTCGTTGTAGCCACCGTAGTAAGGGTTCGAGAAAGATAATGAAGAGATATGGACTTAGTGTATCCCCTTGGATAGTTCGACGTTGGATGGGAATTGGACGGGTTTGTCCTAGTATGTAGTGGTGGATTTAGAGTATATATCACCAATAAGAGCAACAACATCTAAAGGGTATCCTAAATCTTGCATGATGGCTAGTAAGCAAGCATGATCTATAGATCCAAAAGCGTTTTTGAAATCTATATACAAAATGTAGATGTCTTGATTTCTAAATTTAGCATCTTCAAGGGCGGAAATGATGGTTTGGAGTTGTCTCGCTATACCTCTTTCTGCTCTAAAACTTCTTGACTGTCGTGGAGAATACGATGTTTTTCACCGTAGGTGGATAAGATGGATGTTAATGTACTCGTAAATAGTTTATATATCGTATTTGCTAGTGCAATAGGTCGGTGGTTGGGGAGATAAGATGGATCGCCTTTTTTATATAGCAGAATTTTTAAACTAATTTTCCATGGAGCTGGGATTTGTTTCTATTTGTAGCAATGTTTGAAAAAAGTAAGTAATAGAATATGAAAGCGGTGGGGGAGGTTTTTGAGAATAGCATTAAGGATTTTGTCTGGGCCTGGAGCTTTGTTGTTACCCAGATTTTTTAAGCATAAATCATAAAGTTCTTGGTCAAAGTATTTGTAGAAAGGAACTTGTTGTTCTCCACGTTTTTCTAATGTGAAGCCATCTAAATCATGCCAGGGATGTTGTCTCATTTTGCATGTACAAGTGGATGGATGTTGTGGTTGATAATAACAAGTTGGAACAATAGGATAGTTGTTTATAGATTGTTGTAAATATATCTTGTTTGCGATTTTTTCAGGGGTTGTGATGAGATTGTTGTATCTATCATTTATACAATTTAGTGGACATGAGATGTTATCTTTGAATACTCGTTTATTTATCTTATTTGGGCTTTCGTCATATAATTTTCTGTATTTAGATATTTCTTTTTTGATACAATCTTTGAAATACTTAGTGGTGATTTTTCGAGCTAGTTGATTTGCGTTTTTTGCAATTATCGCTAGATTTTGGAGCCACTATTCGTGTGGTATAGAATTTGCGGGAGGTGGTGGTATGTAAACATGATGATGATTTTAGATTGTATTTATGATAGAATGATTTCTCTTGTTATTATTGTTATTAACTATGTAGATTGTTTTCCTTATAATGTGATATGTGGAGAGGTGTTTTTTCCATTGTTTAGCTAGTTTTCTAGGAAGAAAACCACCTTGTTTAGCAGTACGAGCTGTGAGTTGTGGTAAAGGAGCCGTGGAGGAGGTTTTTTCAAGGATATTAGTCAAATTAGAGATAAGTGTATCTAGAGTTGTACATGCAGACTGCCATTGTGACTGTGTTAATGGGAATTGGTGTTTGGTATGTGAATAAGGTTGTCAATGGTGTGTGAGTTTGCCTCTGTGAATTGAGTTTTAAATAGTGAGATATTGTGTTCCGGGATGGGATTGAGCACTCTTTTAGTATTTGTGGTTGTTAAGGGAGGTGATCAAGATATTAGTGTGTTGGGTGGTAAATGTAAGTGGATTGGGTAGTGATCTGAATTAAGGTTTAGGGTGGTATCAGTAGTTGATGTCATGTTTTGTTGATTAGAAGTGTTAATGTAGAATCCGTCAATGAGGCTAGTGGTAAAGTAATTGAGGCCTCCTTGTCTTGAATAAGATGTATTTGTAGGAATGTAGGTGAGATTGATATTTATGGTGAATAATTTCTATTGTATATCTTCATTTGTTGAATTAGTATGTATGTTGTCTATTGTACGGCCAATGAGGGCAATGTCTCTATTAAAGTCGCCGCATAGTAGATGTACATGGTTTTGATGGTTATTAAGGGTATCGGAAACAGTGTCTTGGATAGAATTGATGAGGCTAAGGTCTTCGGAATGTATAGGCATGTATATGTTTAAGATTAACCAAGGTTGTAATGGTTGGTTTGCTATTCTTATTATTTGAAGGTATGGTGAAATTGAGGACGGCGTTGGAATCTTTGAGATGTTACTAGAGAATGCATATTTGTTATGTATCATAGTGATAAGGCCTCCTCTAGTAGGAGTATATGGGATTCTACGTTGAATGCACCTTGTAAGCGCGTGTATATTGCTAAAAATGAGTTTGTAGTTGGGAAACAAGTTTTGAATATATTTAGTAGATTTCTTGGTGGTTAATTTGATTTCTTGGATATTTATAATTACATGGGTGATTAAGGTATTTTAGAAGCATATTGTGAATATTTCGGAGGGAAGTGCTGAGGTGAGAAGTATTCCAGGTAGTTATGTAGGTTTGTGCATTGTCAGTTATTGTGGTGTGGGATGTGGATGCAAGAGGAGGACGGAGAGGTGGGGGATGTGAATATTCTGGTATAGGGTCAAAAGTGCGATATGTTTCAACCAATAGGTGTTGAGGCAAATAGGGAAATTTATTTTTGAGGTTTTCTAGTGTAGGAGTTGGTATTTCGGTGTGTAAGAAGTCATATTGTTCTTTATGGATAGAGGATTTATTTGTAAGAATGTGATTGAAGTCATTTTGAAAGTTTGTATAAGGATGTGGTATGTGAATGTGTCTCTTAGGGGGGTTTTTGAGTGAGGCCAATTTTTGTAATAATATTGTTGTCCATTGTAATGTTGATGTTATGGTATCTAAGTTTGAAAGGATATTATTGCAAGTCACTAGCGATGGGTGTATAGTGATGATGATAGCGTATAAAATATGAGGAGCTATGTAATGATTTAAGCTAAATATATAACTATTTAGATAAGGAAGTTTACGGCTTTGTTCGTCATATTGGTCATGAGTTGATTTAAAGAAAGGTGCAAAATATTGTGCCTAATGTTTATATTCAAGGTGTAATTTAATGGTACTAGGGATAAAATATATTTTTGCGCAACGTTCATGGAGTGGTGGATGTATTTTGAATAGATTAGGCATTGGGCCTGGGTTTTGTTCAATGTCTCCACATCTATAGAAGAGGTTTGATGTGTCAAATGTGTATTGTGGGATATTGTTGGTGTGATGTGTTAAGTTGTTTGTTTTGTTCTTCTTTTTTATATGTTTTGTTTGTGTATCGTTTTTGGTTTTTGATGTAATAGAAAAAAATGTTGCGTATTTTTGTTTGTTTTTAGGAATGTTTTGTTGTTTGTTTTGGTTTTTTGGTGTAGTTATCAAATATAGTATTATAAAGGAGTAATAATTGTTGAGTTTTTGGAGTTTTGTATTTTTTTGGAATTTTTTTGGGAATTTTTTTGCATAAGTATAAAATAATACTGTAGAGTATACCGTCGTGATGGTTGACAAAACTAGTTTGTCATATCCATTTGTTTTCCCATGAAGGACAAACTACGATGAGATGTCTCTATTTCCTTGGATGCCTCGATCTCTCGTTCAAACGCTTCTGCTTCATGGTTCTCAATGAGTTGGATGAGATTCATTCAAAGTGTGCTCATCTCGCCTCGCAATGTTCGTGCGGATATCGTTTGGACTGTGTCTACATAGTGACGTGCTTCCTCCACAATCTCTTGCTTCATTATGGCCATCTCCCGTCGGACTTCGACAATGGTATGGTCGGTGCCGCGCTTCACTTCACTTTGAACCATTCTTTGTAATTCTTCTCTTGAAAAGCCAACCTTGGGAGCATTTTCGAGTGCAATCACCGCATTGGCTACTACATAATTTTCATTGGTAAAGCCCCATTTGGTGACGAGCTCAGTTGATGGTGCGCTAACTCCATTCAAACTCTTGGGGTGCGGAGTAAACTCAACATATTTGCCTAAGATTTTTTTGCTTGTGTTAACATGTTTCTTGTAAACCGTGGGGTTTTGAAAATGAATGTTGCAAATTCCAACATGTTAACCATGCTCCATCTTGAAGAACGCATCCTTCACATTCTCCTTGCCAAAGTACGCCTCAAGACTCTTTTCTAAGTCTTCTACGTTTTTTATCTTGTTTAAATTTTTTGCTATAAGAAGTAATGCATTTTTTTAGCCTTGTCCTTGTCGCTCATTTTTCCTTTAGTTGCAAAGTATGGAGTAAAGATTTCCTGGTTGAGTGCAACCTTGTGTTCTTTGATTTTTTGAGCTTGTTCAAGGGAGGGGATTTTCATCCATGCATATTCCAGATCTACCCTCTTTTGTACATCGGTAACTTCATAGTCAAATCCTCTTGCAAAACCCTCACGGACTATTTCTTCGTGAAGATTATACCAATGTTGATTGACCAGGTTAGGACCCGAAATTTTGACAGAGAGAAGGTTTGCAAAAGCTAGAGAATTGTAACTCTTGTAAACCATTAGAGGATTATTGAGCTCCATAGAAGGCCCCTAGAGATTGACTGTCCCAATATTTATTGAAGAGCAAAAGTAGTAGCTGAGGTACCTACTTAACTGGAGCTATGTTGTGTGAAGTATTGGAAATGACCGCAGTAACGCCAAAATAGCTAACTAGTATTATACAATATCAAATTTGGTACACACAATATTATACTGAGTTTCCTGTCAGATGTGAGTACGCTGAATAGCGTCATGTTGACGAAATGATGGTGTTGCATCTTCAGCATCCTGTATGATTGCTGACGAAGGTGCTCTTATTTCCGGCTTGCAGGTCATGGATATTTTCTATTTGACAAGAGAAAATTTCCTAGTTAAATTGGGTTTCTAGTTGGCATTTGGAAGAAATCTTTGGTGCCTTTGGTGTTCTTTGGGTCCATAGGTGCCATGCTGGACATCGTGCAAGGCTTTGCAGAACGAATTGTGAAAGCAAGAGCAGCAGAGCTTCTTGTCAGGAAAGGTCCTGCCGAACTCTCTGATGGACTCAGCTTCGAAGATGATAAGTTAATGGTGCTTTGACAATGCATTTCCAGAGCATACTTCCCTACTTCATTGCACTTCCTGATTGGTTAAGAGTCTCTCATCTGAGTCGTCATAGTGAGACAAAAACCCAATTTAACTTGAACGTGGACACTTACACTGAACGACTTTCTGTAGCTAGAACTCAAAACATAGATATCTAGATTCACGGTAACTTTGACACTGAAAACTTTTTGGAATAAATTGGTGTGAGTTTTTATGCAGTTTGGTTTTTTTTAAATCATGTAGTACCATTCCCAGAAAATAATATTGGTAAGATCTTCACTTAGTAGCTTAGCCAGCTGAAGTGTTCAATTTATCAAGAATGTTTATGTACTGTACAATACAGTCCATCATCCGAGCCACCTCAATGCGGCTGGTCAGAGATTTACAATCTATTCAATCATGATTTTGAAAACAATCATTCATTCCTTCACCCAGTTCTTCAGTGATTCAAGACTTTCATGTATGGTTTGCAGCACATAGCTGAAATCATCAAAATTTTGACAGCTATATTTCGGGTTTAGGGTCATCAAAAACTCAAAATTCTACCTTCACACATCAGGGTGTTAATTCTAGAAGGAGCACCTAGTAATCATTGTTGTTACTGGACTATTTGGTCTACAGAATACAAAGATTGCAACTTTTAGCAAGTCCTAATCTTTAATACCCTTGGGGGGAGTATGTCTGCCACAATCATTGACTTCTCTTTGCGTCGGTTAATTTTGTGGTCTACTGTGCCAATGGGATCGCGGTAGCAGAAGAAAAATTCGGCTGGAGCTTCTTCGCCCATGTTAATCTGGACCTCGTTTCGCAAGTGAGCCACTGGCCAGTCCGTTCCTACATTGAAGAACATTGAATTAGGCGGGATGGCCTCCGGCACTTGGCACTCGAGTTGCACCAAACGTGTGGTCTTGTCTTGCTCCATTTGTGTCCACCTTTGACCAACATATCGCTCCCGGGTGAAAAAGAAATTAGCATACAAGGTTTGGCGAGCGATGTAATAACGAAATACAATGCTGTCAAAAGAGATGGTGCAGCGAATAATGTCACCTTCATCTGTAGTCTTAGTGTGCCAGCCCGAGTCCATTATGTCGGAGAATATATGGGCCTCAATGTCCTTGAGAGTGTACAAGGTGGGACTTCGGACAATATTTCGAGCCGAGGCAAAAAGATCGATGAATACAGTGATTGGCATCCACCACTGACAGTGTGACTGACGAGAACCTGTGGTCGGCTTCAAAGCCGCCAGAACCCAGTCATCAAAGTAAGCGGGGAATAGATCTGCAACATTGGATTAAATTGAAGCGACCAATTAGAAATTGTGAAGGTAGCACTTGGGTTCCAGACCAAAAAAATGCAAAAAGAAAGAAATTGAGTATGAAGGAAGGAGAACAATATGCAACTTCTGCCGGATACTTACAGTTGCATGGTATTCGGGGGCGTGGTTGTGCAGGGTCGAGGTTTAGTTGCCGAGGCTCGTAAGCATGCCTGACTTTCACTCTTGACACCAAGTTGCCATCATCACCTCTGAATTCGAAGCCTAAGATTTGAGCCTTCCACAAATACTGTAATGAACCAACAGCATACCGGCAGGAATCACGGCCCCAAAGACTGTTCGGGTCTGGATTTAATGTCACCCAAGAGTTGACTTCAAACCGCATGGGTATCCACCTCCCACTTGGCCAATGTTGTGTATTATGCAAAGTGACAGCGTCAATCCTGTTGAGCGGCGGCATGATATGCAGAATAATAATCGATGATCAATGATGACCCTCGGTATTAGGTAACACAGAAAAAGTTGCGGACTACTCTCAAGGTTCTGTGCAAAGCGGTGTTGCATATCAAACTGACAGATTCATAGCAGCTGTAATTGGCCCGAGATATGGAGTGCATGCCTCGGACCCTAAAGATGACGGGAGGGAACAACGCATGCATATTTTAATTTGTTTGAAAGTCTGTTGTTGGATTTTTAGTATTGATTAGTCTAGGTGATTATTTAAATGATGCTCCATTCCTATCATCTGTACAGGGCATCCAATGCTTGTGATACTGGGTGGCAAGGCCGTTGATTTACAAGGGTTGCTTCTCTAGTACAATACCTGTACCAAAGTTACACAGTTTTAGTTTTTTTTTTCCTAAAATCATATTCTTAAATTCATACTCAGTTTTCAGTTTATTTGTACCAAGAAATGCTTATTTAAAGAATCTCAAATCCCTTTTGATTCCCAACAAGACCCATCAATAGCTTAAACAATTTAACCAAGATTTTTGAATGGATTTATATGAGATTTTGTGTTAGGCTTTTCAATCCAAACTTGCCCAAGACTTTCAATGTCCTCAAACATAAAGTATAGTCCAGACTTGGCCCATATCCCTTGCCTAGTAATAATGAAAGTGGACTCTTACAAGCAAGGACAGTGTCCTGGCCCATATCCCTTGCTTAGTAATAATGAAAGAGGACTCTTACAAGCAAGGATAGTGAACAGTGGCAAAGGCAATGATGCATGCCAGATAATTATCTTTTAACCCTTAAAGAACCATTGTAGAAAAACTAGATTTTATATCTATAGTTGCAATTTTCGTTCTGGTTTTTTTAAAACTTTTTTTACCCCTAAAAATCCTTGACCATTTCTCACCAAAAATACTTCAAAATTGCCCATTCTAGTGCAAAGAGTAGAAAAGAAAACAAAAGTTCATGTTTTCATTTCCAACCGTAAGATCTTAATCTATACTACTAAACCTCTAAGTTCAACAATTTTCATAGCATTTGACTGCACGGATTGGAAGATTTATAGTGTTTTAAGTGAAGAAAATGGCATTTTTTTCATCCCTGCATTAAAAGGACCAGCAGACTTTGATTTCACTTGGTGTCAAATTTTTGTATTATACAAGCTCTAAATTTTATGTCATCATGGTGTGCATGATGTTAGTTCCTTGTACACCAATTTTTAGAAATAGAAGAGTACTAAAGCATTTTCAAGAAAATCATGCAATGAAATGAGGTTCAAAAATTGAAAAAACACATTTTAATTTTTAATAAATTCACTTCCTCATTAAATGGAAATCCTAACGGTAAAAACAAAGTTTCATACTCCTTCTTGATGTAGAAAAAATAAAATGAGAAAAAGACCAAGATCTCTAATTTTTAAGTGGAAATGAAAAAGTTTTTTTTGCACCTTGCCCGAAAATGTGAGAAAGCTTTGACTCCCTTTGATGTAAAAGTTTTGCATTATAGAAGGTTATTTTTTTTTATAACCTCAATCAAAATCATGTTTTTTACTTGTATTAAAAATCTCACATTGAATGGAGGGATGGAGAAATTTTATGGAGCCGCCCACTCTTGCCACTTTTTTAAAAAGATGGCATAACTTTTATTCTAAAGGTCCAATGAGAATAAAAAATATATTCCCACGTATCTCCTACCTTCTTATATCATCATACAAATTTAGTTCAAACTCTAAATTGTAATCATAGGAACCTACCCAAAATTGCAAAAGCCCACCTCGGGACTCTTGGCTCTTTAAGGGTTAAAGATAGAAAAACTTATTAGCATTCTAAGAAACTAATTTTTATTTAAATCGGTGCTTGAGAAAACAAGTTATGCCCACATAAGGTCAAAACAGGGGAGAATAGGCAACAACAAAAATCTCACAAAAAACTTGAATTCTTTTTTTTTCGTTTTTCCCTTTTAGATTATATTTTTTCTCTACATGGAAGGCTTTAAATTCACTCCATCTGGATTAGTGACGTGAAATTTTTGGAGAATCTTGTTTTCTTCTCAATATGATAACATCTCCTTGAGAGAGTAATGCATTGTATTTGCTTTTGAACTCAATTTTCACAATTATAAAATAAAATAAAATAAAAAATCTTTGAATTTTGTTTACTTGCTGGAACAATCTCACCATTGGAATTAGCATATTTTGATTTCATCTTAAAGGTATTAACAATTTAGATTTTCCTTCTATCTTATATGTGCTTCTATTTTATTTTTAATTATGAATGAAATTAAGAAGTATTTTCTAAATTTAGACCTTCAACTCAATTTTCCATTGTAAAGATTTAAAATTCAAAAAAAATTAGTGAAAAAAATTTCAATTAACCTTTACACATCAAGGGAGGTGTTGAGGGTAGCCAATAGAAAATCTTTGTGTATTTTGGGGTTCAACATCCCGGGGCAGTGATGTCACAATCTTGGGTTGGTTCCATAAGTCAATTATCTATCTAACTTGACATTCAACCTACCCGACCTTCCCTTCATTATGATTCTACTACTTGAAACTTTCTCCTAAAGACTTGCTCCTTGTTCTTGATTATAATATATATGGAATTCTCATTGGCACTGGCGTGAATTTTTTTTTTTTGGGTTCCATTTGATTTACTTAGACCTCTCACAACTAAAGATTCTTCATTGAATAAACCCAATGGGCTTACTTTGGCATTTAAGAATTAAGAAGGTTCAAAGCCCAATAATCTAATAATGCAAGATATAAATAATTTTGGTTTTTTCATTTGAAATGCAAATACATTGTAATTTGTGTGGTCAAAGTTCCTAATCTTTTTTCTACACATTCTTATACTAGTCTAGTGTAAGATCCTACGCTTAGATGTGCAAAAAAAAGAACTTTCAAAGTTTTTTGCTCTATGCAATAGAAACAACAATTTTGAGTGTTATTTTGTGAAAAATGATTGTGGTCCTTTAGGGATTAAGTGATGTAATAGGTTTGTAGTAAGTTTTAGTGACACCAAATATATATTTAAATACATATAATATAAGTGTACCATATGATTCATAAAATAGGTAAAAAATTGAAGTTGGTGTCACATTGGTACTATGTTAGTGTAAGAGAAAGTCACGGTGATACAATTGGTGATTTCATATTAGAATTATGGATTGTAAGAGTCACTTCCAATATATTGTATTTAACATTGTAATTAAATACATACAAACAATTTCTTAAATAAGTAGTGTTATGGGTTGGATATATGCCAAACTAACATTGAATAGACCATTCAATTCCAATGCAAAAATTGATTCAAGTCAATGTATTGTACATCAATAATAATGATGCAAAAAACTTGAAATATTTTAAATTCTAAAATAGCTAAAATTTCAAATTAATATTTATTTAATATAATAAATTTTTATTTAATGATAATATGTATTTTTAATAGAATTAAATTTTAAATAATTTTAAATTATATTTGATCAATTTTAAATTGGTCTTAATTCAATTTAAATCTATACTTGACTAACTTGAATTGGTCAAATTTATTTTAATATTATCTTTAAGAAAATATAAATTTCATACTATTGCCATGTTGTAATTATAAATTAAATGAAAATATTATTTGAATTAAATGTATAAAATTAGTATCTTATTCATAAATTACAAATTTATTTATATGATTTGTATTATTGTTGTCAAATATATAAAAAATAAATATTAGATCTACATCTATAGTATTTATCCATTAAAATAATAAAGATAAACAAATTCTAATAGAGGCACAATATTGATTCATTTTATTTATAACTTATGTTGGATAATCAATAAACAATTTGGATATCACTATTTGCAAGAGTTAGGGAAGTCACTAGCTTTGTGGTTCAATATATATATGAAATCAAAAGATAGTTTATGGGTGGCTATTCATCTAATATTTTATGATTTATTACATTCTATTATTTGAAATAATATTAAATTACCAAAATTTTAGTATCGTATACTAAGTATATTTCATTTTTAGTCTAATTTTGGCCCTTACATTAGTTTAAAAAGTAACACTAAAACATGTCATAATTTTTTTACTTTTATGGTTTTTTTCCTAATTCTTTTAGGAAACAAATTCCAAAAACAATTCTAATAAGAAATTCTAAATTTAATTTTAAAATTCCAATCTAGCCTATAAATTTTTTCTTCAACTTAGATTGAAGTTATTATTTATAATATTTTTTTTAAAAAAAAAACTAATTCATTTGGTAATTTTCTATTTATTGTTGTTCACATATTTTGAAGAACAAGAGGCCTTTTCTAGACCCCAATATTTCTCTAAAGATTAATTCACATGGCATGGCATTCAATGCCTTGTCACATGACTTTCTAATATGTTTTAACCCCCTAAAGTTCTTTGCAAATTTCTCACCAAAAACACCTCAAAACTACATATTCCAGTGCAAAGTGAGAGGAAGAAAAAAGTAACTTCAATTTCTACTTTTAACCGTAAGATCTTAAACTATACAACTAAAGCAACATCTTCTCCAATTTTCATGAAATTTGACCGTAGGGATTGGAAGATTATAATGTTTAAAGTAAAAAACAAGGCTTTTTCCTTCCCTGCAATTCAAGGATCAACTGACTTTGACTTCACTTAGTATCAATTTTTTGCATTACACAAGGAATTTAATGTTTTATACTATGATGGTATATATGATGTTAGCTCCTTGCATACCAATTTTTAGAGGTAGATGAGGGGTGTAGCATATTCAAAAAAATTGTGGAAGGTATAGAGGTTCAAAAATTGCCAATACACATTTAAGTTTTTGTGAGCTCATATTTTTATTGAATGAGGATCCCAATGGTCAAAAAGAAGGCATATACCACATCTTCCAATAGAAAAAATAAAAACTAAAAAATACAAAAATCTCTAATTTTTTTGTGGAAAAGAAGAAGTTTTTTTGTACCCTGCCCGACATAGTGTTAAAATGTTTGACTTGCATTAGACTTGGATATTTCATATAAGACAAGAATTTTTTTTGGTAGTTCTTAGTTAAATAATATTATCTATTAGTATGAAAATTCCCAATGCTAATGGAAGCTTTTAGCAAAACTTTGGAGTCCAAGAATTTGCCTTTAGAATAGTATAACTTTCATTCTAGAGGTCCAATATGAAAAAATATATATATTCCCACGAAGCTACTACTATGCCGCATCTTGACAAAAAGTTTCAAAAGTCTATGAGCAAAAATGACATCACAAGAACCTACCTGAAATGTGATTTGTCCCCCGAGGGGCAAAATGTCCTTTAGGGGTTAAAATATTTAAAAACAAGTTGTAATTGTAAAAAAAATTAAAATAAGAATCCAACAAAAAAATTCTACAAAACTAAAACATTTAATTAAAAAAAATTAGATTTTAAAATTAGAAAATTGTATTGGAAGAGCATTGAATTGAACCTTGAAGCACCCTCAAATTGGGTTGAGGAACCATTGAATTGGACCTCAAAGCTACTTGAAAATGGATTCAAGGCACATTGAGGTGGACCTCAAAGCTACCTCAAAATGGATTGAGAGAGCATTAAAGTGGTCCTCAAAGCTACCTCAAACTTCATAATACAAAATTGATTTATTTTGTTGATAAATATGTGACAAATAGTGACATTATATATTGAAAAGACATATGTGACAAATAGTGACATTATATATTGAAAAGACATATGTGACAAATAGTGACAAAACATATGTGACAAATAGTTGTTTTGGACTTGCACCTCAACATTTGTAAGTGTTGTTTGTAATAAAATTTTCCTCATGTCTTTTCATTTTGTAGACGATATTACTAAAATGTATTCAAGACATGTGTAACAAAACCTTATATTAGTTACAATACTCCACATGTAATTTCACATCTCCATACTATTTCTAATGTGTTTAAAAATGATAGGTTCAACAAATATACAATTTTGTATTTTAGATCTTTTATGGTTTCCAACTTGTATGTATTATGTGACTTCCTAGTGCGTTGTAAAATATTTTTGAGAAGTTTGCTCAACATCCTTAAACCTTTTCATAGAAAAAGTATTAATCCTTTTTAAACACAATCTTGAACATATGATAGTCTTTATAAAGCCATGTGTTTTATTTTTTAGAATTTTCAAATTCCTTCTGATAGTTTTCTAAATAGAATCACAAAATGACTGAAATATTTCATGATTTGGATCTATAATATTTAAAAAAAAGGTCAGTGGTTTCAACTACTCGAAAATGGTGTGTGCCAAAATGCATATCATTTGTAATATTATAAATTGTACTTTGCTATAATAACTTGTGTTACATAAAATACACCACACTATAATTTGGGTAAATAATTGATCCTTAAGTGTTACGCCTTTCCAAGTATGTTTTTCCTATGAAAAGAGAATGTAGGCTTGTAGTTATTTCCAATGAAGCAAATTGTTTTAGTTTTCAAAATCTAAGTGTATAGATGTTTAAAGAGCTTGCGTATAAAAGTGTGTACCAATTTTGAGTGTAAAATTGGCATGAGATATATGAGATTAGAACAAGAGAGGTTAAAAGATTAAAATGCATTTGAGTTATTATACCATGAAGTTCTATACTATATTATATGTTTACTATTATATGCTTTACTTTTCCTTCAAAAAATGAGAGTACTTTTTTGTTTTCATTAAAAAAAAATTGAAATTCTATGACAAGTAAAACTCAATGAGATTTTATTTCTAAAAAAGAAAAGAAAATATTTTGCACTTTTATTACTTGACAAATCTTATACATGAACTTCAAAATTTTCTTTCAAGTTGTATTTTATGAAGGATTTTTTGCTAATCTCTTAACGATAAATCCTAGCCGTAGAAGGCCTGTTGGAGCTAACTCATAAAGGATTGAGGTACATTTTGGGTAAAAATGCAAAGAACTACCACATTTTTTGTAGTGAGAAGTTTTTATTTTTATTTTTAAAATTCAATTGTACATATTTGTACTAAAATATTGTTGAAATGTATGAAAGTTTGTTTGTGAAAATTATAGTCTCTTATATTACCTATAGCTATTTCAGATCCTTTTGAAATTATATGTCGTTTTTAAGCTTCTTGCATGTAAGGTAGAACTTGCGCCCTACTGTACAACAATTTTTTTTTGAAGGCAACTGCGTAGCAGAAACAAGTTGTAACAAATCACCACTCGGATTACGATAACTAGTGCTATCCATGTAGGAACAAATTTTCGAATCAAATTGAGAATCCGTAGAAACTATTTGTAAATACATAACAGCTGTAGATCTCAAGGGACAACAGAGTCCAAGTAGGAGGCCACTTAAGCATGGGATTTAGGGCCAAACCACACAAGAGGAAAGGCAGTGAGTTGGATGACTCACAGTGGTTCAAATTAGCAAGTGGTTGCCACATGAGAGGAAGTAGGGGGAGTGGCAAGAATGACATGTGCCTACTTTGTAGCTTTGGAATTTGCATTGGATGTTGCTTTGGAATCTACATGGCAATGACTTGGCACAATAATTGCCGTTGAAAACTACCAGGCACTAGTGCCTGGAAGTCCACAGGCACTAGTGCCATGTCGGAGGAAAAGAATATTTTTCGTGCCACTAGTGCCAGGTTGGAGGAAGTTGTGAAACTTCCTCCCCCTCTCATGTGGTAAGGCCCTTAGATTATTGGGCTCTTCCATTTTCTCAGAGAACGTAAAAGTAAGGTAGAACTGCCTATTCCCAGTTGTATATCCATTCCCAGGCCTATCGAATCCTTATATTCCGGACCTTTCATACTCATTGATGTCCTTTCATATTTTTAGTAGCACTATTTTCTCATGACATGTTACTAGATTACTAGCTACCAACTTCACTTTTTCAAGCTGGTTATGGGTCTAGAAATAGGGAGTTTAAAAGTAATACTTCAAAAAATCATAACTAATTCATATGATTTTCAAATATTACATGTTTTAGTGTGAGAATATTCTTGAAATTGCTTATATGATGAATTTTTTGGAGATGGTTTAATAACAAGTATGCTTAGCACTTAAATGGCCAAGGATAGGCTATTCTACTTTATGTGAAAGTTGTGTAAACTTGACCAATATGAGATTGAGAAATGCCTCTATCCATTGACCACTAGCTTGACCTCCCGCCCTTACTTTGGGCACCAAGATATGCAAATGGCCCAGCCACAGTCCCAAAAGTTATACGTATTATTCCCTAAAAATTCTTGAGTGGTGATGTGGGTTTTTGCAATTTAGGGCAGGTTCCTATGATTACAATTTATAGTTTCAAGTCTTAAAAATTTGTATGAAGATGCAAGAAGGTAGGAGCTACATGATAATGTAATTTTTATTCTCATTGGACCTATAGAATGAAAGTTATGCCATTCTTGAAAAATGTGTTGAGGACGGGTAGCTCCAAAAAAAAATTCCATCCCTCTATTCAATGTGAGATTTTTAATACAAGCAAACATCATGATTTTGTTTGAGGTTCTAAAAAAAACATTCCATAATGTAAAACTTTTACTCCAAAGGGAGTCAAAGTTTGAATCTCACATGTTCGGGCAAGGTGCAGAAAAAACTTTTTCATTTCCACTTAAAAATTAGTGATATGGTCTTTTTCTCATTTTATTTTTTTAACTTCAAGAAGAAGCATGTAGTCATTTTTTTACCATTGGAATTTCCATTTAATGAGGAAGTGAATTTATTAAAAACTAAAATGTGTTCTTACAATTTTTGAGCCTCATTTCATTGCACAATTTTTTTGAAAATGCTTCATTGATCCTCTACTTCTAAAAGTTGGTGTACAAGGAGCTAACATCATGTACAACAAACACGCAATTAAGCAATTATGCACTTAGCCAAGTGCACTGGTTGTTGGTAGAAAGCCGCAAGTTATTTGCTCATAACTTTTTAAAAAATCAAATTTTGGCAAAAGTTTAGTATGTTTTTTGTCAAATTTTTTGGGTGTTTGTCGTGTCATACATTGGCATCTTCATGTTCATATCAATAATATATTTTTTACATTCGCTACCTTTTTTAAAAAAATATATGATTTCTAATCTAGTTTCCAAATCCTGCTACAAAATTATGATCATGTGCCCAAAGAGATTATAAATGTGTTATGAGTTATTATAGGATTTTAGAGTACTGCACTACAAATACAATGTGTAAGAGATACAAAAATATATATGCAATTTCCTAAGACAGTGTAAAGTACCTCACTGTATTTTATAATGCAAAAACATACATTATCAAACAATTCCACACTATCACTGAGGAATTCTAAAATCAAACATATCATATGGACCATCCAATATATAAATATTTACCACCCACCGAACGATAGACACATCTCAAACTACATTATACTAACGTACTTGCCACCTAAACTACGTGCATGCTCTACTATAGTATATAGCTCCAGGGCTCAGAGCTCATCTTCTGGCGGAACGACTCCCTCCACGTGTCCAATGGCGCTACCTACCATAGCGGACAGTTCATGATCCTGCACTGGACGATCTCCCACATCTTCGATGCCAATGGACGCACACTCAACAAATCGGTAATTGCCAGGTACACCCTCCCGCGTATGCCTTACGCGATCATCATTGTAGAAAAAGCCATCTTCAGGATTGAAGGACATCTCTCGCTCTAATGAGAAGGCCCCCTGAAATGCAATGATGTCCTCGGATACGCTAGATCTTGGAACGGAAGGCAAACCTAGTCCGGTATCACTCTGAGTACCTCCGAACGTCTCTTGTGTCTCCGATACAGGCTCTGATTGAGAAGGCATCAAAGGCTGTCGAATCCTCCTCTGCACCGAAAAGAATTCCAATGAATCCAATTCTTCTTCCTCCATCTCCAGCCTAGGACCATCAAATGTACGCCCCCCTCCTGCCCCTGCCGCCAAACCAACATCTACTACACCGGTATCTTGCATCCTCTCTGTAGGTGATGTAGACGTCTCCCGTGAAGTATCTCCCACCGCCCGTTGCGTTGATGGAATCGTCTCTCTTGGAGGAGACTGATGCAATCCATCTTCATCGGCGTCTGAACCACTGTCAGATGAGAAATCTTCAGTGGTACCTGAACGTGGCAATCTCTCATGTAAACCATCTCCATCCTCATTGTCATCTTCATTCCTCACTCCACCAACCACCTCTTCGGTCTCAGGTACGATGTTGCAACCAGTACTTGTTCCACCAGTCCTGACCAATAGTTGTCCTTGGAAATTGTCGGACAACTCATTGAACAGAAATGAAACTCTGTCTGTACAATCGTCAATGATGAAAACCTCAGATCCCTCGAAATCTCCTTCAAGGATCGTGGGAATGGCCGTAGATATGTTACACGCCACTAAACCCCAACCACGGGGCAAGTATGAGCCCACTAGTCTTGCCAGCTCTGATGGAGATCTCTCAAGTGAATCAACTTCAGAAGGTTGGCATGCTTCACTCCAGTGATCCAAGAAAACAAGAGGAAGTGGAACGTCTCCAGAAACATAGTTTGGGCCAGGAGATGTATCTACAGGGTGCTGCATACAAATCACAACATCGCCAATCGGTTGTACTACTTGCTCCAGACGCCCATTCTCTGTAAAATCGAGAGCATAGGGATTAACCGAGTTCGGATCAAATGCCCAACATCCACGTCGCATGGTACATCCCTCTGGAAGCTTCACCTTCGTGAAAAAGTCTTCGTTGGCATACACGGCCGCTGGTAACAAGAAGATGACGTTCCATCGTTCAATATTTGCCATCCATAATGACAGCTGTGCAAAAGCAGCGGATAACTGGGCGTCTCCCCAATGACCATCTCCATGCCTCCCACCGCCACGTCGACAATCAATCACCCACAAACATGGTTTCCCCAACTCTATGTAGTCGGTGCGGAATAACCCTCTTCTACACCGAATCGGAATAAGATTCTCTGTGTCGCTCTGGCCTGGCCTCTTGACTTCCATCTGCCATTCCCAATTAGCAGTAGCCTGTCCTCCCACATCCACGGACAGTCCAATGTATCCACGCCCCCCTGCTGCAATGTCACCATAATGAAACCTGATGGAAGGAGGGATGAGGTAGCCTATGTCTTCCAGCTTAGACACCTTCCCCCGTACAGGAGCAGTCCAAGTTTTTTTCGTGGCAGCATTCAAAAGCTTCCCAAAGGTATCAAGTTGTGCGTTACTCCTCGGAAAATACTTCCCTACACGGATACGGAAGAACTCCTCCATGGAATGAGGTGTACTTTCCTTGTTCTCCACCATCAACCAACGGATGGAATTGATCACAGCTTCTCGTCTCTGATATCGATCACAAACACCGGCAATCGTACGAGGATGTGGATTCTTGTCTTTCACACCGTCGAAGTAGTATGCTTGACGAGGTCTTACTCCATCCTCTGTCACCGGCTTCGCTGCAGCAGACTTTGCCAACCGAAGATAATATGGAATTGGAACCCTACCTAACGGCCTCAACCAATTCTGGGTCATCTCCTTTCTTGTTGGTCGTACGTCCACATTTGGATCCAGCTCTTTCTTCCTCGCCATGTCCTTCCACTTGTCTTCTTCATCCTTGCTGTAAAAGAGAATGCCATCTTCGTAGTCCTTGCATACTTGAATGATAGCTTCGAAGCAGTCATTGCTCGGATTCCATGCATGATTGGTCAGATCCTCCATGTTTTTGGCCAACCTCTTCACCGTGACAACTCCATCCCCCTTGGGTAACTTATGCACTGCACTTGCCGCACTCACCAAAGCAACAGCCCTACGTGCATCGTCCGCACGTAGTGTGCTATCAGGCCTCCCGTATAGATCCCAAATCTGACGGATCTTCCTCAAATCCTCCTCTATGGTAGAATATGAATGTCTTTGGAACTCCGCCACGTTGATTCGCGCAGACTTCTCAATGTAAAAGCGACGATCATCATATACGACAAAAGAGGCCTCCCGCCGCTCAAACGTGTCCAGATACTCGTTTAAAGGCATAGTACCATCTCTCCACTGCTGCTGTGCAAACTTACAAGCTGCTACTATGTGTTGCCCATCCACCGGTTCCCAAATGATATGATCTTGAAGCCAAGAATACTGGGATCCCATAGCACCCTCTGCAGAAGCACTCCCATGTGCAATGAACATGCGTTCAAACTCTCGTGCGGTACCTACCAACGGAAATGGCAGCTCTTCCTTCTCAACGACACCATCATCGGTGGTAGTATGCACGATGTATCTGATCGGTCGAAGTACCAATCTACTCACCCGAGTCGCGGATTCTGGGTCTCGTAAGCGGTTGAATACTTCTATGACCCTCTTCTGTGATAAAACCCGGTGGTTGGTTTCCGGATTCTCCACAGAGACAATGCGGTCTATGTGTGCCTTAAACACAAAATTCCCCCACACTGATCCTTTCGCAATCTCCTCTGTTGTAGGCACTGGTGCTTTTAAATTCATTGGAGTTGGAACATCCTGTGGTATCTCCGCATTGTCTTCAAAATCCTCCGGTATAGTGTCTGGAAGGTTGTGAAAATCTTCTTCCTCTGGCGCCATGGCTGACAAATCAGCTAAATCTCCCGGTGTAGATGTAGGGGCCGTACGATGACCATCAGACGTCCTGAGCCCCGACCTAGGAATCCTGCCACCCGATCTTGCACTTCTCCCAATCAACCTCCTCCCACTTGGATCCAAACTTGATGGGCCTTCTCTTGAACCAGAAGCTACATCACTGTCAACACGCCGTGGCCTCTTCGTAGGACGTCTACTTGTTATTGGAGGATTCGGTAATGTCTGTACCTCAGAAGATGTGGTGGGATGTTGGCCTCCACTTCCTCTCCCCCCCTCCAGTGGTCGCCAATCCAGTTGCAACGGCTCAGCAAGGATTCGATAAACTTCTGTTTCTTCTGGTTCCGCTGGTGGGGCTTGAGTTGTCGCATGTGATGGGTCTCTCTCTCGAAATGCTTCATATCTAATATGTTCCTCCATAATCTTCTTAGCCTTCAGCACCATCTCCGGTGATAACGCTAAACAGGCTAAGACGTTGTTGTGTCTAGCAGTACGTACCGCGAGAGAGATGTTCAACCAAAATGTCTGCAAGGATTTGAGGAATTTCACCTGACCTGGATTTTGAAGAAGATTCAAAGGAACAGGTGCCAAAAACAACTTCTTCGAAAGAGAAGTCTTCACCTCCGATTGACCTGGACCCACTGCGCATGTAACGTATACCATATCATCACGTCGAAGAGTGATTGCTTGGATTTTGCCAAAACTCTTTCCCAATGCCGATTTACGCTTCCCCAGCTCAAAGGGATAATCCGTCACCCATAAGAAGGCGCTCGACCCATCCACTTCTGCGATCCACCAACCGTGGCTCTCCCAGATTCTATCAATATTTGGTGGTGCCATAACGCAACACTCAAAAAACCTGTGTATCATTACAAAACGATAGTCACTATTAGTATGGAATAAGAATTTTTGAACCACCACTCATTGCACAATATTTTTGAACATGCAACACCCCTTGTCTACCTCTAAAAACTTTTGCACTACACAAGATCTAAATCCAATATCATCGTGTTAAGCATGTTGTTACTTCTTTGGTGAAATAGCATATTAGTCCAAGTCAATTATTTTCAATCATTGTCACACATTTTCTAGGAGAGTACCAGAAAACTTCTACCTTTCCACATAAAACTTTGAGAACTTCGTACGATTCACTTTTGATTTTGCCTACAACATTATGCGATGTAAAACTTCTCATTGACCATTTGGATTCTCATTTCAAACGATATCAAGTTCACAAAAAACCATAACGTGAATTGAGAATTTTTGAACCTCCACTCATTGCACAATTTTATTTTTTTATGCTACACCCCTTGTCTACCTCTAAAAACTTATAAACTACAGAAGATCTAAATCCAATACCATTGTGTTAAGCATGTTGTTAGTTCTTTGGTGAAATAGCATATTAGTCCAAGTCAATTATTTTCAATCATTGTCACACATTTTCTAGGAGAGTACCAAAAAACTTCTACCTTTCCACATAAAACTTTAAGATCTTTGTATGATTCACTTTTGATTTTTCCTACGGCATTATGTGATGTAAACCTTCGTATTGACCATTTGGATTCTCATTTCAAACGATATCAAGTTCACAAAAAACCATAACGTGAATTGAGAATTTTTGAACCCCAACTCATTGCACAATTTTTTTGAATATGCTACACCCCTTTTCTAACTCTAAAAATTGGTATACAACAAAGTAACATCATGCTTAACATTATGGTAATTAATTTGAGACCACTTATAGTGCAAAAATGTGACACCAATTGAAGTCAAAGTCTGCTGATCCAGAAAACGCAGTGAAGAAAATGAGCCTTTTCACTACTTCAAACATTATAATCTTTCAATCCGTGCGGTGAAAATTTATGAAATTTTTTGAGCATATTATTTAATAGGTAAGGATTAAGATCCTACGGTTAAAACTACCAAAAAAACTATATTTTGTCTTCCTTGCTAAATGCACTAAAAACAAGCATTTTAAACGATTTTTGGTTGACATGTTCT